>CAWUFW010007322.1:600000-945000 GCA_963921515.1 Calotriton arnoldi
CTGAAGCAGCATCCACCAGCAGTGGAGGTTCACTTATCTAAATAATATTCCCACCACAATAATTCACACAAGAAGAGCCATCAATCCCTTCCCTGCAGCAACAACCACCAGCAGTGGATGTACACTCATCTGCAACATATCCCCTCCAAAACACATCATGCAAGAGGATCCAGAGGATCCAGCAATCCCATCTCTGAAGAAACAATTACCAGAAGTGGAGGTACACTCAACTAAACCATATCCCCTCCACAATACTTCGCACAAGAGGAACTGACAATCCCATCCTACCAGCGACACCATCAGAAGTGGATATACACTCAACTACAACATACCCCCTCTACAACACTTCACGCAAGAGGAACCAGTAATCCCATCCCTACTGCAATAACTACTAACAGTGAGGTATACTCAATTACAACATACCCCCCCACAACACCTCACACAAGATGAACCAGCAATCCCATCCCTGCAGCAACATCCACCAGCAGTGGAGGTACACTCAACTAAACCATACCCCCTCCACTACACTTCACACAAGAGAACCCGCAATCCTATCCCTGCAGCAGCACCACCAGCAGTGGAGGTACACTCGACTAAACCATATCCTTCCGCAATACTTAACACAAGAGAACCGACAATCCTACCCCTGCAGCAGCATCCACTAACAGTGGAGGTACACTCAACTAAGCCATATCCCCACCACAATATTTCACAGAAGAATAACCAGCAATCCCATCCCTGTAGCAAAATCCACCAGCAGTGAAGGTACCCTCAACTAAACCATACCCCCCCCACAACACTTCACACAAAAAGAATCAGTAATCCCACCCCTCTAGCAATATCCACCAGCAGTGGAGGTATACTCAACTTCAAAATATCCCCTCCGAAACACTTTACACAAGAGAACCCGCAATCCCATCCCCGCAGCAATTTCCACCAGCAGTGGAGGTGCACTTATCTAAATAATATTCCCACCACAATAATTCACTCAAGAAGAACCAGTAATCCCATCCTTGTAACAACATCCACCAGCAGTGGAGGTGCACTCAACTAAACTATACCCCCTCCACTACACTTCACACAAGACAACCCACAATCCTATCCCTGCAGCAACATCCACCAGCAGTGGAGGTGCACTCAACTAAACAATATTTCCTCCACAACACTTCACACAGGAGGAACCGACAATCCTATTCTAGCAGCAACATCCACAAGCATTTGAAGTACATTCAGCTATCCCATATCCCCTTCCACAACACTTTATGCAAGATGAACGCACAATCCCATCTCTGCAGCAACAACCACCAGCAGTGGAGGTACAGTCAACTACAACATACCCCCTCCATAACACTTCACGCAAGAGGAACCGGCAATACCATCCCTTCAGCAACACCACCAGCAGTGGATGTACACTCAACTACAACATACCCCCTCCACAGCACTTCACGCAAGACAAACTGGCAATCCCATCCCTTCAGCAACACTACCAGCAGTAGACGTACACTCAACTACAACATACCCCCTCCACAATTCTTCACACAAGAGGACCCAGCAATCCCATCCCTGCAGCAACAACCACCAGCAGTGGAGGTATACTCAACTAAACCATGCCCCCTCCACAGCACCCACCAACCGTGAAGGTGCACTCAACTACAACATATCCCCTCCACTACACTTCACACAAGAGAACCCACAATCCTATCCCTGCAGCAACACCACCAGCAGTGTAGGTAAACTCAACTAAACCATACCCCCTCCACTACACTTCACACAAGAGAACCCACAATCCTATCCCTGCAGCAGCATCCATCAGCAGTGGAGGAGCACTCAACTAAACCATATTTCCTCCACAACACTTCACACAAGAGAAACCAGCAATCTCATCCCTGCAGCAACATCCACCAGCAGTGGAGGTACACTCAACTAAACCATACCCCCTCCACTACACTTCACACAAGAGAACCCACAATCCTATCCCTGCAGCAGCACCACCAGCAGTGTAGGTACACTCAACTAAACCATACCCCCTCCACAACACTTCACAGAAAAAGAATTAGCAATCCCACCCCTCTAGCAATATCCACCAGCAGTGGAGGTATACCTAACTACAAAATATCCCCTGCACAACACTTTACACAAGAGAACTCACAATCCCATCCCTGCAGCAATATCCACCAGCAGTCTAGGTACACTCAACTAAACCATATCCCCTCCACAGCACCCACCAGCAGTGGAGGTGCACTCAGCTAAACCATATCCTATCTACAACAGCACACACAAGAAGAACCAGCAATCCCATTCTTGCATCACCAGAGGAATCAACAAAAGGCACACTTGCCAGCATCAGTAGAATGAGCCAGAAAATATCAGACAAGAGGAACTAATAGCACCAATCCACATGGCATTCCAGCTGGTGGAAGGAACAGAGTGCTCACCAGAAGTCATGGATCCAGATCTGCCCCCTCAAGCCCCGATGATGTCAGTTATCATCACAGTATCCCATCACCGGGCATTACAGCATTCACCTATCTCACGTGCTAATCTAAGCCAGATCACTAAGTAAAAAAATAATTCACCTCTATGACCTTTTGAGCAACGGCAACATTGGCCTTCTCTTGACAGAAACTGGGGTAGGTGATGATGGCACATCTCCATTTCATGAGGCAATCCCACATCAATGACTAGGAAAATTCAGAAATTGACTGAATAAGAAAAGGGGAGGACTACCAGTGACTCCTAAGAGTCCATCTTACACAGTCTTGGAGAGTGAATAACTACTTACCTGGTCATTACCCACCATCCCTGCCCTTCTCTTCCATCTTTCTATTAATCTTTCTGCATGCCCCACTCAATGCTGTCTCAAAGATGCTCTAATGTAGGTAATATCGGAGATTTCAATAATCTTACAGATTCTGTATCGTTGAAGATCACAACATCGGGCTTGGCAAACTGGCATTACCCCAAACTTCACGCCTACTCACTAACCTTGAGCACTTGACTTCTAGCCATTGGTCATTGGGCCCCCTGTGCGGTGCCTCACCATGGATGCTATATTTACCCCTCGAGGGCTAATCTCTATCACAGGAAACAAGCCCACAACGTGGAGTGGCCACCATAACATTCAATTCAATTTCAACTCGTCCATCTCAACCCAACAACCAGCAGTCCATAACACAACTATGTCTACTCGATCCTGGAAGAATTGTATTTCAATTCATACTCCTTCTATACAGGATAATGTACTTCTCTCTCATCATAAACAACTCCACTGCTGCCTACCAGGGTCCTGCGACAAGGTGGTCCTCCTGAAAACAACACTGGTTTGGTGGCACTGGCCAAGGGTGTATTGGTTCAACTTGGATGCACAACTTTTATATACAGAAGCCAGATCCTTCAAAAGAGAATGGAGGCAAATGTGCAACCTCAAAGATAAAACACTGCCTTAGAACAGTACAGAACCGAGGCCACAAAAGCTGAGAGAGCGCATCCCTCTAGGCACATCTCTCATACTACACGCGCAGCCAAAGCGCTCTTCAAAATATTCACTGAATTCAACAAGTCACCCTTTTCGGTTGAATGTGTAATACACTCCCAAGAACTCTGCGAAGCCTTAGGCCAAAACTACATTGAATAGCTGATAACTTCGAGTGACTCTTCCTTTATGAAACAAGATACCTGCAGACTCCCACTGCCAATCCTGTCAAAGAGGGCTACCACGCTGTCCAAGCCAGTGCTTAATTTGAGCCGGGGGTTTCTGGTGCTCGACACCGACACTTAATTGTCAACACCGGAACTTATGACAGACTGCCACAAGGTGGCGGTGTCTGTCCAATTTAAAGATGAGCACAACAACAGTACTTTATTATTTAAATATCCATTAAAAATGACTAATACCTGCTGCCCACACCATTTTTATAGCTTTTGGGGTACGCAATAGTCTGAAATTGTGAGTGTGATTGTCAGTAGTTATGTTGGTATGGCATTGGCAGTGCTGGCTGGGGCAATGGGTGGTGCACGCTGCCGTGACCTCCTGACGAGGGCCCTGACACTTACTGTTTCACAAATTAAGCACTGCCAAGCATTGCTCCTTCAACCTGCCATCAGAGAAAGAAATCAAACATTCTATCAATGAATCATCCTCCTACAATCCTCTGCTGAGTACAAGTCATCCTCAACTCTTCCCAATCAAATGGAAAGATTCCAAGTGACCGGAAAACATCTTACATCAAACAGATCCTGAAGAAACAGGGACTTGACCAGGCTGACCCTACAATGGCAGACCAATAACCAATGGATTGCATTTGGCTAAACCCATCAAAAAACAGATTTTCCAGATTTTCAGCTATATCAAGTAAAGGGATCTACTGCTAAACAGTCAGAGAGGACATTAAGAACTCTGTTGACGCCACTGGACACTGCCGACCACCGACTACTGGCCCAAACACTGTACGACAAAAGGATACAGTGTACACCCTCAAATGGATAAAATCATAACTAGGGCTCCCGGTTTAATAGTATTTATTTTTTAACATTTCCATTTGTATTTATTCATATTTATTTTTTGACCATCTTATTGGAATTCATCCATATTTATTTTGTGTTTTAAGAATAAATAGAGTGGTAACATGGTATATTTCTACATTTTTTTAACTGATGAACAAGAACTCATACTTGGTTGCCTGTTGAGTTTTAGCAAATTAAGCAGCAAAATATAGCAAAACACTGCACCCGCATGTACATATATTAGCATTACATACAAATATATGTTAACATATGCCTGTATTTATGGAAATCTCATCCTGGTTTTTAACACCCCATGCTGTCCATCTGCTCAGCTGTTGTCTTGGAATTCATGAAGGATGGGGTTGAAAGTCACTCACAAGAAGCACAATTTTCTATATTCTCCTGCTTTTAAAATTAAATACAGACAAGAAACACATTGTTTTCTGTCTGTATTTATCTGTAACAACCAGAAAAAAATTTAAACTGGGAGTCTCAATCATAACTTAATGATAGATCCAAAATTGCCACATTACATCTGTTCGACTCCACCTTTCACCTGTAAGGGAGGTGCCCTGTAGGGCTCGACAAAAGGTCCCTTGTGTTCAATGTGTATCTGCCCTCTTCTTTCCGCCTTGTGAACTCCTTCCTGCTCCCCTGCTACAGCTGTGCTGACGTTCAAATCATCTTGAAACTGAAAAGACCACTAGAGGTCAAGACATGCAGACTAGGCAATTGTCTACTGAAAATAAAGAGTGGATGCTGAGGAGCCATCCTAAACTTAATTTATTCATAAACTGAAATGCTGGTCTGTGGATCTTGTCTTAAGTATGACCTATAACCTTATGTCCTTTGGAGATGGGACAGTGGCTGGCCGATTCAAGGCAGGTGAAATTCCTCCACATGATCATGAATTCCAACTTCTCACTTGAAACCGCTCAACCAAGTGAGGAAAGACTCTTATACGATAAGAACACAACTTAGAAGGCCTCCCTCTCTCAGGATACACAAGTGACACCACATCTATGTAACACCAATTGGCACTTTTTAGGTCGAGCCCGGGCAGCGCAAGCGCTGCTCTGTGAGGCATGCTGTGTTCTGGTATGGACTTGAAGCTCCGCCCACTCTCCGCCCATCTTATCAATTGACTCCTGTGACTGTTCTTTCTAAATGGTTGCTTTTGATTCATGAATAGGCCTAATAGTCCCTCTTTAGTACCGCCTTTTCTACATTTGTGACCTCCCATGAGGACTGGCCCTTATACTTGTGTTGTTACACGGTATGCGTTATTTACAGTCTGTGAGCACTATTTTCTTTAATGACTGCAAGGGTACCCGCTTTGTCTCCAGGTATCGGGCTTTAGGTTTCAGCAAGGTGCACGCTTTTACATTTCTATTATCAATGGTGGCAAAATTGCCCATTTTTATCTACGTAAATCTCATTTTTTTTAGCAGCGCGGCACGCTTTTACTATAGCAGCCGCGTGCCTTTTATTTCCTCGGGCCTTTCTTTATGCAGATTCGCCTATTTCATATTTTTTGTTTTACAGCACACCATTGAACGCTTTCCCCTTTAATGGTGGCTGCGCCCCTTTCTTTAGACTCTGCTCGCTGTATTCAGGTTTTTGTCAAGCTCAATACAGCGAGCCGTGTCTAAAGAAAGTGGTGCGGCCGCCATTAAAGTGAATGCACGGCATGGGGCGCTTTCACAACAAAAACCTTTTGCTTGTGAAGTCCACAAACAAATGCTTTTTTTTGTGAAAGTGCCCCATGCAGCGCTATCACTTTAATGGCGGCCGTGCCCCTTTCTTTAGACGCGATGTCGTATTCATTTTCTCGGCACCCCTTACACAGCTGTTCACCGCCCTTTAACACACGGGCCTCCCCCACTGCAGCATTTCCCTCCCACCCCAAACCTTTCAGTGTGCTTAGAGTGAGGTCTTGCATTTGCGAGAGTTTGAGCTATTGGCATTGTAAATAACAATGCCTTTTACTTATGTGTTGGTTTTCAAAACAGATGAATAAAAGTCATTGTCATTTACAATGCCAATAGCTTAAACTCGCGCAAATGCGATTCTTATTGCATTGCAAATGCTTGTTATAATTATTCAACGGATTATACACAATGGTGCTGTGGAGGAATAGATATCTAGATACTACCCATAGGATACATCAAATTACTCTATAATTATTCAGCAAGCTACTATGAATCTAGAATACTTATGCCAGAGAAGTTTTAGGCATGAACGGAAGGGATCATACTGCCCCTTCACTTCAGGGGCTACACTGGGTGCCATTCGCAATAAGAATCTCATTTAAAGCCCTCTGAATGGCACACCAGCCAGTGCTGGGAGTTGAACAACTTTCCTGGAGTTTGAACTCAGATTGGACAGCCAAAGGAGAAAGCTCATTGTGAGAATGGTCCCCTTCCTGGTTTTAAAACATTCTTAATTTGGGCACATGCTTTGGAGAAAGTTCTCAAAGAGAAGAAGGACCAAAAGGCAGTGCTTAATTTGAGCCGGTGGTTTCCGGTGCTAGACACCAGTACTTAATTGTCAACACTGCCACTTATGACAGTCTGCCACATGGTGCCGCTATGTGTCTAATTTAGAGACGAGGACAAGAAGTTTTTTTAATGAATTCACTATACATTAAAAATGAGTAATACCTGGTGCCATAGCCATTCTTATAACTTAGGCGGCCTGCAATAGTCAGCATTGTCACACTTGTGGGAGTATAATATTTAGCAGCTGTGTTCAGACTGTAAGTGGCAGATGGGCGGTGCAAGCGGAAGTGGCCACCTGACGAGAGCCCCAGCATTTTTTTTTTGTACACATTAAGCACTGCCAAGAGGAGATATCCTCATAAAATCTAATTTCACATAATGAAAAAAGTAACTGTAACGTTTTTTCCTTATATGTTTGTTTTGCGGTGGGGGTGGAGGACAGAGAATGCCCCTCAACTTTCTTAAGGTTCAGCTTATAGTGTTATGGGGCAAGTTCACACCATAATTGCCACCTTCAATAATTGTAAAAACAAGGTAAATTGCTGTGAAAACAATGAGAAAACTACAAGTATGTTGCCAAAGCGGGGTCATAAAACAGCACAGTTCGGCGGAGTAGGTGCAGGTTTTTAATTTGAAGGATATCTGGTGCATGTGCATTCTTCCTCAAAGATCTAAGGTTATATAGTGAATAAGAGAGATGCAAGCTGGGGAGACCGGTGTAGCTGATCAGTTGGGATGTCATTTTAAAGAAAAGCGGCAAGGGGGTTTCACCAAAGATCGCACTAGAAGATATATAAGGTATTTTAAGGATTTTTCATTTTGGTTTATGATTAATGCAATTCACATTGATTTTCCTTGAAATTAATTTTTTAATGCTGTTTTTCTACATTGTCACCTCCATTTTATAAAGTGGTATACCATTCAATAGAATCCACGTTTCAGCATGAATAACACCACATTTGAGGTCTTCTTCAGGGCGGCTCCTTTAAGTAATCACACTTCCCAGCACTAAGGGGCCACGTTCTTTCAAGAGGAGCAGGGCAAGGTTATCTCAAAGCAGCAGTGGCATCAGAGTTCCTTTGGTGTATTTACTCCGCAAATGAGCGGGGTCCCTTTCACCACATGCCGACATGTTTCAGTGATAGTGTGAACTCACCAGGAGTGTCACCCTCACCTCAGTGAACAGAGACCATGTAGGCGATAGGTAAGAGCACGTATCTCACCATAGCCGCTGAAGTCTTTATGGGGTCACTAATTGACCGGCTTGACCTATCGGCAAAATGCCCACATCGGAAAGTTCTATAACAGTTCCTGCCAAGCAGGTCATTCTGTAGGAGATAAGAGTTCAAAGTGGAACTCTCACAAGTCGGAAAGAGACTGACCGATCAAGCTCAAAATGTCGGCTCGACTATGAAATTGCAGGGAGACAGATTTGATGTGAAGTGACTTAAGGAGTGATATCCTCGCCCCTGTGTCAAACTACACAATCTAGGTGAGGTACTAGCATGGGGAGGGCAAGTAGTGATGTATTCAAATGTTAACCGGCCAGTGTTACCTCTTTGACTAGCTGAAACTGCCCAGACGAGACCTACACTGTGGACTTTGGTGCCCTTGTCAACACCAATTTGAAAAATGCAAATGCCCTGTTTGTGAGCCTTCCAGACAGTTAGCTTAAAAAGCTAAAAATAGTGCATAATGTAGCAGGTCTTGTGAGTATCTCAATTTACAAGGGTAAATTCACATTGTGTGAATTGCAAACATAAATTCTCAATTTGCAAGCCATGACATAAAAGCATCTCACCTTGGCTGCATGTAACCTTGGCATCATCCTCAACAGGCAACTGACCATGAAACGACAAGTCAACGCAGTCGCCTTCTCCTGCTTCCAGACCCTTCGCATGTTCTGCAGAATCTCCAGATGGATCCCAGTCAACACCTAAAAGACCGTCACTCAGGCCCTCCTCACCATCTGCCTTGACTATGGCAACGCTTTCAACGCTGGCATCTCCATTCAGCTCCTCAGAAGATTCTAGACCATACAGAATACGGCAGCCAGACGGATCCTGGACCTACCCAAACGAACTCACATCACCCCAATCTCAGAAACCTCCACCGGCTCCCCATCTAGAAAAGATGCCAGTTCAAGATACTCAGGCACGCCTATAAAGCTCTACATGATCAAGGACTGTCTTAAATCAACCGTCGACTGAACTTCCATCTGCCCGCAAGACACCTGTGCTACTCCTCACTCACCCGTGCACACCCTCCGCATCCGTCGCAGTCGCAGCCACAGCAGGGGCCACTCCTTCTCCTACATCGCCGCCAAGACCTAGAACGACTTTCCCCTCCACCTCCGAGCAGCATCCTTCCTGGCGGACTTCAGAAAGAAATTCAAGACCTGACTTTTTGATGGAGACATGTCACCCTCAGAGCCCACATACCTCTAGGGGGGACAGTGATTTGATTTACAAATGCTGATTGATCTGAGTAAGAATTAGGTCTTCTATTAGTATTTCTTTTCTTTATGCGGCTCAGGAGAACGTTCTCTTCTTTGCTGCAGGAGTCCAACTGCTGAATACGCCAAGAAGTAATGCACTAGATTTGCAAGGTATTTTGTACATATTTTATTTATTTATAAAGTTTTGTATAGCGCTAACATGACCCAGATGGGTATCAGAGCACTTCACACTTTGGAAGGATAGGAAATAATAAAGGGAAAAACCAGCATCATTTAGGAATGCAGGCAAGAACAATGACAAAGGGGGTAACAAAGAACATCACATTTAGCTAATACCATAGCGTACTGAGAGAAGAACAAACATTACTTAAAAGAGTATAGCAGACAACTCTGAGCTTCACATATGTCTTGTTTGTTCTCTCAAATGTTAGAAGATTTTGTAAAAACCCTAGACATGTTTGTGCAAATAGATGAAGACTTTGTTCAAATGGGGCAGCATTTTTCTACATAAGCATGAAGTGTTTACACCCACATTTGCACACGTGGGTGGATCATTTTTAAACATTAGATATGTTTTGTATTAATATGGGACAACCATGGCTGCCACCTTCAGTAATTGCAAAAACAAGGTCAAAGTCTTGTGAAAACAATGACAACACTATACTATACTGCCAAACCAGAGGCATAAACTGCGTAGTTCAGCGATATAGGTGCTGAATTCTTTATTCAATAATATGTGGGATACCACTTTATAGAAGACACAATTTTACCACTAGTGGTGACATTTGTGTACAAATAACTCATGTGTGTGAACCATTGAATACATTGGAAAACTACTTGCACACTCTAAGGGCCTCAAAAAGGTCAAACAGCCCAAAACCTATTCAGGGTTGTTCATGTTCTGGGGGAGAAGGAAGTGGAGGAGATAAGGGAGCCGGGCCTCGCAGTTTGGAATGGAATCTTCCTATGGGACCAAGACATATTTGCATATGGCAAGTCTTTGTTTAGAGTAGCACAGTGAGCAAAAAACAATTGACTCGAATGAGGTCCTGAGCGATCAACAGTAGCTGAGATTATTCCAAGCATCCCTTCATCATCAGATCACCTCTGCCCTCATCAGCACCCCACCACCAACTATGCCAGACGTTAACACCGCTGCACGCAACCTCCACCGCTGCATCATGAACTGTGCAGACACACTCGCACCCTTCAAGAAAGTCACAGGACGACACATCAAGAAAGCAAGCTGGTTCACCCCTGCACTCCAAGAATCTAAACACTCCTGCTGATGACTCGAAAAGACATGGAGGAACAACAAAACCCCAGAAACACACACCGCCTACAGAGCAGCCACCACAGCACACCACCAACTCATCAAATCCACAAAGAAGAAATCCCTCCAAGAGAGAATCTTCACCAACGTTCATAACACCAAAGAACTCTTCTTCATTATCAAGGAATTTGCCAAACCCTAAAGCGAAACAGACGTCCCACCCTCCCAAGACCTCTGCAACAGACTCAACACCTTTTTTCACCTCAAGATTACGATGATCTACGACAATTTCAATAACCAAGACCTCCTCACTGCTCCATTCCCCGCCGCCAGCGACTCCACCCAACAGACCCTGCTCACTTGGACCCCACTCACGACAGAAGACACCTTAAAGACCATGAAGAGCATCCACTCCAGAGCATCCTCAGACCCCTGCTCACCCCACATCTTCCACAGAGCCACCACACCCATCGTACTCAATCTACGCCAGACGATCAACTTCTCCCTCAAAACCGCCACATTCTCCGACTACTGAAAACAGGCCGAAGTCAACCCCCTTCTGAAGAAACCCTCCGCAGACCCGATGGACCTCAAAAACTTCAGGCCCATCTCCCTGCTTCCATTTGCAGCCAAGGTAATGGAAAAGGCCATAAATACCCAGCTAGCGAGCTTCATTGAAGCCAACAACATCCTGGACATCTCCCAATCCGTATCCTGCAGCAACCACAGCACCCAGACCGCCCTACTCGCTGCCACCGACGACATCCGCTCCCTCCTCGACCAGGGCCAAATGGCAGCCCTCATCCTCCTGGACCTCTTGGCTGCCTTCGACACCGTCTCCCACCACACACTAGCCACTAGACTCCACGACGCCGGCAGCAGCGGAAAGGTCCTCAACTGGATATGCTCATTTCTCACCGGCAGAACTCAGCGAGTCAGACTCCCACCCTACCTCTCTGAACCAACAGAGACTAACTGTGGAATTGCAAAAAAATCATAAACTTACACAAAAAGTGAATGTAAGTTTACTATTGTGAATCAGGCCCTTCATGTCTAATTGGTTTATCCACAATTGGCATAAGTTAACTTACTTATAAGTCCCTAATATATGGTACCAGGGGTACCTAGGACCTGTAAGTTAAGTGTCCCTCGTAGACTGCAGCACTTATTGTGCCACCACGAGGTGACAACCCGAAGCATGACTCCCAGTTTGCCTTTGCAGGGTGGCACAGTGTTTTTTAAACTGCTAACTTGACTTTGCCATTTGTCGAAAACCCAACCTTCTTTTTTAATATTTATAAGTCACTCCTACAGAAGGCCTACTGAGCCCTAAAACCAGGGCATATTATGTTATAAATAAGGACATGTATTTTGTTATCTTTAAATGTCTTGACAGTAAAATCCCTGCATTGTCGTTTTTACTTTAACAAGGCTAGTAGCCTCATTGGCTAGTATGGAATTACACACTGACCCTCAGCAGTGCTAACTTCCAAATACTACTAAATATGGTCTTCAAGGTATCAAGAGAATTGTTGTATTAAACCCGACTCATTGCTCAAGTCGAATTTAATGTAACTATTTTACAAATAACAACTTGAGAAAGTTGTCACTTTGTTGCCTAAAGTTTCCAGTGGCCGTTTACGGTTGCACACAGCTGCTGTTCTCAAGATAGCCTTCTTCCCTCCTGAGGAGAGGTGAGAACGACTCTCAGGAAGAGGAACAAAGGACCTGGGGGGCATATTTACAAGCCCCTATCGCCACCACAACGTCACTTTTTCTGACGTTGTGGTGGCGATAGGGGCTTCACCTTATTTACAAGGCAGCGTTAACCCACTTAACGTGGCTTAACGCTGCCTTGTAAATAACAAAACCAAAGGGGATGATGGACGGAGTGTTGAACATTGCAAGCACTCACCCCCAGTCAACTGATCTGGGTTTAATCCATCATCATTCTTTAGCTCACTCCGCCACCCCAGTTCAGACATGGCCATATGCAAATCAGTCTGACCCTGTGCCTCATGGGAACAGTCCAGCCCGAACTGCCAAGCCATGTCTTCCTGGACCAGAAACAAGCATCCTGGGACCGGTTTCTGGCTTACAGCCGTCATCAGCCAGGCTATCTTGAATCCAGTGGCAAAGTGAGCAAGGGACCCACGTCTGGGCATACCCTGCCAACTTAGGGCGAACATAGCAAAACCAAAGGGGATGATGGACGGAGTGTTGAACATTGTAAGCACTCACCCCCAGTCAACTGATCTGGGTTTAATCCATCATCATTCTTTAGCTCACTCCGCCACCCCAGTTCAGACATGGCCATATGCAAATCAGTCTGACCCTGTGCCTCATGGGAACAGTCCAGCCCGAACTGCCAAGCCATGTCTTCCCTGGACCAGAAACAAGCATCCTGGGACCGATTTCTGGCTTACAGCCGTCATCAGCCAGGCTATCTTGAATCCAGTGGCAAAGTGAGCAAGGGACCCACGTCTGGGCATACCCTGCCAACTTAAGGCGAACATAGCAAAACCAAAGGGGATGATGGACGGAGTGTTGAACATTGCAAGCACTCACCCCCAGTCAACTGATCTGGGTTTAATCCATCATCATTCTTTAGCTCACTCCCCTTTGGTATCGCTTTGATTAGCTCAAGCGCTCCGTCCATCATCCCCTTTGGTATCGCTTTGTTCGCCCTAAATTGGCAGGGTATGCCCAGACGTGGGTCCCTTGCTCACTTTGCCACTGGATTCAAGCTAGCCTGGCTGATGACGGCTGAATAGCCAGAAACCGATCCCAGGATGCTTGTTTCCGGTTCAGGGAAGACATGGCTTGGCAGTTCGGGCTGGGCTGTTCCCATGAGTATGTATAAAAAACAAGGGTAACCCCGTAGTAAGACCAGGGGTGGTAATATGGTTAAGGAGAACAGTGGTCTCAGGGAGGCTTCAAGAGTCCTCGTGTAGCCTGGGCTACTGTAAATGAATGCAGAGTTAATCAAAACAATTACTTTCAATAGTAGTCCAAACAGGACTCATTAGGCAATATATGCCAGGACACAGGGTGCAGAATGACATCACATTTATTAACACCATAAATGGAGTATCATTCAATTTTCAACGTTTAATAGTTCTGGTGCTCACACAAAAAGTGCAAGTGCGTGAAGTGAAAGTGCTTAGTGACATTTAAAACATTACATCGCATTGACAACAAGCTAAAAACTCCAAACTATTCAATTACAATGAAGGAGTTTTTGGTTGTAAGGTCGACGGCGTTTCGATCTTAATGATTAAAAGATCATCATCAGGACTGATGTGTGAGCAATTAGAATCTAGTAAATTAGGCGAAAGGAAAATATCAACACGCGATTGGAACCCGCGAGGCTGGAGTCCCAAGGCGGGTGGATGGAGGATCGGATCAGGGATCAAGGAGGATGTAAATCAGCCGGTTAATGAGGAAGGGAGTCGACGGCACCCAAGGGTTATTTTGAACCGGGATGAGTCCGGAGATCAAGGGTTCCACATCCGTCGCGGAGTGAATCCGAGTGCTCGAGAGCCCAGCCACAGCAGCCATCCTCTGTGCACACAGCAGCCACCCTCTGCAGTTGACTGGGGGTGAGTGTTTGATTTGCTCAAGCGCTCCGTCCATCATCCCCTTTGGTATCGCTTTGTTCGCCCTAAGTTGGCAGGGTATGCCCAGACGTGGGTCCCTTGCTCACTTTGCCACTGGATTCAAGCTAGCCTGGCTGATGACGGCTGAATAGCCAGAAACCGGTCCCAGGATGCTTGTTTCCGGTCCAGGGTAGACATGGCTTGGCAGTTCGGGCTGGACTGTTCCCATGAGGCACAGGGTCAGACTGATTTGCATATGGCCATGTCTGAATGGGGTGGTGGAGTGAGCTAAAGAATGATGATGGATTAAACCCAGATCAGTTGACTGGGGGTGAGTGTTTGATTAGCTCAAGCGCTCCGTCCATCATCCCCTTTGGTATCGCTTTGTTCGCCCTAAGTTGGCAGGGTATGCCCAGACGTGGGTCCCTTGCTCACTTTGCCACTGGATTCAAGCTAGCCTGGCTGATGACGGCTGAATAGCCAGAAACCGGTCCCAGAATGCTTGTTTCCGGTCCAGGGAAGACATGGCTTGGCAGTTCGGGCTGGACTGTTCCCATGAGGCACAGGGTAAGACTGATTTGCATATGGCCATGTCTGAACTGGGGTGGTGGAGTGAGCTAAAGAATGATGATGGATTAAACCCAGATCAGTTGACTGGGGGTGAGTGTTTGATTAGCTCAAGCGCTCTGTCCATCATCCCCTTTGATATCGCTTTGTTCGCCATAAGTTGGCAGGGTATGCCCAGACGTGGGTCCCTTGCTCACTTTGCCACTGGATTCAAGCTAGCCTGGCTGATGACGGCTGAATAGCCAGAAACCGGTCCCAGGATGCTTGTTTCCGGTCCAGGGAAGACATGGCTTGGCAGTTCGGGCTGGACTGTTCCCATGAGGCACAGGGTCAGACTGATTTGCATATGGCCATGTCTGAACTGGGGTGGTGGAGTGAGCTAAAGAATGATGATGGATTAAACCCAGATCAGTTGACTGGGGGTGAGTGTTTGATTAGCTCAAGCGCTCCGTCCATCATCCCCTTTGGTATCGCTTTGTTCGCCATAAGTTGGCAGGGTATGCCCAGACGTGGGTCCCTTGCTCACTTTGCCACTGGATTCAAGCTAGCCTGGCTGATGACGGCTGAATAGCCAGAAACCGGTCCCAGGATGCTTGTTTCTGGTCCAGGGAAGACATGGCTTGGCAGTTTGGGCTGGACTGTTCCCATGAGGCACAGGGTCATACTGATTTGCATATGGCCATGTCTGAACTGGGGTGGTGGAGTGAGCTAAAGAATGATGATGGATTAAACCCAGATCAGTTGACTGGGGGTGAGTGTTTGATTAGCTCAAGCGCTCCGTCCATCATCCCCTTTGGTATCACCTTGTAAATAAGGCACCCTTTCAAGCTATACTTAGTGTGAAAGGGGCGGGAAATGGGTGTTGTGGTGGGCGTGCCACCACAACACCCATTGATTTTGACGCTGCCCCATATTTACAAGGGTGGCGTAAATATGGGGCAGCGCCAAAATTAAAACCAGGGAAAACCTGGTCTTACCCTGGCGCAACGAGGAGAAATGTTTAATTTCTTCTAATTTTTGCTGTTTCCATGTGTGCAGCGTTGTGCAGCACACATAGAAACAGCAAAAGGCCATTGAATGTTTATGTTCAGGAAGGTGTCCTTGCTGCACATAAACAATCATTTAAAAAAAATGATGTTTTGCAACTTCTATGTGTGCTGCATTAAGCAGCACACATAGAAGTTAAAAAACACAATTTCTGATTGTTTATGTGCAGGAAGGGACACTTTCCTGCACATAAACAATTTTCCCTTGCAATGCAGGCACCCTTGCACTATGGTGCAAGGGTGTCTGCGTTGGAGCTAGGTGGCTAAATTAGCGTCAGCACAGTGGCGGAGTGCGGCGCACCGCCACTTCCTCGTAAATATGCCTCTTGGTGAGGGAAGAGGTGTGACCTCCTCCTGGCAGGATGCCCAGAGTGGGTGTGAACACAAAATGAGAGCTTCAAAGGGGAAGTTGACTTGCGTCTTGGGCAGGGAGAGAAAAAAGCCATTGTAAAACCTTTTTTTTTAGGAAGGTGTAGTCACACCTCTGGGTTGTGCTGGTGAGCTCCACACACTGAGAGAAGGGTCCTTCCATGTTCATTCTGGGATAGTT
This sequence comes from Calotriton arnoldi, assembly GCA_963921515.1. NCBI lineage: Eukaryota > Metazoa > Chordata > Amphibia > Caudata > Salamandridae > Calotriton > Calotriton arnoldi. The sequence continues at coordinate 616,498 of CAWUFW010007322.1, forward strand.
AGATGCCGCACTTCACAAGAAATCACCACCAGACAAGAGGGGACCTGGGAGCCCACTGGCTAGTTAGTCGCCACATCCACCTATGCTCGAAGTGGGTATGAAAGTGGCACCCCTGGCATCCAGACCTCAGATCACATCTGTGCTGGAGAGAGGACAAAGAAAGACCACCCTGCTGAACCTTTGGAGTAGCGAAGAGAGGACTGTGCTTGCAGTGTCCCACTTGTGGAAAAGATTAACCACGTGTGCCGAACAGAGAGGTGACTCCAAGAGTCAGTTGGCTGACTCCCTGTTACAGCTAAAGGGCCATAAAAGCTGAGAAGCCTGCACCCTTGAGAGACTTACCCCGAGTAAACTACTGGACGCCAAGGTGCAGCCTGTGAGATCAAGTCCCAACCCTTAAAAGTTGCACTCAAGTCTGCTGGATCCGAGAAAGTCGACGTTGTGCAGTTTGCTCATCCAGCAAGGAAGTTATTGCCAACCAAAGGAGACCACTGGTTTTTCTGTAAGCAGAAACCAGCAGACCAGTAGACCAATGGCAACTGGTCTTGTGCTTGACCTCACTGGACTCTGTGAAAGATCGAACCATGGAGGCCAAAGTCACCCCTCAAGCCAGATGACCAAGGGGTGGTAATAGGAAGATCTCTTACACATCCTCAGCATCCATGAACTTCTTCAGCATCCTGCACCCTTGCATCAGGACCACTCCGTTGCCTTCAATGGCAGTTTGACCACAGGAAGCAGGACTGGACGGTAGGCTGCTAAAGCCGCCAAGTAATGGTCCCGCTGGACCTGACTGGTCCCTGTGACTTTCTCCCTATTGGAGTTGGCATCCCCTAGAGTGCCCATATATAGCTGTTTCCAACTTGCTTGTTGCGGCTAACCGTAAACCGCAATTGCGCTAGATTGCAAAGATTTATTGCATTAAGTGAAAAGCAGTGATTTATTGATTCTTAAAAAATTCATAGCTCTGGAAACCTCCAGTGGGTTTTTGTCCTTGAGGTGTCTCTTTAAAGATAAATAATATGCAACCTATTTTTATAAATTGGTGCTATATTTTTATGATGTAGCTCTCCCTTCTAATTCGCCCTTTCAGTACTTCCTAATGCTTTTCACTTGTTTCCCTCATAAAGCCTGACTGCTCTGCGCCACAGCTACACACGACTGAGCTAAGGTTTTACACACAAACCTGACTGGACCGGATACAAGCTTGTGCCATTATTACATGGTGAGGTCGCACAACCAAACCATATAATAATCCATATTTTCTCACAATACCTATGTTATAGAACCCTAAACATTCCATAAAACAAATGTCTTGTGGTTCTGTCCTGATGAATTCATGCATAAATAGTTCTCACAAGAGGACTTATGCTCCAGACTGCATAGATGTACCTGGAGCAAATTGTTGTCCAAATGCATTGTGATATTTCCTTTTTTCTCGAGTGTGAGCACTATCTGTAAAATAAAGGAGTTTATGAATGGCACTGGGCAGTGAGCAGGAATATCATTGCATAATCAGGGTTTGGCATGCATAACCTGACAGTATCTCCCTCATCATACACAATGGGCAAAAATGTAAAAGTAAAGTTTCTGTAAAGTCATTATTTTCATGTTATTGAGGGTGTGATGAAGTAAGCTCGGTGCACACCTAGGTGTAATGTAAGTGTGCAATAATCTGGGTTTGTGGTTCTAAAATTGAACTAGTGGTTCAGAGAATCAGGGTCTGTGTTTTTTCTAAATTCAAATCACCTAACTGAGTTGTAAAAGTTCTCCCACTCAGAGGACATGAGCACATGAGTGATTCTGTGTCAAAGACGGAAGAGGGGAAAGGGTGTCATGAGGCAGGGGTGTTAGTGATCACTCTTGTTCACACTCACAAATTTAGGGGTTTATTTGTGATGCTCTGGCGTCGCAGATTACAAAATCGTATCTATGAGGCCACACAAAGCCACAATGCATGGCTTTGAATGGCCTCATAGATATGGACTAAGGCAAGGCTGCGCAAATCGCTGCGTTGCCTTACTCTGCACTGGAGAGGCGTTCCATGGGTGTTGCGGTGGGCTTTCCCATTCAACACCCATGGATTTTGATGCATGCCAAATTTACAAAATCATTTAAACCTGGTGAAGCGCCAATTCCTTACACCTCCCGAGGTGAGGGGTAACAAGGAGAAATGTATTTCTCCTTGTTTTTTCATCTTTCTATGTTTGCTACAGAAAGCAGCACACATAGAAAGAGCAAAATGCCTCCTTCGATTGTTTTTGTGGAGGAAGTTGCCCCTTTCTGCGCAAAAACAATCCTGCTTGCAATGTAGGCACCCTTGCACCATTTGCAAGGGTGCCTACAATGGCGCTAGGCTGTCAAAATGGCGCCAGTGAAGGCAGAAAGGACAGGAATGGACCATATTGCGTAAATACGGGGCATTCCTGCCCTTTCCCTTTGGTTTAAGGCAGCGCAGAAAGGTGCCTTGCTGCGCTGCTCTATGCTAAAATCCCATAAATGAGGGCCTGAGTGAATTCACAATGATTTTCACCTTCACTTACCGTCCTGAAAGCACACGGAAAGCTCTTCTGCAAAAGGGAGGAGTAAGTGTGATCCTGGTTTGAGAAAGGGAGGGCTCCCTCCACCTGTCATATTTAATGGGACATTCTGCACAGCGAAAATGCAAAGTCTGAACCCCAGGCGGGGAGAAGGTTCGAGATTCCGCCTGAAAACCTACCAATACCATAGACCTTGAGGGTAAGCTTCGGGATCCCCGTACATTTACATAAAAAGTAGATCTGCAATAGACACAGCCTTCTATCTACTCACCAAGATCCCCTAAATGGCCACACAGCACCTCTCGCTGCTACTACGCGATTATGGGGCGTTGAGATCAGGATGGCTGGCTAAGGAGGAAGATGACCAGGTCTAGCGCCTTGAATCTGAGGCTTCTATGCTATAGGTCTGATTTCCCTGCTTCACAAAGGGTGTGACGTCATAAAGTTAGTTTAGCTGCATCTGCCTGTGACCCTGTCCTGATAATTTTGAGATCGCCTTGCGAGCATTTAGTTTACACTATTATGAGCCATATTATGACCCATATAGCGCTTGGGCAGCGCAGCAAGTCACCTCGTTGCGCTGCTCTGAATTACAAGGAAAGGGCAGGAATGCGCTGTATTTATCCAATATGCGGCATTCCTGTCCTTTCCTCTTGTGTTGGCACCGTTGTGGCAGCCTAGCGCCAATGCAGGCACCCTTGCAGAATGCAGCACACATAGAAAGATGAAAATGCGGGGAGAAATAAAGGTATTTTTGCTTGTTACGTCTCCCCTGGGGAGGCGTATCTTTCTAGCTCGTTCCCAGGTTTGCCAGGTTTGGTACATCTGGCAAATCTCGTGCAAAGTAATGCAAAGTACTGCAGCGCAGCGATTTGCGCTGCGTTGCATCACTCCATCTTTTTGATGCCATTCAAAGCCAGGCAAAGTGGCATTGAGTGCCCTTAAAAATATCTCCTGCACCACCTCGCATGGGGCAAGATCCACGCGAACCGGGCCATAAATATGGCCCTATGTGCCTTAAAACACCACCCCCTCCTCTGTGCGCTTTGGTGCTAGTAATGCAGCTGATGAAAAGAAATAAAAGTGATCATTAATATAATGAGTGAAAAAGTGAAGCTTCGTAGCAACAGTGTAAATGACCATCACTTTATACGGAGGATAATGGAGATGTTGACGTTCCTAGTTTAATATTTAAATCCATTTCCAGAAGATTTAAGGTTAATGGGCTCATTATTAATAATTGGAGCTGTTCAGTAATTGGGAGTCCTTATTTTAGTTTGATTTCCAAAATCTGCTTTCACTTCAAGTACATTTGGGAGTAATTGTAACAATCTGTGAGTGAACTGGGTCATTGGTAACCACTTTAGAGAGCATTATTTAAAGAGGTAAGAGACGCTTGTAAGACGCTGGAAGCAGTTTCCATCTCTAGGAAAAGTGAGGCACACATCCGAATCTGGGTCATGGGGGGTTACCTTGTGTCAGGTAAACATGAGATGGCAGCTACAGAGGAGGGCCATTATTAGGGTACATGCCATTATTAGGGTCATGTTAAAATATGCCATGTGCTGCTGGGGGAGACGGCGCCCAGTGTCAGTGTCCACGTCTCACCCGGCAGTAGATTCACTGTCTCCATCACATGGTAGTATATCCCTTGTCAGACTCTCTTATTACTCTTTTAATGCCCACATCTCCCTGTCTCCAGGCTTTTCTCTCCCTGTCCCAAGTTCAGTGAGTCTCTTTCCCAATTCCAGAGCAGAGTCATGCTGCCAGTGTCTGTGTCCACGTCCTGAACGGTATTAGATTCACTGTGTTAATGCTGAAGGGCCCTCCTGTCTGTATATCTTAGCATTCGCGAAACCATCTTGTAATCTGGACGCCATTTTGTATTATAATCGAAACTGCTGCTTGGTTATTTTCGAGAAAGCGGTCCTTGGTAAGTTTCGTTTCCCAAGGTTGAGCTTTTCTTTCTGTAATTTCAAGTGTCCTCGTTAGTGCATGCCTTTCTTGTTAGATCGAGTCCTTCTCCCACCTGTCTGGTAGGGAGGATAGGCCAGACGACCTTGGGCAGTAGATAGCCTGTGCCCGGCTGCGGAATCGAAACTTATGCTCTGTACCCCCATTGTATTATGACACCTGCTAGTGTTTTTCCATAGTAGGCGGGCCTTTGTGGACTTGGCAACGTACATAATGTAATTGTATGCTTAAGGGTCCAGTCCCTCGACAGCCATCCCAGGAGGCTGGTCAGACTGGGCTCCGCTGCAGTGTAATATCAATAAATAGTTTGGTTAGTATTCTCTACTGTCTGACCGACTCTTCATTTGTACGAAGGCAGAGAAGGTGGTCGTGAGTGACCCGGGTGGCCCTTTTCGGGTCATTTCCTTCAGTTGGCGCCCGAACAGGGACTCCATCTGGCTGACCCATCTCGCCCGGAACCGGGTGTGGAGGACGGGGCCGGGTGAGGTCGGATGGGCGGATCGGGGATCCCCACACAATAGAGCTTAGTTTGCGCAGCTGCTCCGCCTGTCTGATCGGGTGGTGCCTCGCCCAGCGATCATCCCGGCCGGGGTCCGGAAAGGCAAAACCCTTGGATCTGACCGTTTGGTCCGAAGAGTCGGCAGTGGAGAATAAATTCATTTGACCTGTGTGCACCAGATGAGCTTGTTTGGTTCTTTGTTGTCATGACGTTTGTTTGGTGGGTACTTTGGTTGGTCTAGGAATTGGTTTTAGACAAGCGCTTGCATTTGATTTTGAATATCTTTTGAAAAATTGTATAATTTTGTTAATTTGTGATTGATGCAATCCGCGGAAGCGACTTTTGGTAAAGGCACGAGTGCATTTTAGTGTAATTGTGTGGTGAATGTGTTCCTTTGTGTGAACAGAATGCCTTGTTGGAGTAAGTTGTGTTGTGTGAGGTGTCGTTGTTGTTCTGCTTATGCTCGATTGGAGGAAAGACAGTCCGCACCTGCGGAGGGTACTTCATATTATGACATGTATGTCAAATACAGTCTTGGCCCCATTATATTTAGTACACTATAGCACAAATATACGAGTGACAATGCTGAATTGCAGTGGCCTTCAACAGGCACCTTTGATGAACAGAAATTGAATTATTTGGAGGAAAAATTGTTCTGTTCGCTAAACGTAGCAGGCAGTCGGTGTTCGATTATCTTCAGGTATGGCGAAAAGAAGCTAAACAGAGACGGCTGAGGGTGGAAAGGGACGCACGGAGGGAGAGAACGCAGACACTGACTCAGAAAGCAGTGGCGCATGATAAAGAGAAAGTGGAGAAAGGTATAGAATGTGCCGGTAGGAGGTTTCAATTGCAAAGTGATAAGTCTTATGTTGCTAGGGAAAGGCAGACACTTTTGTGGAAGAATTATTGGAAGACAGACCGCCTCCCCCTTATGCCCCGCATAGAATATATCCTGTCGTCCCACAGCCCTTGTTATCTGCCTCTGCCCCCCCTGTTCCTGATGTTTCTGGTATTGATCAAAGTACTTTGGTTCCGGCATCACCAGCTTCTTCTTTGGCTCCGTCCCCCACAGTCGCCGTGGCTGCTAGTCTTCCTGCCACTCCTGTTGTTACAGCATCACTTTCTCCTTCACAGACACTTACTACTCAGCCGATGTTGACCTTGATGCCCCCCCTTCGATTACTGTGTTGTCCCCTCTTCTCTCTTCTGCCACCTTGTTAGGTGCCGAGACACCGGTGCGTGGCCAGGACAACGGGGATGGGGCAGTTGCAAAGGAGCGATTGGGACGTGTGTTGATTCGATCTGATGTGGGAGATATGGAGAAAAATATGGTGGCCAATCAGGCTGCCCAGTGGGCCCGTAATCCTATTTATGGTGTTGAGGATGTATGGAGTGTGTTAAAGGACTATGAGCCGTTTGTCCAGCAGCATGCCCTTAAACACATGTCGGCTACTTTGATTGGACTATGGGAACAGTGTTTTAAAGGTGTCGCACCCCAGGCTGTTTATGCTATTATGGACCAAGTGTATGCCACGGGTATGGCTCCCAATGAGGTTTTTGCTAGTGTTACTACATTGATTGGATATCGAGGTAGATTGCATCAGAAATCTCCGACGATGATATCTCAGTTCCCGATGAGGGAAGTTCACCCAATTTTTCACCCAGGGATATCGGAGCTACGTGATCAGCACGATCAGGTGACTAGGCAACGAGTAGAGGCCCCTTTTCAAGAACAATGGGTTTATACTCCATGGAAGAGGAGTGAAGTCCTCTCAATTAAGGCTCAATTACCCGACCCCAGAAAAAATCCTACTGCATACCGTAAAGAATTGACAGAGGCTGCTGCATCGACGGTAATGACGTTGGCAGATATTGAAATGTTTTTTGGCTTATTGGTGCCAGTGGATATCTGGCGACAGGTGCATACTCAGGACCATGCCCTAGAATTGGGTGGTACTTGGGACGAGATTAGGACGTGGGATAAGGAGAGGAAGCTTGGTGAAAAGCCCAAGGCTGGGATCTTGGCTTTGCCAGACCGCATTATTACCAATATGCACTCTCTTATCCCACCTCGGAAGGTGGACTGGGATAAGCTGGCCGTATGTCATCAGAAGAAAGATGAAAGTGTGTCTGATTTCTTTACTTAGTTCGAAGGTGTGTTCTTGGATTTTAGTGGCCAGGATTTGTCTTTGGAAGGGGGTATCCGATTGTTTGTGAACAGGTTTGTCACGAATTTGCTCCCAGAGATTGCAACCCGGTTGTGGGCTGCTGAGAGTGCGTGGACTACTTCTACCCCTTCGGTGATATTGAGTATGGCTCAGTATTATGAGCATCGAGAGAACGAGGAGAAAGAGAAGGTAGAAAAGAAGACAAAGGAGCCGAAGACGAAGGTATTGATGGAGCAGGCATCCAGGGGGCAGAGACGGAGTCGAGGTATTGGACCAGCCAGGCAGCTTCCTCGTACGAGCCGAAATGCTGTGTCTGTGGGCCCAAATCAATGTGCGTATTGCAAGGAGGAAGGGCACTGGCACAGCGAGTGCCCAGTTTTGCTGCAAAAGGTTGCGGCTCCTAGAGGACTGGGAGAGAGAGGGCGAGGCAGAGGAGCATGCAGTCAGGGTGGAGATCAGGCTACTGGGACACCACTGGGCCGTTCCGATCAAAATGACTTCGATGACGTTCGGTGACAACAGTATTATCATGATGATTATGATTTGGATGAGGTGACGGGGATGCCTTACAGCTAGGACAGCCAGGGATAGGGTAAGGGACCAGTTCCGATACCTGTAGATCAGCATGGACCTTATATTAGTGTGGATTTGCAGGGCTCGGAAAATAAATTTTTGGTGGATACAGGAGCAATGAATAGTTCTGTTTCGAGGTCACTGGTCCATGGGGCAGCCCTGTCTGGCCATAACAATGTTTCAGTTGGTTTTTCTGGTGTGCCGGTAGTAAGCCCCATCTCCAAACTCCTTGCTTTGACTATAGGCCCATTCACCGTTGATTCGCCGTTTTTATTAACATCAAATTGTGGAGAGAACTTGTTGGGATTAGATCTGTTGAAGAAGTTACATGCTACTATTTACTGTTCTCCAGATGGTGTCCATATGACAATGGGTCCAAGTGTGGTTAGTACTACGCAATGTTTGTCTAAAGATGCCCCCCTCCCAGTTGAGTTTAAGGATGTCCCATCTACGTTGTGGGCCACAAGTGACATGGATGTAGGACTTTTGCAGATACCTCCAGTTTCTATTCAGGTTAAAGAAAACGCCATATTGCCTCGAATCCCTCAGTATAAAATGTTATACCAATACCAATACCAAGACATTTATAAAGCGCACGGCTACCACCAACGGCGGTGTCCCGGCGCTACACAGAGACAAGGGAAGATAAAGAGTGGAAAGGCAGACTAAGGGAGATCAAAAAGCCAGATTTTCAGAGCACTCCTAAAAGTGGTTTCAGATTCAGTTTTGCGCAAGTAGAGCGGCATCGCATTCCAAAGAGCGGCAGTTTTAACTGCAAAGGCGTGCCCTCCCATCCTGGCTTTGCAGTAGGAAGGGGAGCAGAGAAGAAACTGAGAGTTCGAGCGCAGAGTCCTATTTTGGTGGTATTTCCGAAGTCTGAGCCTCAGATAGTCAGGTCCACTATCTCTGGTAGCTCTAAAAGCGAGTAATAAGGCCTTAAATTCGATTCTTCTCTTCACTGGAAGCCAGTGAAGACTGCGCAAGTGGGGGAGATGTGATGCCGAAGAGGCACGTTTCTAAGAAACCTAGCTGCAGCATTCTGAACTGTCTGGAGCTTTTTAATCAGATAGGCAGGGAGGCCTAGATACAAGCTATTGGCATAGTCCAGCTGGGATGTAACCAAAGCATGGACTATGGTGGCCCGACAGTTCATCGGTAATAAATACAGGAATCTACGCAAGCATTTGAGCTTCCAGAAACATGCTCTGGAAACTCGGCCAATCTGGGCTTTCACCGACAGGTCCGAGTCAAATCTAAAACCCAAGTTTCTAACAGATAGAACTGGGGTGGGAGGGGGATTCAGCTGTATTGGCCACCATAAATCAGCCGGAGGAGGTGATGGTTGGTTAAAAAACATCACCTCAGTTTTCTCGGTATTCAATTTAAGACAGTTATCTGTCATCCATGAAACAATTTTATTTAGACATAGCCTAAAGCTGTCAAATGCGGCCATCTTGGAATCTTTAAAAGAAAACACCAACTGCGTATCATCAGCGTATGAAATTGTACGCACGCCACACTGCTCAACCAGTGCAGCTAGGGGGCCAGATAGATATTAAATAATGTCGGGCTTAATGCAGAACCCTGAGGTACTCCACAGCCCATGGCGCAAGAGGAAGAGACATACGGGCGAAGGAAGACCTGCTGAGATCGCCCCTCCAGAAAGGATTGGAACCAATTTAGAAAGGTACCCGAGATACCCAGCTGTGTCAGGCGGTCTAAAAGAATTGAGTGAGAGACCGTATCAAAGGCTGCAGATAAATCTAACAGCACAAGCATGGCACAGCTACCATGGTCTAATGATTCTCGGATGGTTTCCGCCACTTCCAGCAGGGCCGTCTCTGTACTGTAACCCTTCCTAAAACCTGATTGGGAGTCGTGAAGGAGATTGTTAGACTCCAGATGATTAGAGAGTTGTCTTTGGACCTCCTTCTCCAAAATTTTAGCGGGGGCCGGCAAAAGCGAAATGGGCCTGAAATTCTTGAGTATACTAGGGTCTGCATCTTCCTTTTTAAGAATTGGCAAGACCAGGGCCTCTTTCCATACTGAGGGGAAGCATCCCAACCTTAGAGAGGTATTCCAAATAGCATTTAACTGAGGGTTAAAAAGAGGGGCGAGTAAGTTAAAAAAATCTAGCTGGGCAGGGATCCAGGGGCGAGCCTGATTTAATTCTAACAAGGTCTTTCAAGGATAAAGACGGGCAGAAAGGCTGAAATTCAGTCCAAAGATGGGGAGAAACAAGGGCTGAGAGAGTAATTGGCCTTTCTCCTGGTTCCTTAAATGTGCAATATATAGATTGAATCTTTTCCTTGAAAAAAGTGGATAAATCCCTACATAAAACAGCTGAAGGCACAATCTTACTCAAAGTGGCCTCAGGTCTCATAAAATCTTGAACAATCTTAAAAATTTCCTTGGAAGAGTTGTCCGAATCTTGCATGCAGGAGAACAGGCGTTGTTGCGCATAATACAAGATTTGATTCAGTCAGGAGTTGTAGAGGAGACAGCGGCAAATGTGTGCAATAGCCCCATCCATCCTGTTCTCAAGAGGCCACCTCCAGGTTCCTCTGATGATGTTGCTGATGTTTATCGTTTTGTGATTGATCTGCGCAAAGTTAATAAAATTGTGGTTCCTCAGTTTCCCGTGGTCCCTGACATAACTGCTCTTTTGACTATGATTCCTTCTTCTGCTAAATTCTTTTCTGTTATTGATTTAAAGAATGCCTTCTTTAGCATCCCTGTTCATCCAAATAGCAGGCACCTTTTCGGGTTTTCTTTGGCAGGTCATAGTTTTAGATTTTGTCGAGTTCCTCAGGGGTACACTGAGAGTCCTAGCATATATAGCCAGGCTTTGAAGGGTCAATTGGACTCCCTCACCCTTCCCCCAGGTAATGTATTGTTACAGTATGTGGACGATCTTTTAATTGCATCCGATATTGAGGAAGGATGTAAAGAAGCTACAGTAAAATTGTTGCTGCATTTGGCTCAATTTGGACACAAAGTGTCACTTTCCAAATTTCAATATTGTCGACAGGAGGTCACCTATTTAGGTCACCTACTGTCGAAGGAGGGTCGGAAACTAACTGCTGAGCATATTAATGCCGTAATTAACATGCCTGTTCTAGAGACTCAAAGGGAGGTACGAGCCTTCATTGGTATCACCTCCTATTGTCGTCATTGGATACCGAATTTTGCTTTATTAACAAAGCCATTGCTATATCTAACAACTAAAGATGTGCATGAACCTTTGCCTTAAACGCCTGAATGTCAACAAGCTTTTGAGCAATTAAAGGTTGCGCTTTGTTCGGCTCCTGTGCTTGGCATACCTGATTACAGTAAGCCGTTTGTGTTATATGTACACGAGTCAGCCGGTTGTGCGCTTTCTGTCTTAACACAGGCCTTTGGAGGTAAGCAGAGGCCGTGTGCATACTTTTCTGCTGTACTTGATCCCGTCGCTTAAGCCCTCCTGAGGTGTTTAAGGGCGACCGCAGCAGTGGCCGTCTCTATTCGACAATCGGCAGGGCTTGTTCTTGATACTGATCTCACAGTTATGGTACCTCATGCTGTGGATACGCTTTTGAACAGAACAAACACACAGCACCTTATCAGTGCACGTCTGACTGGCTATGAGCTAACCCTTTTTGCACCACATATTACGATTAAAAGATGTGCCACTCTGAACCCTGCCACGTTACTACCCCTCCCTTCGGAGAGTGAGAAAATAGACATACATGATTGTGTGTTTCGGACGGAAGAGGAGACGAAGGGACGGGTAGACTTGACTGATGTTCCCTTATCTGACCCCCAAGGGGAACTATATGTCGATGGTTCTTGTTTTAAATTACCAGATGGCACCACAACTGCTGCTTATGCAATCACAACACTGCACACGATAGTCGAGAAATCACGAGTGCCCTATCAGTCATCCCAAGCTGCAGAGCTGATAGCTCTAATTCGAGCCTGCGAGTTGGGTCAGGGATTGGTGGTTAATGTTTACACTGATAGCCAGTATGCCTTCGGAGTCGCTCATAATTTTGGGCGGCTCTGGGCAGAGAGAGGATTTCTCACTTCCCATGGTTCGAAAATTCAGCATGGCCCTTTGATAAATAGACTTTTGTCTGCTTTGACCCTGCCCAAGAAACTGGCAATAGTGAAGTGTAGCGCTCACAAAGCAATTATTGATGATGTGGGGAGAGGAAATGCTTTTGCAGATCAAACAGCTAAGGAGACGGCCCTGTCTAAGATGAAAAAGATGTTTCTAGCAGGTCCTGCAAGATGGGTGCCAGAAGTTACGATGTTTGAGGACACACTAGATAACGTGAAGGAAATACAGAGCGAGATGACGGTTGAGGAATTAGCAATATGGCAGGAAAGCACAGCGCGATTGGATGATGATGGGTGCTGGATAGACAAGTCGGGGAAGCAGAGATGGATGCTGCCAGATGCATATGTTCTTCCTGTAGTTACTATGGCTCATGGACCAGCTCACATTAGTGCTAGGGGTATCTGTAAGTTGCTAGACCCTGTATGGCAGAATGATAATATCCCAAAGACGGCTGCCCATTTAGTAAAACATTGCATGGTGTGCATGATGTACAATCCAGGAAAGGGCACCCCCACACCTCCCGGTAATTTTGCACCCCCTTCTTTCCCTTTTGAAGTCCTGCAAATGGACTTCATTGAGATGGAACAGGTGAATAATCTGATGTATCTGTTAGTGGTGGTCTGTGCATTCAGTAAATGGGTTGAGGCTTATCCTACCAAGGAGAATACAGCTGTGGTGACGGCGAAGGCTCTTTTGAAGGAGTTCTTCCCTCGCTTTGGTTTGTCCCGTTTGATTTGGAGTGATAACGGCAGTCACTTTAATTCGAAAGTCATCCAGTTGGTGTGCAATGGCCTGCACATTAAGCAAAAGTTTCATGCTGCGAAGCACCCTCAATCAGCAGGTTTAGTTGAGAAGTACAATGGTACTCTCAAACTAAAGATGGCCAAAATTCAGGAGAGTACAGGATTGAAGTGGCCGGATACTTTACCATTGGCTTTGCTGTCGACAAGAGTTACAGCCCATACTAGAATAGGGTTGTCCCCCTGTGAGGTTGTTTTTGGTAGGACCGCTAATGTCTGGGGCGTTCCGAGACCCCGCCACTTTTCCGAGATAGATCACCCTTTGTTGATAGATTATTTATGTGAGTTGACTAAATATTTGCGTTCTATTCATCAGCAGATTCAAGAGGCCTTGCCATCTGCTACAGAGGGACCAGACCATGACCTTCGGCCTGGGGATTATGTATTGGTTCGCCACTTTCAGCGCAAAAGCAGTCTGGAGCCCCAGTGGAAGGGGCCTTTCCAGATCCTCCTTGCTACCCGTACAGCGGTGAAGGTGGATGGTCGGAAAAATTGGATTCATTCAACACACTGCAAGCGGTTGCCCCTCCCTCTGCCCTATGATCAATGGAGGCTCGATGGCATTGGGGATTCTGAGACGGAGAAGGTTCCCCGTTGCATTCCTTTCTCCGATGCCAGAATAACATGGGCACCTTCTGAGGAGGAGAGTGATGCAGCCTTGAATGAAGCAGTGCCACCTGAGATTAAGGATAGCCAAGAGTTCCAGTCAGCTGGCCTGTCTGTGTCTGAGTCTGAATCAGCCAATCCCGCTGAAAGTGAACCTTTGTTTCTTGATCACTCTGTTCGTGGAGTTGTTAAGTACAATTTGTGCCCTCGACGGAGGGACAGTGCACCAAAGGAAAAGTCAGATTAGTAGGGATTGACTTCATGGATGAAGCATAGGGACAATAAAGTAGGGACAGGGAGATTGGTGCATTGTCCGAGACACTGGACAGGATAAGTTTGGGGTGTCTTCCCAGGAGGGAGGGTACCCTATCCTGAGAGAAGTGGATTTTCCTCACGAAGGGCTGCAATTGCGCAGCTCCAACGAGAAGTGCTCAATAGCACCACCGTGGATGAACAATAGGAGCCTACCAGCGAGGCTCAAAGGAGAAGAAAAACGGATGCTGGAAAGAAGATTGTTTATTTGGTTTCATTGAGGTTATATTAATAGTACCTTTTCGTTCTGCTATCATGCATCCTTTTGGCAGGCCAATGATTGATGAAGAACAGCCAATGGGTCTTGTTGTTTTGCCACGATCATCATGGATCAAACAGCGGAGAGTAATATTCCTTCTTTTTGCTATTCTGCTGATGATTATCTTTTGTGGGGTTCTTTGGGCGTTAGAATATGCATGTAACTCGCCTACTCCTGACAATGATATCTTTTTCACACCAAGACGAAAGAGAATGCTTTCTAATAATGTTTTTCTAGATACTCAGAAGAGATTTTTTGGTAATGGTGTTGCTTGTTATCCTACTGAATCTGTGACTAGCCTATGGACTGCATATCCTATGTCTTTGATAAATTACACGTATTCTAAGCCGACAAATTTTGTTAAGGTAAAAGGGGAGTTTGGGTTTGGCTACCCAGGGCCATGCTTGTACCATCATAAGCCCACAGGAACAGGTTATCCCGGTTGTGACAATAATACGTATTGCGATAATTTCTACTTGGAAGAGCAAAATATTACGTTGGTGGGTTGACGTTATAAAGAAGTGACGGTTCCTCGAAAAGCCGGCTATTACCCTGCCTTTTGCCCCATCATAAATAGTACCGATACCATATTGTATATCAATTGCTCAGGGGTGATCATATCCAAAGAGACATTCCCTTTGAAAGGTTCGAGAGGTTCTAGCACCATTACAGGTAATTCTCGCTATTCAGCTGCGAACTATGACAGGCCGATATAAGCCCATCCCGGGTTTTTTTTTTTAACTAATGGAACGTACTCAAATGTTCATAATGGCACCAACGATGTAGCTCTTGGGATGGTGCTGCCCCTGGGGGTCCCTTGTAAATAACCCCACAGACAGGTAAAATGGATTAAGAGAACGCTTACAAAGGAATTTTGCGAAGGAGTAATAGATATTGAGATCAACAGTTACAGTAATGGTATTACTTTTGGTTATATCCTGTCTGCTATCTTTATGTTGGGGGAATGGCTATGAGTAGGACTGAAAAGGCCCGGGAATACTTTGGTTGTAAATTGCAGATATTGTCCAGTACCACAGTAGCAGCATTACGTGACATCACCATTCAATTAGAGAGTATGAGGATCTATTATGAACAAACTAGATATGCAGTTGATTTTATTTTAGCAAAGAATATTACTAAGCATATCTTGGACATTATTGAGAATGTCAAAGGCATGGAATCAGGTAATTGGAGTTGGTCCCTTTTTGGAACATGGGGTTGGCTAATAGAAAAAGCAATCTATCTCGTTGCTATATTAATGCTTTGCTGTGTCCTTATTCAATGTCTTCCAATGTGCTGCACATATTGTATCTCTGTATTGACTCCAAAGAGGAAGATATCGATTCATGATACCAATGCTGCAATAATGTTACAGAAAGAAATAGATGAAATGATGGCCATAGACCAGGGTATCTTCAAAACATCTTCTCTTCTCCTAGAGCACACTCCTACTGTTGATGACATGACGTGTATAAAACAGCTATGTGCTTTATTATTAATTTATGTTTTGCTTTGGTTTCAGATTGTAAATGGTTAGTTCATGCTAACAGGAGGGTTTGTTAATACTGAAGGGCCCTCTTGTCTGTATATTTTAGCATTCACTAAACCATCTTGCAATCTGGACGCCATTTTGTATTATAATCAAAACTGCTGCTTGGTTATTTTCATGAAATGATCTTTTGTAAGTTTCGTTTCCCCAGGTTGAGCTTTTCTTTCTGTAATTGCAAGTGTCCTCGTTAGTGCATGCTTTTCTCGTTAGATAGAGGCCTTCTCCCACCTGTCTGGAAGGGAGGATAGGCCAGACGACCTTGGGCAGTAGATAGCCTGTGCCCGGCTGCAGAATCAAAACTTATGTTCTGTACCCCCATTGTATTACGACACCTACCAGTGTTTTTCCATAGTAGGCGGGCCTTTGTGGACTTCCCAACGTACATAATGTAATTGTATGCTTACGGGGTCCAGTCCCTCGACAGCCATCCCAGGAGGCTGGTCAGACTGGGCTCCGCTGCAGCGTAATATCAATAAATAATCTGGTTTGTATTCTCTACTGTCTGACCGACTCTTCATTTGTAGGAAGGCAGAGAAGGTGGTCGTGAGTGACCCGGGTGGCCCTTTTCGGGTCATTTCCTTCAACTGTCTCCATCATATAATGGTATTACCCTTGTCAGACTCTCTTATTACTCTTTTAATGCCCACATCTCCCTGTCTCCAGGCTTTTATCTCTCACTGTCCCAAGTTCAGTGAGTCTCTTTCCCACTTCCAGAGCAGACTCATGCTGCCAGTGTCTGTGCCCACGTCTCACCCGGTAGTAGATTCACTGTCTCCATCATATAATGGTATTTCCCATGTCAGAGACTCTCTTATTACTCTTTTAATGCCGGCACCTCTCTGTGTCTAGTTTGTTTGTAAATGTCTCCCTGTCCCAAGTTCATTGAGTCTCTTTCCCAATTCCAGTGTGGGGTCATCCTGTCCTAGCGTCTCCCGGTTCCATTGCCAGACTTTCCCTGCCCTAGTAACCATGCATTTCTGCCCAGATGTCACTGTGATGTCCAGCTGTCACTGTGATGTCCAGATGTCACTGTGATGTCCAGATGTCACTGTGATGTCCAGATGTCACTGTGATGTCCAGATGTCGCAGTGTAACCAGTTTTATGCAATGAATGATGGGGGCCTCTTCTCAGTGTCCGGCCTCACTGCCCCATTGTGAGTGTCTGTACCTTCCTGTCCCAGGGTCGGTTATTGTGTCTACATTCAGGGGGTCTCTAGGCACTATTGACAGGTGACAGCTGTTTATTGTTACTCGACCATGGGTCCTTATTTCATTGATCTCGGAAGGTTGAAAGGCTGAGTGGACACACTGGGATTTAAACCCTGTGACCACAGGGGACAAACACAGCTCCCTGGAGTGGATGCATTAGTGCATTAGTGCATTACACCCTTGCACCTGGCTGGTGATACTTGGACTGAACATCCAATCAAGAGATCTTACAAAGCATCATTGTCTCGGTAAGAAGCGTAAATCTTTCCACATATTGGCATGTAATTGTGCAAAGTGTTCAATGGCGTCATTTTGTGAATTTCATGTACCAACCGTAACTTGTCATTTCCAAAATTACATGAATTATGCTGCCGTAACTTAAATTTCATCTAGGCATATTTTATATTTGATACCCAGTAGAGTTTTTGATACCCAGACTCGTTGGGTATTATCAACCATGGATATCGCCTGAACTAAAATACGCCAATGTAGCTGCAGAGGCTGAAAAGGCTTTTAACAGGGTGCACTAGAAAAATTCATGGGTCCCTCATTGAATAGCAATCGCGACCTCTATGAACCATCTGATGAAGCCTCTTCCACAGCAGGTAAAAGCTCTTCCATAAAACAGGTACCGACACTGCCCGCCGTGGGTCACATTCACTTGGCAGAATTTGCTTAAAGTAAACCCTTGTAAACCCTTTAATAAAGCCTGGAGCCTTTGAACCCATTGGAAGAGGCAGTGCTGTGCAAATATAAACACTTTCCAGGTGTAGTTTTGTTTTCAGCCTCTAATGTCCTCCAGATGCACATGTGAACCTGCAAGGAACAGCGCTCGCTTTCTACAGGCTGGAAAGCTTCAGCATGGACCATGGGAGAAGGAGGTTCTACTTAAAGATCCTGAGTGTTCCCTATTCCCTTAATTTCCACTGCACGTTTTGAGACCATAAATTAAGAATGTGCAGCATTTTCTAAACCTCAGCCCAGCCAGGTCTTCTCTTTACATCTTATATGAAGCCCATTCCTTCCTGTTCATTCTGTTAGGAAATATTTAGATTTAGATCCTTAGGTCTGGCCAAAATTGTAATTACACCAGCAAAATTCATGACATTCCTAAAATTTGTGTTACATGGAATTCGTGAAATTTTCAAAATGTCACGTTATATGATGTCACATATTTTTTTATTAGGGCGTGCACCTTGTGTGAAAAAGTCTCCCGAGATACCAGCAAGAAACGAGTTCGTACTGAAAAAGGTCTACTGCCGGTATTACTCAAGATTCTGTTCTACGAGGCATGCGCTTGGGCCAAAAAAGTGATGTGGGATACCGGAAGACCACATTTAGCTACAGAAGCATAACTATTTTTTTAAACAATGCGATTTCAATCATTTTAAATCCTCAGTAACTATTTTAAAGGGTGAATTGCACTTAGGATATTACATTTACCCTAATATTATTCTGAGCTGCAGTCACTGTGGAATTCTCCTGACTTTGATCAGATTTTGGGGGCAAACCTTCACTAGACCTAAGAAGCACATTCATTGATTTATTATGAAACCTACAATTAAGGGATATTTTCAATCTCTAGATATAATATGTGCATTCACTAAATGCCAGAGATACTGTGCAGGGGCTGCCTGAGTCACACAGCTCTGTTAAAAAGTCTGACGTCTATGTCTATGGGTTTGCTCCGACATTTTCAGTAGATTTCACATGTGACGTCTACTTCTATGGGTTTGCTCCCACATTTTCAGTAGATTTTACATCTGACGTCTACTTCTATGGGTTTGCTCCTACATTTTCAGGAGATTTCACATCTGACATCCACTTCTATGGGTTTACTCCTACATTTTCAGGAGATTTCGAATCTGACGTCTACTTCTATGGGCTTGCTCCCACATTTTCAGGAGATTTCACATCTGACGTCTACTTCTATGGGCTTGCTCCCACATTTTCAGGAGATTTCACATGTGACGTCTACTTCTATGGGTTTGCTCCCACATTTTCAGTAGATTTCACATGTGACGTCTACTTCTATGGGTTTGCTCCCACATTTTCAGTAGATTTTACATGTGACGTCTACTTCTATGGGTTTGCTCCTACATTTTCAGGAGATTTCACATCTGACGTCTACTTCTATGGGTTTGCTCCCACATTTTCAGGAGATTTCACATCTGACGTCTACTTCTATGGGTTTGCTCCTACATTTTCAGGAGATTTCACATCTGACGTCTACTTCTATGGGCTTGCTCCCACATTTTCAGGAGATTTCACATCTGACGTCTACTTCTATGGGTTTGCTCCTACATTTTCAGGAGATTTCACATCTGACGTCTACTTCTATGGGCTTGCTCCCACATTTTCAGGAGATTTCACATCTGACGTCTACTTCTATGGGTTTGCTCCTACATTTTCAGGAGATTTCATATCTGACGTCTACTTCTATGGGTTTGCTCCTACATTTTCAGTAGATTTCACATCTGACGTCTACTTCTATGGGCTTGCTCCCACATTTTCAGGAGATTTCACATCTGACGTCTACTTCTATGGGCTTGCTCCCACATTTTCAGGAGATTTCACATCTGACGTCTACTTCTATGGATTTGCTCCTACATTTTCAGGAGATTTCACATCTGACGTCTACTTCTATGGGTTTGCTCCTACATTTTCAGGAGATTTCACATCTGACGTCTACTTCTATGGGCTTGCTCCCACATTTTCAGGAGATTTCACATCTGACGTCTACTTCTATGGGTTTGCTCCTACATTTTCAGGAGATTTCACATCTGACGTCTACTTCTATGGGTTTGCTCCCACATTTTCAGTAGATTTTACATCTGACGTCTACTTCTATGGGCTTGCTCCTACATTTTCAGTAGATTTCACATCTGACGTCTACTTCTATGGGTTTGCTCCTACATTTTCAGTAGATTTCACATCTGACGTCTACTTCTATGGGCTTGCTCCCACATTTTCAGGAGATTTCACATCTGACGTCTACTTCTATGGGCTTGCTCCCACATTTTCAGGAGATTTCACATCCGACGTCTACTTCTATGGGCTTGCTCCCACATTTTCAGGAGATTTCACATCTGACGTCTACTTCTATGGGTTTGCTCCTACATTTTCAGGAGATTTCACATCTGACGTCTACTTCTATGGGTTTGCTCCTACATTTTCAGGAGATTTCACATCTGACGTCTACTTCTATGGGTTTGCTCCCACATTTTCAGTAGATTTTACATCTGACGTCTACTTCTATCGGCTTGCTCCTACATTTTCAGTAGATTTCACATCTGACGTCTACTTCTATGGGTTTGCTCCCACATTTTCAGGAGATTTCACATCTGACGTCTACTTCTATGGGCTTGCTCCTACATTTTCAGTAGATTTCACATCTGACGTCTACTTCTATGGGTTTGCTCCTACATTTTCAGGAGATTTCACATCTGACGTCTACTTCTATGGGCTTGCTCCCACATTTTCAGGAGATTTCACATCTGACGTCTACTTCTATGGGTTTGCTCCTACATTTTCAGTAGATTTCACATCTGACGTCTACTTCTATGGGTTTGCTCCTACATTTTCAGTAGATTTCACATCTGACGTCTACTTCTATGGGCTTGCTCCTACATTTTCAGGAGATTTCACATCTGACGTCTACTTCTATGGGCTTGCTCCCACATTTTCAGTAGATTTCACATCTGACGTCTACTTCTATGGGCTTGCTCCCACATTTTCAGGAGATTTCACATCTGACGTCTACTTCTATGGGTTTGCTCCTACATTTTCAGGAGATTTCACATCTGACGTCTACTTCTATGGGTTTTCTCCTACATTTTCAGTAGATTTCACATCTGACGTCTACTTCTATGGGCTTGCTCCCACATTTTCAGGAGATTTCACATCTGACATCTACTTCTATGGGTTTGCTCCCACATTTTCAGTAGATTTCACATCTGACGTCTACTTCTATGGGCTTGCTCCCACATTTTCAGTAGATTTCACATGTGACGTCTACTTCTATGGGTTTGCTCCCACATTTTCAGTAGATTTTACATGAGACGTCTACTTCTATGGGTTTGCTCCTACATTTTCAGGAGATTTCACATCTGACATCTACTTCTATGGGCTTGCTCCCACATTTTCAGGAGATTTCACATCTGACGTCTACTTCTATGGGTTTGCTCCTACATTTTCAGTAGATTTCACATCTGACGTCTACTTCTATGGGTTTGCTCCTACATTTTCAGTAGATTTCACATCTGACGTCTACTTCTATGGGTTTGCTCCTACATTTTCAGTAGATTTCACATCTGACATCTACTTCTATGGGCTTGCTCCTACATTTTCAGTAGATTTCACATCTGACGTCTACTTCTATGGGCTTGCTCCCACATTTTCAGGAGATTTCACATCTGACGTCTACTTCTATGGGCTTGCTCCTACATTTTCAGTAGATTTCACATCTGACGTCTACTTCTATGGGTTTGCTCCCACATTTTCAGTAGATTTCACATCTGACGTCTACTTCTATGGGCTTGCTCCTACATTTTCAGTAGATTTCACATCTGACGTCTACTTCTATGGGCTTGCTCCTACATTTTCAGGAGATTTCACATCTGACGTCTACTTCTATGGGCTTGCTCCTACATTTTCAGTAGATTTCACATCTGACGTCTACTTCTATGGGCTTGCTCTCACATTTTCAGGAGATTTCACATGTGACGTCTACTTCTATGGGTTTGCTCCCACATTTTCAGTAGATTGCACATGTGACGTCTACTTCTATGGGTTTGCTCCCACATTTTCAGGAGATTTTACATGTGACGTCTACTTCTATGGGTTTGCTCCTACATTTTCAGGAGATTTCACATCTGACGTCTACTTCTATGGGTTTGCTCCCACATTTTCAGGAGATTTCACATCTGACGTCTACTTCTATGGGTTTGCTCCTACATTTTCAGGAGATTTCACATCTGACGTCTACTTCTATGGGCTTGCTCCCACATTTTCAGGAGATTTCACATCTGACGTCTACTTCTATGGGTTTGCTCCTACATTTTCAGGAGATTTCACATCTGACGTCTACTTCTATGGGCTTGCTCCCACATTTTCAGGAGATTTCACATCTGACGTCTACTTCTATGGGCTTGCTCCCACATTTTCAGGAGATTTCACATCTGACGTCTACTTCTATGGGTTTGCTCCTACATTTTCAGGAGATTTCACATCTGACGTCTACTTCTATGGGTTTGCTCCTACATTTTCAGGAGATTTCACATCTGACGTCTACTTCTATGGGCTTGCTCCCACATTTTCAGGAGATTTCACATCTGACGTCTACTTCTATGGGTTTGCTCCTACATTTTCAGGAGATTTCACATCTGACGTCTACTTCTATGGGTTTGCTCCTACATTTTCAGGAGATTTCACATCTGACGTCTACTTCTATGGGCTTGCTCCCACATTTTCAGGAGATTTCACATCTGACGTCTACTTCTATGGGCTTGCTCCCACATTTTCAGGAGATTTCACATCTGACGTCTACTTCTATGGGCTTGCTCCCACATTTTCAGGAGATTTCACATCTGACGTCTACTTCTATGGATTTGCTCCTACATTTTCAGGAGATTTCACATCTGACGTCTACTTCTATGGGTTTGCTCCTACATTTTCAGGAGATTTCACATCTGACGTCTACTTCTATGGGCTTGCTCCCACATTTTCAGGAGATTTCACATCTGACGTCTACTTCTATGGGTTTGCTCCTACATTTTCAGGAGATTTCACATCTGACGTCTACTTCTATGGGTTTGCTCCCACATTTTCAGTAGATTTTACATCTGACGTCTACTTCTATGGGCTTGCTCCTACATTTTCAGTAGATTTCACATCTGACGTCTACTTCTATGGGTTTGCTCCTACATTTTCAGTAGGTTTCACATCTGACGTCTACTTCTATGGGCTTGCTCCCACATTTTCAGGAGATTTCACATCTGACGTCTACTTCTATGGGCTTGCTCCCACATTTTCAGGAGATTTCACATCTGACGTCTACTTCTATGGGCTTGCTCCCACATTTTCAGGAGATTTCACATCTGACGTCTACTTCTATGGGTTTGCTCCTACATTTTCAGGAGATTTCACATCTGACGTCTACTTCTATGGGTTTGCTCCTACATTTTCAGGAGATTTCACATCTGACGTCTACTTCTATGGGTTTGCTCCCACATTTTCAGTAGATTTTACATCTGACGTCTACTTCTATGGGCTTGCTCCTACATTTTCAGTAGATTTCACATCTGACGTCTACTTCTATGGGTTTGCTCCCACATTTTCAGGAGATTTCACATCTGACGTCTACTTCTATGGGCTTGCTCCTACATTTTCAGTAGATTTCACATCTGACGTCTACTTCTATGGGTTTGCTCCTACATTTTCAGGAGATTTCACATCTGACGTCTACTTCTATGGGCTTGCTCCCACATTTTCAGGAGATTTCACAAGTGACGTCTACTTCTATGGGTTTGCTCCTACATTTTCAGTAGATTTCACATCTGACGTCTACTTCTATGGGCTTGCTCCTACATTTTCAGGAGATTTCACATCTGACGTCTACTTCTATGGGCTTGCTCCCACATTTTCAGTAGATTTCACATCTGACGTCTACTTCTATGGGCTTGCTCCCACATTTTCAGGAGATTTCACATCTGACGTCTACTTCTATGGGTTTGGTCCTACATTTTCAGGAGATTTCACATCTGACGTCTACTTCTATGGGTTTTCTCCTACATTTTCAGTAGATTTCACATCTGACGTCTACTTCTATGGGCTTGCTCCCACATTTTCAGGAGATTTCACATCTGACGTCTACTTCTATGGGTTTGCTCCCACATTTTCAGTAGATTTCACATCTGACGTCTACTTCTATGGGCTTGCTCCCACATTTTCAGTAGATTTCACATGTGACGTCTACTTCTATGGGTTTGCTCCCACATTTTCAGTAGATTTTACATGTGACGTCTACTTCTATGGGTTTGCTCCTACATTTTCAGGAGATTTCACATCTGACATCTACTTCTATGGGCTTGCTCCCACATTTTCAGGAGATTTCACATCTGACGTCTACTTCTATGGGTTTGCTCCTACATTTTCAGTAGATTTCACATCTGACGTCTACTTCTATGGGTTTGCTCCTACATTTTCAGTAGATTTCACATCTGACGTCTACTTCTATGGGTTTGCTCCTACATTTTCAGTAGATTTCACATCTGACGTCTACTTCTATGGGCTTGCTCCTACATTTTCAGTAGATTTCACATCTGACGTCTACTTCTATGGGCTTGCTCCCACATTTTCAGGAGATTTCACATCTGACGTCTACTTCTATGGGCTTGCTCCTACATTTTCAGTAGATTTCACATCTGACGTCTACTTCTATGGGTTTGCTCCCACATTTTCAGTAGATTTCACATCTGACGTCTACTTCTATGGGCTTGCTCCTACATTTTCAGTAGATTTCACATCTGACGTCTACTTCTATGGGCTTGCTCCTACATTTTCAGGAGATTTCACATCTGACGTCTACTTCTATGGGCTTGCTCCTACATTTTCAGTAGATTTCACATCTGACGTCTACTTCTATGGGCTTGCTCCTACATTTTCAGGAGATTTCACATCTGACGTCTACTTCTATGGGCTTGCTCCTACATTTTCAGTAGATTTCATATCTGACGTCTACTTCTATGGGTTTGCTCCCACATTTTCAGTAGATTTCACATCTGACGTCTACTTCTATGGGTTTGCTCCTACATGTTCAGGAGATTTCACATCTGACGTCTACTTCTATGGGCTTGCTCCTACATTTTCAGGAGATTTCACATCTGACGTCTACTTCTATGGGTTTTCTCCTACATTTTCAGGAGATTTCACATCTGACGTCTACTTCTATGGGTTTGCTCCTACATTTTCAGTAGATTTCACATCTGACGTCTACTTCTATGGGCTTGCTCCTACATTTTCAGTAGATTTCACATCTGACGTCTACTTCTATGGGCTTGCTCCCACATTTTCAGTAGATTTCACATCTGACGTCTACTTCTATGGGCTTGCTCCCACATTTTCAGTAGATTTCACATCTGACGTCTACTTCTATGGGTTTGCTCCTACATTTTCAGTAGATTTCACATCTGACGTCTACTTCTATAGGTTTGCTCCTACATTTTCAGTAGATTTCTCATCTGACGTCTACTTCTATGGGCTTGCTCCTACATTTTCAGTAGATTTCACATCTGACGTCTACTTCTATGGGTTTGCTCCTACATTTTCAGGAGATTTCACATCTGACGTCTACTTCTATGGGCTTGCTCCCACATTTTAAGGAGATTTCACATCTGACGTCTACTTCTATGGGTTTGCTCCTACATTTTCAGTAGATTTCACATCTGACGTCTACTTCTATGGGTTTGCTCCTACATTTTCAGGAGATTTCACATCTGACGTCTACTTCGATGGGCTTGCTCCCACATTTTCAGGAGATTTCACATCTGACGTCTACTTCTATGGGTTTGCTCCTACATTTTCAGTAGATTTCACATCTGACGTCTACTTCTATGGGTTTGCTCCTACATTTTCAGGAGATTTCACATCTGACGTCTACTTCTATGGGCTTGCTCCCACATTTTCAGGAGATTTCACATCTGACGTCTACTTCTATGGGCTTGCTCCTACATTTTCAGGAGATTTCACATCTGACGTCTACTTCTATGGGCTTGCTCCTACATTTTCAGGAGATTTCACATCTGACGTCTACTTCTATGGGCTTGCTCCTACATTTTCAGTAGATTTCACATCTGACGTCTACTTCTATGGGTTTGCTCCCACATTTTCAGTAGATTTCACATCTGACGTCTACTTCTATGGGTTTGCTCCTACATTTTCAGGAGATTTCACATCTGACGTCTACTTCTATGGGCTTGCTCCTACATTTTCAGGAGATTTCACATCTGACGTCTACTTCTATGGGTTTTCTCCTACATTTTCAGGAGATTTCACATCTGACGTCTACTTCTATGGGTTTGCTCCTACATTTTCAGTAGATTTCACATCTGACCTCTACTTCTATGGGCTTGCTCCTACATTTTCAGTAGATTTCACATCTGACGTCTACTTCTATGGGCTTGCTCCCACATTTTCAGTAGATTTCACATCTGACGTCTACTTCTATGGGCTTGCTCCCACATTTTCAGTAGATTTCACATCTGACGTCTACTTCTATGGGTTTGCTCCTACATTTTCAGTAGATTTCACATCTGACGTCTACTTCTATGGGTTTGCTCCTACATTTTCAGTAGATTTCACATCTGACGTCTACTTCTATGGGTTTGCTCCCCCATTTTCAGGAGATTTCACATCTGATGTCTACTTCTATGGGCTTGCTCCTACATTTTCAGTAGATTTCACATCTGACGTCTACTTCTATGGGTTTGCTCCTACATTTTCAGGAGATTTCACATCTGACGTCTACTTCTATGGGCTTGCTCCCACATTTTCAGGAGATTTCACATCTGACGTCTACTTCTATGGGTTTGCTCCTACATTTTCAGGAGATTTCACATCTGACGTCTACTTCTATGGGTTTGCTCCTACATTTTCAGGAGATTTCACATCTGACGTCTACTTCTATGGGCTTGCTCCCACATTTTCAGGAGATTTCACATCTGACGTCTACTTCTATGGGTTTGCTCCTACATTTTCAGTAGATTTCACATCTGACGTCTACTTCTATGGGTTTGCTCCTACATTTTCAGGAGATTTCACATCTGACGTCTATTTCTATGGGCTTGCTCCCACATTTTCAGGAGATTTCACATCTGACGTCTATTTCTATGGGCTTGCTCCCACATTTTCAGGAGATTTCACATCTGACGTCTACTTCTATGGGCTTGCTCCTACATTTTCAGGAGATTTCACATCTGACGTCTACTTCTATGGGCTTGCTCCTACATTTTCAGGAGATTTCACATCTGACGTCTACTTCTATGGGCTTGCTCCTACATTTTCAGTAGATTTCACATCTGACGTCTACTTCTATGGGCTTGCTCCTACATTTTCAGGAGATTTCACATCTGACGTCTACTTCTATGGGCTTGCTCCTACATTTTCAGTAGATTTCATATCTGACGTCTACTTCTATGGGTTTGCTCCCACATTTTCAGTAGATTTCACATCTGACGTCTACTTCTATGGGTTTGCTCCTACATGTTCAGGAGATTTCACATCTGACGTCTACTTCTATGGGCTTGCTCCTACATTTTCAGGAGATTTCACATCTGACGTCTACTTCTATGGGTTTGCTCCTACATTTTCAGGAGATTTCACATCTGACGTCTACTTCTATGGGTTTGCTCCTACATTTTCAGTAGATTTCACATCTGACGTCTACTTCTATGGGCTTGCTCCTACATTTTCAGTAGATTTCACATCTGACGTCTACTTCTATGGGCTTGCTCCCACATTTTCAGTAGATTTCACATCTGACGTCTACTTCTATGGGCTTGCTCCCACATTTTCAGTAGATTTCACATCTGACGTCTACTTCTATGGGTTTGCTCCTACATTTTCAGTAGATTTCACATCTGACGTCTACTTCTATGGGTTTGCTCCTACATTTTCAGTAGATTTCTCATCTGACGTCTACTTCTATGGGCTTGCTCCTACATTTTCAGTAGATTTCACATCTGACGTCTACTTCTATGGGTTTGCTCCTACATTTTCAGGAGATTTCACATCTGACGTCTACTTCTATGGGCTTGCTCCCACATTTTCAGGAGATTTCACATCTGACGTCTACTTCTATGGGTTTGCTCCTACATTTTCAGGAGATTTCACATCTGACGTCTACTTCTATGGGTTTGCTCCTACATTTTCAGGAGATTTCACATCTGACGTCTACTTCTATGGGCTTGCTCCCACATTTTCAGGAGATTTCACATCTGACGTCTACTTCTATGGGTTTGCTCCTACATTTTCAGTAGATTTCACATCTGACGTCTACTTCTATGGGTTTGCTCCTACATTTTCTGGAGATTTCACATCTGACGTCTACTTCTATGGGCTTGCTCCCACATTTTCAGGAGATTTCACATCTGACGTCTACTTCTATGGGCTTGCTCCTACATTTTCAGGAGATTTCACATCTGACGTCTACTTCTATGGGCTTGCTCCTACATTTTCAGGAGATTTCACATCTGACGTCTACTTCTATGGGCTTGCTCCTACATTTTCAGTAGATTTCACATCTGACGTCTACTTCTATGGGTTTGCTCCCACATTTTCAGTAGATTTCACATCTGACGTCTACTTCTATGGGTTTGCTCCTACATTTTCAGGAGATTTCACATCTGACGTCTACTTCTATGGGCTTGCTCCTACATTTTCAGGAGATTTCACATCTGACGTCTACTTCTATGGGTTTTCTCCTACATTTTCAGGAGATTTCACATCTGACGTCTACTTCTATGGGTTTGCTCCTACATTTTCAGTAGATTTCACATCTGACGTCTACTTCTATGGGCTTGCTCCTACATTTTCAGTAGATTTCACATCTGACGTCTACTTCTATGGGCTTGCTCCCACATTTTCAGTAGATTTCACATCTGACGTCTACTTCTATGGGCTTGCTCCCACATTTTCAGTAGATTTCACATCTGACGTCTACTTCTATGGGTTTGCTCCTACATTTTCAGTAGATTTCACATCTGACGTCTACTTCTATGGGTTTGCTCCTACATTTTCAGTAGATTTCACATCTGACGTCTACTTCTATGGGTTTGCTCCCCCATTTTCAGGAGATTTCACATCTGACGTCTACTTCTATGGGCTTGCTCCTACATTTTCAGTAGATTTCACATCTGACGTCTACTTCTATGGGTTTGCTCCCACATTTTCAGTAGATTTCACATCTGACGTCTACTTCTATGGGCTTGCTCCTACATTTTCAGTAGATTTCACATCTGACGTCTACTTCTATGGGCTTGCTCCTACATTTTCAGGAGATTTCACATCTGACGTCTACTTCTATGGGCTTGCTCCTACATTTTCAGTAGATTTCACATCTGACGTCTACTTCTATGGGCTTGCTCCTACATTTTCAGGAGATTTCACATCTGACGTCTACTTCTATGGGCTTGCTCCTACATTTTCAGTAGATTTCATATCTGACGTCTACTTCTATGGGTTTGCTCCCACATTTTCAGTAGATTTCACATCTGACGTCTACTTCTATGGGTTTGCTCCTACATGTTCAGGAGATTTCACATCTGACGTCTACTTCTATGGGCTTGCTCCTACATTTTCAGGAGATTTCACATCTGACGTCTACTTCTATGGGTTTTCTCCTACATTTTCAGGAGATTTCACATCTGACGTCTACTTCTATGGGTTTGCTCCTACATTTTCAGTAGATTTCACATCTGACGTCTACTTCTATGGGCTTGCTCCTACATTTTCAGTAGATTTCACATCTGACGTCTACTTCTATGGGCTTGCTCCCACATTTTCAGTAGATTTCACATCTGACGTCTACTTCTATGGGCTTGCTCCCACATTTTCAGTAGATTTCACATCTGACGTCTACTTCTATGGGTTTGCTCCTACATTTTCAGTAGATTTCACATCTGACGTCTACTTCTATGGGTTTGCTCCTACATTTTCAGTAGATTTCTCATCTGACGTCTACTTCTATGGGCTTGCTCCTACATTTTCAGTAGATTTCACATCTGACGTCTACTTCTATGGGTTTGCTCCTACATTTTCAGGAGATTTCACATCTGACGTCTACTTCTATGGGCTTGCTCCCACATTTTCAGGAGATTTCACATCTGACGTCTACTTCTATGGGTTTGCTCCTACATTTTCAGTAGATTTCACATCTGACGTCTACTTCTATGGGTTTGCTCCTACATTTTCAGGAGATTTCACATCTGACGTCTACTTCGATGGGCTTGCTCCCACATTTTCAGGAGATTTCACATCTGACGTCTACTTCTATGGGTTTGCTCCTACATTTTCAGTAGATTTCACATCTGACGTCTACTTCTATGGGTTTGCTCCTACATTTTCAGGAGATTTCACATCTGACGTCTACTTCTATGGGCTTGCTCCCACATTTTCAGGAGATTTCACATCTGACGTCTACTTCTATGGGCTTGCTCCTACATTTTCAGGAGATTTCACATCTGACGTCTACTTCTATGGGCTTGCTCCTACATTTTCAGGAGATTTCACATCTGACGTCTACTTCTATGGGCTTGCTCCTACATTTTCAGTAGATTTCACATCTGACGTCTACTTCTATGGGTTTGCTCCCACATTTTCAGTAGATTTCACATCTGACGTCTACTTCTATGGGTTTGCTCCTACATTTTCAGGAGATTTCACATCTGACGTCTACTTCTATGGGCTTGCTCCTACATTTTCAGGAGATTTCACATCTGACGTCTACTTCTATGGGTTTTCTCCTACATTTTCAGGAGATTTCACATCTGACGTCTACTTCTATGGGTTTGCTCCTACATTTTCAGTAGATTTCACATCTGACCTCTACTTCTATGGGCTTGCTCCTACATTTTCAGTAGATTTCACATCTGACGTCTACTTCTATGGGCTTGCTCCCACATTTTCAGTAGATTTCACATCTGACGTCTACTTCTATGGGCTTGCTCCCACATTTTCAGTAGATTTCACATCTGACGTCTACTTCTATGGGTTTGCTCCTACATTTTCAGTAGATTTCACATCTGACGTCTACTTCTATGGGTTTGCTCCTACATTTTCAGTAGATTTCACATCTGACGTCTACTTCTATGGGTTTGCTCCCCCATTTTCAGGAGATTTCACATCTGATGTCTACTTCTATGGGCTTGCTCCTACATTTTCAGTAGATTTCACATCTGACGTCTACTTCTATGGGTTTGCTCCTACATTTTCAGGAGATTTCACATCTGACGTCTACTTCTATGGGCTTGCTCCCACATTTTCAGGAGATTTCACATCTGACGTCTACTTCTATGGGTTTGCTCCTACATTTTCAGGAGATTTCAGATCTGACTTCTACTTCTATGGGTTTGCTCCTACATTTTCAGGAGATTTCACATCTGACGTCTACTTCTATGGGCTTGCTCCTACATTTTCAGGAGATTTCACATCTGACGTCTACTTCTATGGGTTTGCTCCTACATTTTCAGTAGATTTCACATCTGACGTCTACTTCTATGGGTTTGCTCCTACATTTTCAGGAGATTTCACATCTGACGTCTATTTCTATGGGCTTGCTCCCACATTTTCAGGAGATTTCACATCTGACGTCTATTTCTATGGGCTTGCTCCTACATTTTCAGGAGATTTCACATCTGACGTCTACTTCTATGGGCTTGCTCCTACATTTTCAGGAGATTTCACATCTGACGTCTACTTCTATGGGCTTGCTCCTACATTTTCAGGAGATTTCACATCTGACGTCTACTTCTATGGGCTTGCTCCTACATTTTCAGTAGATTTCACATCTGACGTCTACTTCTATGGGCTTGCTCCTACATTTTCAGGAGATTTCACATCTGACGTCTACTTCTATGGGCTTGCTCCTACATTTTCAGTAGATTTCATATCTGACGTCTACTTCTATGGGTTTGCTCCCACATTTTCAGTAGATTTCACATCTGGCGTCTACTTCTATGGGTTTGCTCCTACATGTTCAGGAGATTTCACATCTGACGTCTACTTCTATGGGCTTGCTCCTACATTTTCAGGAGATTTCACATCTGACGTCTACTTCTATGGGTTTGCTCCTACATTTTCAGGAGATTTCACATCTGACGTCTACTTCTATGGGTTTGCTCCTACATTTTCAGTAGATTTCACATCTGACGTCTACTTCTATGGGCTTGCTCCTACATTTTCAGTAGATTTCACATCTGACGTCTACTTCTATGGGCTTGCTCCCACATTTTCAGTAGATTTCACATCTGACGTCTACTTCTATGGGCTTGCTCCCACATTTTCAGTAGATTTCACATCTGACGTCTACTTCTATGGGTTTGCTCCTACATTTTCAGTAGATTTCACATCTGACGTCTACTTCTATGGGTTTGCTCCTACATTTTCAGTAGATTTCTCATCTGACGTCTACTTCTATGGGCTTGCTCCTACATTTTCAGTAGATTTCACATCTGACGTCTACTTCTATGGGTTTGCTCCTACATTTTCAGGAGATTTCACATCTGACGTCTACTTCTATGGGCTTGCTCCCACATTTTCAGGAGATTTCACATCTGACGTCTACTTCTATGGGTTTGCTCCTACATTTTCAGGAGATTTCACATCTGACGTCTACTTCTATGGGTTTGCTCCTACATTTTCAGGAGATTTCACATCTGACGTCTACTTCTATGGGCTTGCTCCCACATTTTCAGGAGATTTCACATCTGACGTCTACTTCTATGGGTTTGCTCCTACATTTTCAGTAGATTTCACATCTGACGTCTACTTCTATGGGTTTGCTCCTACATTTTCTGGAGATTTCACATCTGACGTCTACTTCTATGGGCTTGCTCCCACATTTTCAGGAGATTTCACATCTGACGTCTACTTCTATGGGCTTGCTCCTACATTTTCAGGAGATTTCACATCTGACGTCTACTTCTATGGGCTTGCTCCTACATTTTCAGGAGATTTCACATCTGACGTCTACTTCTATGGGCTTGCTCCTACATTTTCAGTAGATTTCACATCTGACGTCTACTTCTATGGGTTTGCTCCCACATTTTCAGTAGATTTCACATCTGACGTCTACTTCTATGGGTTTGCTCCTACATTTTCAGGAGATTTCACATCTGACGTCTACTTCTATGGGCTTGCTCCTACATTTTCAGGAGATTTCACATCTGACGTCTACTTCTATGGGTTTTCTCCTACATTTTCAGGAGATTTCACATCTGACGTCTACTTCTATGGGTTTGCTCCTACATTTTCAGTAGATTTCACATCTGACGTCTACTTCTATGGGCTTGCTCCTACATTTTCAGTAGATTTCACATCTGACGTCTACTTCTATGGGCTTGCTCCCACATTTTCAGTAGATTTCACATCTGACGTCTACTTCTATGGGCTTGCTCCCACATTTTCAGTAGATTTCACATCTGACGTCTACTTCTATGGGTTTGCTCCTACATTTTCAGTAGATTTCACATCTGACGTCTACTTCTATGGGTTTGCTCCTACATTTTCAGTAGATTTCACATCTGACGTCTACTTCTATGGGTTTGCTCCCCCATTTTCAGGAGATTTCACATCTGATGTCTACTTCTATGGGCTTGCTCCTACATTTTCAGTAGATTTCACATCTGACGTCTACTTCTATGGGTTTGCTCCTACATTTTCAGGAGATTTCACATCTGACGTCTACTTCTATGGGCTTGCTCCCACATTTTCAGGAGATTTCACATCTGACGTCTACTTCTATGGGTTTGCTCCTACATTTTCAGGAGATTTCACATCTGACGTCTACTTCTATGGGTTTGCTCCTACATTTTCAGGAGATTTCACATCTGACGTCTACTTCTATGGGCTTGCTCCCACATTTTCAGGAGATTTCACATCTGACGTCTACTTCTATGGGTTTGCTCCTACATTTTCAGTAGATTTCACATCTGACGTCTACTTCTATGGGTTTGCTCCTACATTTTCAGGAGATTTCACATCTGACGTCTATTTCTATGGGCTTGCTCCCACATTTTCAGGAGATTTCACATCTGACGTCTACTTCTATGGGCTTGCTCCTACATTTTCAGGAGATTTCACATCTGACGTCTACTTCTATGGGCTTGCTCCTACATTTTCAGGAGATTTCACATCTGACGTCTACTTCTATGGGCTTGCTCCTACATTTTCAGTAGATTTCATATCTGACGTCTACTTCTATGGGTTTGCTCCCACATTTTCAGTAGATTTCATATCTGACGTCTACTTCTATGGGTTTGCTCCTACATTTTCAGGAGATTTCACATCTGACGTCTACTTCTATGGGCTTGCTCCTACATTTTCAGGAGATTTCACATCTGACGTCTACTTCTATGGGTTTTCTCCTACATTTTCAGGAGATTTCACATCTGACGTCTACTTCTATGGGTTTGCTCCTACATTTTCAGTAGATTTCACATCTGACGTCTACTTCTATGGGCTTGCTCCTACATTTTCAGTAGATTTCACATCTGACGTCTACTTCTATGGGCTTGCTCCCACATTTTCAGTAGATTTCACATCTGACGTCTACTTCTATGGGCTTGCTCCCACATTTTCAGTAGATTTCACATCTGACGTCTACTTCTATGGGTTTGCTCCTACATTTTCAGGAGATTTCACATCTGACGTCTACTTCTATGGGTTTGCTCCCCCATTTTCAGGAGATTTCACATCTGACGTCTACTTCTATGGCTTGCTCCTACATTTTCAGGAGATTTCACATCTGACGTCTACTTCTATGGGCTTGCTCCCACATTTTCAGGAGATTTCACATCTGACGTCTACTTCTATGGGTTTGCTCCTACATTTTCAGGAGATTTCACATCTGACGTCTACTTCTATGGGTTTGCTCCTACATTTTCAGGAGATTTCACATCTGACGTCTACTTCTATGGGCTTGCTCCCACATTTTCAGGAGATTTCACATCTGACGTCTACTTCTATGGGTTTGCTCCTACATTTTCAGTAGATTTCACATCTGACGTCTACTTCTATGGGTTTGCTCCTACATTTTCAGGAGATTTCACATCTGACGTCTACTTCTATGGGCTTGCTCCCACATTTTCAGGAGATTTCACATCTGACGTCTACTTCTATGGGTTTGCTCCTACATTTTCAGTAGATTTCACATCTGACGTCTACTTCTATGGGCTTGCTCCTACATTTTCAGTAGATTTCACATCTGACGTCTACTTCTATGGGTTTGCTCCTACATTTTCAGTAGATTTCACATCTGACGTCTACTTCTATGGGTTTGCTCCCCCATTTTCAGGAGATTTCACATCTGACGTCTACTTCTATGGGTTTGCTCCTACATTTTCAGGAGATTTCACATCTGACGTCTACTTCTATGGGCTTGCTCCCACATTTTCAGGAGATTTCACATCTGACGTCTACTTCTATGGGTTTGCTCCTACATTTTCAGTAGATTTCACATCTGACGTCTACTTCTATGGGTTTGCTCCTACATTTTCAGGAGATTTCACATCTGACGTCTACTTCTATGGGCTTGCTCCCACATTTTCAGGAGATTTCACATCTGACGTCTACTTCTATGGGTTTGCTCCTACATTTTCAGTAGATTTCACATCTGATGTCTACTTCTATGGGCTTGCTCCCACATTTTCAGTAGATTTCACATCTGATGTCTACTTCTATGGGCTTGCTCCCACATTTTCAGGAGATTTCACATCTGACGTCTACTTCTATTTTGTTTGAGCGTCCTCCAAGACTCCTCGTAGTTTAATTTTGTTACAGTAGAAAATCCACCACGCTGGCAGTTTTCCCACCATGTTGAGCCCATTTTACAACAATACATTTCTACTTATCCTGACTCTGTGGATGATGATGTGAAATGTCAAATTCCTTTTTGAGCACTTAAGATCCAAGAAGGTGGTAACAATCTTCAGATTCAAACCTGTCATCGCATGAGCTCATTTTTAAAGACCACTTTCATCTGTTGGTTTTCTGATACCAACAGCGAAAGGGTCATAGAGAAGTACTTGCATTAGGATGTCATCAATTACTTGACTTCTTAGGAAATTTGCCTTCTCTCTGTTAGTCCCTCCTCAAGAAAACTAGGCTCTAAAATTAGGACAAAGTGCATGAGGGATATTGGAGAATATCTCTGTCTAGGCAACATTAGGTCTATTTTTATATGAAGAAGGATCACGATTACTCCTTATTGTAATTGTTGGACTTATCCCTCTCTGCAGGATCATTCCCAAACTTTTTGTCTTCGCCCTTCTGTTTTCTTTTCTTTTTTTTTATAACTCTTTTTATTAAACAGGCTCGTCATACAGCGCATCGTCTGAAAATACAAAGCAGGTACATGAGTACAATATGGTATAACTGATAGATCTAGGCATTGCCTCGCCTCACTCTCGAGGCGAGTAAAAACAATACAATACTATGACATTTGGCAAGTCAGTGGGTGACAATCTCACTTTTCCCCTTTCACTCAAGCCGAGGGGGCCCACATCCATCTCCTTGGGAAAATCACGAGTGCAGAGTCGCACCTCGATATGATCGCCAGGGGCCCGAACCTTCTCCTATTTCTTAGGGCATCCTCGGCTGCTTTATACTACCTCTTCCGCCCTCTGGCACCAGCCTAAATCCATTCCCACTCTGCCACCGACGGGGGGAGCAAAGTCCCCCACCGCCTCACAATGTTGCGCGTGGCCACCCCCGCCGCCAGCGCCAGCCACAGCCGATTATGTCTGAGACAGTCTTCTTCGCCCTGTATCATCAGAAGCAGCAACTTAGCATCTATTGGCACCCTAACTGAGAGGACCTTCGATATTACAGTAGTCACTCCCTGCCAAAAACACTGGATCACTGGGCATTCCCACAGAATACGATAAAAGGAGCCCACCCGCTCACATCCTCTCGCAGACTGTGGCATGCCTAATGCCCCTATTTTATGTAGCAGGTGTGATGGTGCCCAAAAGGTACGTTGGGCAGGCAGCGCGCAGTATAAGGATTGTGGCGCTGCGGCAGGAATTATAGACAACCACCTCTGGTACTGGATGCCGGCCGGAAGTCCCGAGCGACCCCGGCCCCTTTATTTAAGCTCTCTGGCCACGCCTGGCCAGAGAGTGTTACAATGTGTGTGTCTGCTTCCGGGGGCACACCATGGGACGGTGTGTAGGGATAAGCTAGACCGCTACATCCCATCCTAAATCAGTTCTTTAACTAAAGTTAAATAACACAAATCAACACATAAAATCAGCCAGTCTCTGGTTCGGTCTGGGGTTAGACCTTAGGTCATATCGATGTTGGCGACCACCTTGGCCTCCTCTTTGGCTGACCACCTCCTGTCCGCCAGCTGGGGCTCTGGAGCTGGTGTCTGTATCTGGTGTTGAGGCTGAAGGAGTGTGAGCTAGATCCTCAACGGGGCTGGGTCCTGTTTCCTCATTTGTGACCCCTTCACTCATAGATTGTCCTGAGGTCTGTCCTTCGGCCTCTGTTCCGGGGACCCTCTTGAACCATGAAATGTTCCGGGTTATCGTTTCCCCATTTCGCTCGGCAGTGATAGCTGTTCCACTGACTGTCCTGACAGTCCATAGCCCAGATTCATAGGGGGTGCGGAACTTCCCTCCGCCCCGGCGGTTCCGTACTAGGACGGTACATCCAGTCGTCAGCGCTCGGGTTCGCGCTCTCCTCTGTCGACTGGCTTTCTCATTGGTTGACAACCTCCTGGCTTGGGTGTCCGCAGGGTCATATGGTTCTTGCTCCCAATTGTCAGCTACAGGGAGGGTGTCACGTCGGGGACCTGCCAGCATTAACGACCACGGAGACCTTTGAGTTGTGCAGTGAGGGGTACTCCGATATTCTCTCAGGAATGTTTGGAGAGTAGCCTCCGGATCTGTTTGTTCGGCCACTGCATGCGTAGTACTTTGTTCACAGTCCGCATGAAACGTTCTGCCTCCCCGTTGGCTTGTGGCCACTGTGGAGTGATGCAGTGGTGCTTTATTCCTAGCTGAGTTAGGAAGTTCTTGAATTCGCTGCCCTGGAACGGGGGACCGTTGTCTGTCTTGACTACATGGGGTGGTCCGAAGAGCGCGAAGGTTTTCTCCAGTATGGGCTGTAGGTGGCTGAATGCAGTGGACGGCAGGACCTCCACGAGGGGATATTTTGTGTAGCTATCAACCAAAACTGCTGTGACTCTCCCATCCGGGAAACTCCCGAAGTCGAGGCTTACCCACGACCATGGCGATGGAGCAGGATCTTCGGTTATCACGGGAGCCGGTGCCTCTGGATTCCCGGTGAGTTGACAGGCTCTGCAGTTCCGTACCACGGAGTCTACTGCTTCTTCTAGGCCAGGGAACCATACTTTTTCCCTCATTCGGGACTTCATTCTTCCTGTTCCCTGATGGCCTTCGTGCGCTAAAACAGTCGCCCGCTCTTGAAGGCTTTGCGGAATGACGATGCGAGACCCTCTCAGTATTATGCCACTTTCGGCTGCGCTCAAGTCGTCTCGGACTCTCCAAACTTTTCCTAGCCGAGCTCGGTCCAGCTCATTCCATCCATGCACATCATGAAGAAATCCTTCCCATGATCCTTTCTGCAGAGCGTCTGCCACCCTTTTAAGGACCATGTCATCTCCCGTGTGGGTCTTGATTTCTTCAATAGAGAGGGCTCGTGGACACGACCACTGGGAAATCATGTTGACGAAGTCTTCTGTCATTTTCTCCTGGTCAGAAGTTTCCTCTGCTGGGTGTGCAGGGTGACGCGACAGGAAATCGGCTGAATTCTTTGCACCAGGCCTGTATACCAGTTCCAGCTGATAGTGCTGAAGTTGTATCGCCCACCGCTCAATTCGGGGTGGTGGATGAGGCGCAGTCCCTTTGAAGAGCGGGAGCAGTGGTTGATGATCTGTTACCACTCTGAATGGATTCCCACTGACATACAGATGGAAGTGGTTGCATGCCCACTTGATAGCAACTGCTTCCCGTTCGATCTGAAAGTAACGGGTCTCGGTCGCAGTCAGCGCTTTGCTCGCGAAGGCTAGTGGAACCCAGGTCCCTGGTTCGGTTTCTTGCGTCAGCAAGGCTCCTAGTCCCACCGGACTGGCATCCACTATCAATTCCGTTGGCCTAGCCGTGTTGAAATAGGCCATGGTCGTGCTTTCCAGTAGCGCCGCTTTCACTTTACAGAAGGCTTCTTCCTCTACTGGAGTCCATCGCCAGATAGTTTCCTTCTTGGTTAGGTTCCGTAGCGGCTCTGCAACGGTGGCGAGATTCGGAATAAATCTTCCGCAATATGTTGCCATGCCTAAGAAGCTTCTGACTTCTGATGCAGTCGTGGGAGCTGGAGCGAGCTGTATCGCTTGTGATTTCCTGGGATCCACCTTCACCCCCTCCTGACTAAATACATATCCAAAAAAATCGATGGACTTCTTGAAGAATTGGCATTTCTCCTTGTGGAGAGTCACTCCATACTCTGCGAGGCGTTGGAGGGTGGCTCGAAGCTGACAATGATGGTCTTCTATTGTTGCCAAATGTATTAAAATGTCATCACTGACGTTGATGACACCCTGAAGCCCCGACAGGACTTCTCTTACAGCATTTTGGAAAATCTCTGCAGCTGACGATATTCCAAAGTTTAATCTTTTGTAGCGTCGAAGCCCTAGATGTGTCGAGAACGTGGTGATGTATCTGCTACTTTCTGCTAGCTTTAACTGATGGTAACCAGCGTTTAGATCGAGTTTAGAGAACCACTGGGAGCCGTTGAGGTCGGCCAGGATGTCGTCGACCGTTGGTGTCAGGTGTCTCTCTCTCTTATTGCTTGGTTGGGCATTCTCATGTCGATGCAAATCCTGATTTTCTCAGGTTGCTTTGGCTTTTCGGCGATGACCATGGGAGATACCCAGGGGGTCGGTCCTGTCACTTTCTCTATTACTCCCTGTTGCTCAAGCTTCAGTAGTTCTTGTTCTACCAGCGGTCGTAAGTGAAACGGTACGCGTCGGTGCCGTAGGGCGACAGGCTTTACTGCCGTATCTATGTGTAGTTTCACTGGTGGCCTCTTCATGCTTCCCAGACCGTCGAATAGCTGCGGGAACAACTCCAAAATGTCTTCTGTTTGGAGTGATTTCACAGCGTTTTCAAATGTTATTAGACTCAGATCCTCCGCGGTATGACTTCCGACGAGTATGTCTGCTTCCCTGTCCACTACATGGAACGTGGTCGTGACTTCATGGTTTTCTGACTTTACTTGAACGGACATTTTCCCTTTTAGGGGAAGCGGTGTTTGACTTCCGTAGGTGAGGATTCTGACTTTGGACGGCACAAGCGCTGGTCTTGGGCTTAACTTCTTGTAGTGCTGGCACCCCATGACGTTCACGGACGCCCCGGTGTCGATGAGAGCTGTGACGGGTGATCCGGCGATCTCAATCGTGCATGTCGGCTGTGGCCGTCGTCTTCGTTTTAAGTCGTTTGCAAAAGATATTAGGTAGCATTCTTCTCCTTCGTCTGTGGATGAGTCTTCAAGACACTGTCTGCGATGTGCCGCTGTCGACGGCGTTCTCGATGTGGTAGGTTCTTCTAGTGAGAGGTGTCTCACTGCTCGTGACGGTGGTCTTCGTCCGGGAGTTCCTTTGTTCCGCAGTCCTCCTCGACAGACACTTGCAAAGTGGTTGGGGATTCCACATTTTGCACAGGTCTTGCCCTTAGCCGGGCATTCATCTTGGGAGTGTTCGTCCTTCCCACAGTACCCGCACTGTGGTCGTCTCGAGCTTCTGTTAGGCCATCTCCCTCGCCCGCCGCGAGTCGGCGTGCGGACGGCATCTACTCGCT
Source organism: Calotriton arnoldi (assembly GCA_963921515.1). Taxonomy (NCBI): domain Eukaryota; kingdom Metazoa; phylum Chordata; class Amphibia; order Caudata; family Salamandridae; genus Calotriton; species Calotriton arnoldi. Next base: position 656,683 of record CAWUFW010007322.1, read on the forward strand.
CCGCCTTGACTGTCACCGCTGGTTCTGCCTGTTGGTTGAGTGCGGCTTCCATGGCAGTTGCTCTGACATCTGATAGCTCATGTGAGCGTGCCAGAATAAGTATGTCTCGGAGGGAAATGCGCGGTTGTCGAAGAATCAGGGTCCGCAGGGTCTTGTTGCAGCATCCCTGGATGGCCTGTGCTCTTACTTCCTTGGTTTGATCATCTTCGGTGCACGTGCTGGCCAGCTCTCTTAGGCGCGCATGAAATGTGTCCATGGACTCCCCTTCTCTCTGGCGGGCTTGTCGGAGTTTAAAGCGCTCGTAGTCGGGATTAAGTTGTGGGTCAAAATGGGCGTTCAAGGCCCTGACTGCGGCATCGTAATCGGCGGGTGCTCCTGTGTCCGGTAGATGTGCGAACAATTTGTATATTTCGTCCCCTGCAAAATGCAACAGCAACGACCTCTTGACCGCACCATTTGTTTCTCTCGTTGCTATAAAATAGTTGTTGAGGCGACTGATCCATATTTTCCACCTAGGCGACGCCGTGGCAGGATCAATTAACTCGCTGAAAGGGGGACGTGCGCTGACTTGGGAGTGCATGTGAGTTGGTGGTGCTGCTGGTTGTTGGGCTGCTGCTGCTGCTGGATCAGTCATGGTAGGTGTCTACCTCGTGGCCCTCTGCACTTGTGGTTGCCAATGCTTGTTTGTTGATTTTTTTTTTCTTCTCCTCAGTGCTATCGGCCAGTGTCTTGAGTAGATGCCACGGGGTGGCAGTTGAGTGTGGCAATGCTTGCTGTACACACTGCTGAGCAGGCTGAGGTTTGCAGGGTGTGTATACTTTTTCAGCCACTGGGTGTCAGTAGCGCGCTTCTGACTACGGAGCTTGAAGGTGTCAGGGGGCTACTGCGCATGCGCGCACTGCAGGCTTGAGCGTAGGCTCGACCGGAGCTTCACCGGGAGCACCAGCGCTGCGTACAGTCGATGCGGTTCACTGTTGTGGACAGGACCCGGGGATCTCGCTCCTCACATCACTCACCCGGCGGACGTCTGCTCAGCTTGCTGCTCTGCGCATCAGCGCGCCGGTCGCGGTCTGCGGGTCCGGCGATGCCCTGACAGGCTGATTGGCTCGACACCGCTGATGTTTTCTTGTGGGCGTCGTGTGCCCACCCTCGTCGCCAGTGTGATGGTGCCCAAAAGGTACGTTGGGCAGGCAGCGCGCAGTATAAGGATTGTGGCGCTGCGGCAGGAATTATAGACAACCACCTCTGGTCCTGGATGCCGGCCGGAAGTCCCGAGTGACCCCGGCCCCTTTATTTAAGCTCTCTGGCCACGCCTGGCCAGAGAGTGTTACAATGTGTGTGTCTGCTTCTGGGGGCACACCATGGGACGGTGTGTAGGGATAAGCTAGACCGCTACAGCAGGGTAGGTGGGTAGTATGTCCTATGCAGGAAATAGAGCAGTATTAATCTAAAACGAGCTCGGATTGCTATATCTCGGGGACTTTGGAGTGCTTCAACCCATTTCTCATCCTCCATGTCACCTAGATTGTCAGTCCATGCCCTTTTCAGAGAACCCAAGGGATCTGGGGAGTTAGTCAACTTTTTATAAATCACTGACACTCCCTTATGTGGGAAGGGATCTACGAGCAGGCGGTCTTCCAGAGGGGAGGAGTTTGGCAGACTCGTCCCCTCCTGAATACGTGCTCAGAGAGCATGCCCGAGTTGGTAGTAGTGAAGTATTCGGGAGGTCGCAAGGTCATATTCTTGCCCAAGGGTGTCAGAGGCAATAAATGCCCCATTCCGCCATTCGTCTCCCAAATGTTCAGTTCCTATCCTTGCACACCGCGAGAAACCCCGCAGGCTAGACACCTCTTTCAATCAATCGCTATGCCATAGGGAGGTCATGGCAGTCAACGTGCCATGCCATCCCAGGTAGGTCTCAGCCCTGGTCCAGCACTCAACGACAGTAGACCTGTGCCTTCGGAGGCCCTCCCTCCTCCGGCGGGTGTATGGGATAGTTTCATAATTATTAGTGGGCATCGCATCCCTGTCATCCCTATAGGCCAGTTCGACCCAGCCCAAATACACCCAGTCATTGATCACTACAAGCTGTGAGGCCCAATAGTACTTTTTAATGTCTGGGATCGCCAGGCCCCCATCATAAACTCCCCTCTGTAGCTTACTTAGTGCAATGCGCAGCGCACCTCCGGGCCACAGTAATGTTCTGAGCTCTTGATCTGTTTAGAAAAGACCGGTGGAATGGGGTATGGCGTATTTGGTAGGACATACAAAAGCGTGGCAGGGACCTCATTTTGTATAAAGCCGCCCTCCCCATCAGAGATAGAGGGAGGTTACACCAGTGTACCACATCCATCCGAAGCCGTTCTAACTGTGGGGTAAGATTACGCCTCATGAGCAGCTGCTGATCTCGAGTCACAAAGATCCGGAGGTACTTAAAGCCACTGTTTCAATCGGGCCGCACATCCTGCCGAGAGTCTCGGGGGAGGACCCGGCAGGGGAAAAACCAAAGACTTGGCCCAGTTAATTCTGTATCCAGAATAGCTGCAGAAGAATTCTAGCTATCGAATAATACGGCCTGGAGACATTCAACAATATGTTGTCGGCGTGGAGGGAGATTTTTGCCTCCCAACCGACCCGAAATGGGATCCCCCATATTAGCGGGTCACCCCAGATCCAGGATGCTAATGGTTCCAGCACCAGGGCGAATATCAGGGGAAACAGCGGGCATCCCTGCCGGGTGCCCCTTCGCAGCAGGAAAGGTCTCAATAACACTCCATTCACTTTCACTCTAGCCATAGGAAAGCTCCCTGAACCACTCACAAAACTTCTGGCCGAACCCCAGTCTGGTCAAGGCAGCAAACATATATGGCCACTACATACTATCAAATGCCAACGTAGCTTCCAGTGCCGTCTCTGTATAGTCTTCGCAAGTTGAGACGGTGCTTCTATGTGGCATAAAGCTGGATTGGTCGATGTGGATAATCGAGGAGAGGACGGGCGTGAGTCTAATCGCCAAGACCTTGGCCAGGACCTTCGTCTTGACATACAGGAGAGAGATTGGACCATAGGAGCTGCATTCCTCCAGGTGGCCGTGCACTGATCTTCCGTTAAGCGTCCGACCTCTCTAGCCTCTCTAAACATATCCAGCATCAGTGGGGCTATTCTGCTGGACCTATTTTTAAATAGTTCCACTGGAAGCCCATTAGGCCCCCCCGCCTACCCGGACTGCAGGGCTCAGATGGATGTTCTTAATTTTTCCACCGTGGGGTCTCCCTCCAAGGCCCCCGCCACCTCACCATGAAGCGTCCGCAGGGAGAAGTCCCATAGGAACTCTTCGCAAGCAACCCCTGTTCTGGTACTCACCGGAGTATATACATCGGCGTAATAGGATGGGAATGTGCCTGCTATGGCAGAGTTTGTTGTTTGAAGGACTCCCTCCTTATCCCTAACTCCCACTGCCCACGTTCTGTCTTTATCTCTTTTCTCAATAATCTGGAAGCCTTATCTCCGATGTCATACAGTCGGCGTTGCGTAGCCAGAGCATAGAACCTAGGCACGTTCTCCGCCAGGGCTCGTAGATCGTGTAGGCGCAGCAGCAGCCTGTGTCGTACATCTGACTCCCCTCCCTCTGTAACTCTTGCCTCAAGACTGAGGATGTACCACTCTACGGTCTTGTATTCTACCACTGCCTCCCTCTTTTTCCCTCCGATCAGAGCCTGGGCCTGACCACGGATCACTGTTTTAAAGGCCTCCCAGAGGGTACATGGGGATGACCCTGAACCCTGGTTGACCTGGTAATGTAACTCGGCCACTGTGCACAATTTGTCTTTTATCTCATTATCCCGCAGGTACCAAGGGTCAAGTCTGGGGAAGGTTGCCACATCCACAATTGGGCCCCTGACTGTAACTCCCACCAGGGAGTGGTCAAAGATTCCTCTTGCATAGTGTCTAGTGCCCTACAACTTTCCAACCTGAGTGTGATGTGTGAAGAGGTTGTCGAGTCGTTAGAAGGATCCGTGGGGAGCAGAGTAGAATGAGTGCTGTGTCTGGTGAAGACTATGAGTTCTCCATAGGTCTACCACCCCCATTGCTGACACAAAGGCCGGGAGGGTCCCCCCATCTGGGGTCCCCTCGCCACCCCCATTCTGTCCAGGTCAGGATCCATTACTGCGTTCATATCTCCCCTCAACAGTAATGTCCTGGCTGGAAGCTCCTAGAAAAGGGCATCGAGTTTTGGAAAAACTGTAGCATGGAGCTTGTGCGGTACATACAGGGAACATAAATTCAAGGAGCGGCCTTCCCAGGTGCCCATCAGGGCCACAGAACAATCCTGGACGTCTCACCACACCTTGGTCATCCTTCTGTTTTCTGAACCCTTTTTTGTTGGCTTTTAGGACTCTGTGCACCTAACCATTGCTAATCGGTGCTAAAGTGCTTGAGCTTCTCCTTTACACATTGTAAAGTTGGCTCACACTGCATTGGCACATTTAATGTACTTGTAAGTCTCTAGCAGACACTGCATGCATGTGCATGTATGTACAGGTGCTGCATGTACCCAGGGCTTCTAAATTAAATGCTACCAGTGGGCCTGCAACACTAATTGTGGTAGGACTTCTAAACATCTCAGGCCGGACATTGCAGCCTGTGTGCTTAACCTTTTTTTAAAGCATATAAGTCACTCCTAGGGTAGGCCCTAATCAGCCCATAGGGCAGGGTGCGTTGCAGTTAAAACATTGGACGTGCACTTTTAGGTTTAACCAGAAGGGGGATGGGAGCACACTGCTTCACCTCCCAGCACAGTTCGCCCCTTAGCATCCTGGTAAATGCTTACTTGAATTTTTTTTAAAGTGTTTTACCAAAGTTGGTGCAGGTTAGTGCTGTTAATCTCTAGACACATGTGTTTCTGGATATTATCCTTCATCAGTAGAGATAAAAACGAAATTCATCTGGGGTTGCTGAGAAAGCTGCCACAATCCTCTCAGGTCTCTGTACATCTCCCTGGTGCACAGGTGCATCTCCAAGAGCTCGTCAGCTCAGTGGCTCAAGGGAGCCTTTTTAAACAGAAGGGGGATGGGAGCACACTGCTTCACCTCCCAGCACAGTTCGCCCCTTAGCATCCTGGTAAATGTAGTTCAGTTTAAATGCTTACCTGAATTTTTTTTGAAGTGCTTCACCAAAGTTGGTGCAGGGTAGTGCTGTTAATCTCTAGACACATGTGTTTCTGGATATTATCCTTCATAGCATCCTGGTAAATGCAGTTCAGTTTAAATGCTTACTAGGGCTGAACCCAAAAACACATGTCTAGAGATATACAGCAATATCTGCACCAACTTTGGTGAAAAACTACAGCTAAATTTCAAGTAAGCACTAATTTTGTACTGCATTTACCAGGATGCAAAGAGGCGAACTGTTGTGGGATGTGAGGCAGTGTGCTCCCAACCCCCTTTCTGTTGAAAAGGCTCCCTTGAGCCAGCAAGCTGACGAGCTTTGGAGATGCACCTGTGTGCCTGTGAGTGGTACTGTGACCTGAGAGGAATTTGGCAGCATTTCCAGCAACCCCAGATGACGTTTCTTGCTTTCTACTACTGCTGCTCTCTACTGAAGAAGGGCTGGACCCAGAAACACGTGTCTAGAGATATACAGCAATGTCTGCACCAACTTTGGTGTAAAACTACAGCTAAATTTCAAGTAAGCACAAATTTTGCACTGCATTTACCAGGATGCAAAGGGGGGAACTGTGCTGGGATGTGAGGCAGTGTGCTCCCAACCCCCTTTATGCACTTTTAGGTTTTACAAGTCCTGGTAGTGAAACATTCTCAAATTAATTTTCCACTATTGCAAGACCTACCTCTCAATAGGAAAACATTAGGTTACCTTATTGAATTTAATAATGGATACCTTTTAATTGGGGGATTTTCAAACACTCTTTAATGGTAAAATTGGATTTTAAGTCACAATTCTGAAAATGACAGTTTTAGAGAGTTGCATTTTCTTGGCCTAACCATTTGGTGCCTGCAGCCTGTTCCTGGGTCACATGACTAGGTGTAGTTGGCAGTTGTCCTGTGTGTATACCTCCCCGACAGCATCACAAAGGAAGGTCTGGGTGTTGGCAGGATGAGCCATCCTGACTTAATGAGGGGGTGGACTTGTTACCTACCCCACTTGCACTTCTAAGACTCTGGCACAGCACACTCCCAAAGGACCTCACACTAGCCTAATGGCCCCCCAGACATACTGGGATCAGGGCAGGGAGACACTTCTGTAAGGGGTACACTCTAAAAGCTCCTTCCACTTTGAAATGGGCACCGGGTATAAATGTTGGACTCCCTGACGCAACGCTTCAGATCACTTCTGGACCTGTGGGAGAGTCGGAAGAAGGACTGCTCTGCTGCTCTGCTGCTCTGCTGCCTTTGCTGCAAGAGGGACAGCCCAGCTGCTGCCCTTGCTACAAGGTCTGCCCAGCTTCTTTGCTGCTCTGCTATCCTTGCTGCAAGAAGGACTGCCCAGCTGCTCTGCTGCCCTTGCTGCAAGAAGGTCTGCCCAGCTGCTCTTCTGCTCTGCTGCCCTTGCTGCAAGAAGGTCTGCCCAGCTGCTCTTCTGCTCTGCTGTCCTTCCTGCAAGAAGGTCTGCCCAGCTGCTCTTCTGCTCTGCTGCCCCTGCTGCAAGAAGGTCTGCCCAGCTGCTCTTCTGCTCTGCTGTCCTTGCTGCAAGAAGGTCTGCCCAGCTGCTCTTCTGCTCTGCTGCCCCTGCTGCAAGAAGGTCTGCCCAGCTGCTCTTCTGCTCTGCTGCCCTTGCTGCAAGAAGGTCTGCCCAGCTGCTCTTCTGCCCCTGCTGCAAGAAGGTCTGCCCAGCTGCTCTTCTGCTCTGCTGCCCTTGCCGCAAGAAGGTCTGCCCAGCTGCTGCCCTTGCTACAAGGTCTGCCCAGCTGCTTTGCTGCTCTGCTGCCCTTGCTGCTAGAGGGACAGCCCAGCTGCTGCCCTTGCTACAAGGTCTGTCCAGCTGCTTTGCTGCTCTGCTGCCCTTGCTGCAAGAAGGTCTGCCCAGCTGCTCTTCTGCTCTGCTGCCCTTGCTGCAAGAAGGTCTGCCCAGCTGCTCTTCTGCCCTTGCTGCAAGGTCTGCCCAGCTGCTCTTCTGCTCTGCTGCCCTTGCTGCAAGAAGGTCTGCCCAGCTGCTGCCCTTGCTACAAGGTCTGCCCAGCTGCTTTGCTGCTCTGCTGCCCTTGCTGCTAGAGGGACAGCCCTGCTGCTGCCCTTGCTACAAGGTCTGTCCAGCTGCTTTGCTGCTCTGCTGCCCTTGCTGCAAGAAGGTCTGCCCAGCTGCTCTTCTGCTCTGCTGCCCTTGCTGCAAGAAGGTCTGCCCAGCTGCTGCCCTTGCTACAAGGTCTGCCCAGCTGCTTTGCAGCTCTGCTGGCCTTGCTGCTAGAGGGACAGCCCAGCTGCTGCCCTTGCTACAAGGTCTGCCCAGCTGCTTTGCTGCTCTGCTGCCCTTGCTGCTAGAGGGACAGCCCAGCTGCTGCCCTTGCTACAAGGTCTGCCCAGCTGCTTTGCTGCTCTGCTGCCCTTGCTGCAAGAGGGACAGCCCAGCAGCTCGGCTACTCGGCTACCCAGCTGCTCTGCCTACAAGAAGGTGTGCTCTGCTACCCTGCTCCCTGGGGAAGAATGACTGGACCTGCACCTTGAACCCAAGACCACCAGTTTGACTCCAAGGGCTCCAGCACTCTTGAACCCTGCATCTGGACTCTACCTAATGTGAGTCCTAACCAAGTGGTGCCTCTACAGCCATGGACCCTTAGAAGTGGGGATAAAGGTGCTCTGCAAGCCCATCTGTGGTCCCCAGCAGAACCGACGCAATACAATTCACCCCAACCCAGCCCTCACAAATCCTCGTTAGAACCGACGCAGCAAGCCGCAACTCGTTGCAGGTTCTCGCTTCACAGCTCTTGCAGCTCCCCATTGGAACCGACGCTGTGTGATGCAACTTGGTGTGGACCTTGCCTCGCAGCCCACGCAGCTCCTCATCGGAACCGATGCAGAACAACTCAGCTCGATGAAGGATTCCGCATCGTGCCTTGGAACAGCCACTGCGCGGCGCAACGCCCCGCATCCAAGATGTAAGGTACAATTCTCAGAAGGCCTAACCTGGTGCCTGTGTTTGGCCTGCAGTCCACTGCTGTCGGACTGAACTTGTGACTTTGTCCCAGCCTGGTGTGACCAGATAACCACAGTTGGCCCTTTGTGCTTCTAGGCGCTGTTTTTACCTAAATCTTTAAATTGCATATCTCCAGTTCTGCTGATTGGATTTTTTTTGGTTTAGAGTCAAATAATTTATCAAATTTTAATCTAATTTTCTAAATTTGTGCGGTATTTTCCTTTGTGGTATTTCACTTGACTACTGTTTAAGTGCTGCATAAATACTTTACACATTGCCTCTAAGTTAAGCCTGACTTATTTGTGCCAAGCTACCAGAGGGTTAAGCACAGGTTACTTTAGTGACTTTGTGTGTTTCACCCTGAAATAGATTGTGGGTGTTGCTTGAGAATGGCTCACTCCCCTCTCAACCAACAACCCAATTTCTCACACTTATCAGACTTATATTTTTCACTGTTAAAAATAAATATCTTTTTCACCAGTAGAAAATACATGAACCACACCTTTGAGGAGGTGGTTTTTAGTGTTTAGCTGTTATTTTGTTAATGATGTGTTGATGCGCACACAATCATTCTCAGGTGAGATGAATACAGCCCTCTCTCTGATGATTATAGAGGTGGACCCTAAGGTGCATTGCTCTGTTTTATTCCAAACTCTCACTATATTTGGTAATGCTGTCCCTCTGCAGATTCGGAGCTTGAGCCTTCAGAAGTCCGTCCATCCGGTTAAGCTGCGGCGGGAGGAGGCGTCTGGGCGATGAAGTAGGCCACAGCGAAAGGCGCTATAAGGGGTTGAGGTTGAGAATCTATGAGGTCTATGCATCTCTACGCCAACATTTCACTAGGGTTAGGAGATGAATATCTATAGTGACACAATGTCTGTCACCTCTGGATTTCTGTGACTGATCACCTAAGGGCACTGAGCACCAAAGAAGTGGCGCTGCATCCAGTGTCACTCAGGGCTTACCGCTAATGGTACTGAGTTCTTCACAGACACTATAAGAAGACAAGTGTCAAGTTTATTTTTATTTAAGTGCTTAGTTAATTAAAACCGTTGCACTAAAATTATTAAACAGATACATTCATTAACACTTTAAAAGGTACTGGTAGAGAGCAGTGGAGCAGTTCTGAAGACTATAGATATTTAAGTATAAAATTAATTGTTTAATTAAACAGCAAAAAGTTATTAGATTGTAATGATTACTGTTTCGGCACTATAATTTCACCACTTAAAACCCATGCTCAAGCTCTGCTCTGAAACTTTTGAAATGGAAAGCAGGAAAAGGACTAACAATGCAAGATGAAGGTATTTGAAAGTGCAATACTTTGTATAAGTGGCAACAGTGGATACAAATCTAGGGGTGCAATGCAAGCTATAACTTCACAGACCCGTGCTAATCTCTGTTCAGGTGGACAAGTAACCCGCGGACAGGCTGCATCCTTGACCAGACTGGACAGCTTAGTCTGTTGAGAGTGCATGGTGTGCAGTTCTCTTGACTGTGTTGAGCATCGTCAGTCTAAGTCTTTCAAATGTGGCCTACATGAAAATCCTGGTGTTTGACGGTGATAGAATTTTCAATAAAGCGGCAGTGCGATCAGGCTCGCGTGCAAATGCGAGATGCGAGTCCGGACCTCATGTGCTCCCTCCTAATAGCTACCGACCTTTGATCTTCCACTTTTGTTCAGAATAGTGAGACAAAAAATTGCTTCAAGGACCCTTAATAATTTCTACTGCTCAGAATCCTTGCTACAGCCGTCTCATAGGGTAGACAATTACAATTCAAGTGACTGAGATGACAGATTGAAGCTAGTCTTATTCATCATAGTGAATTAAGAGAGTAGGGCCTGATTAAGACCTTGGTAGACGAGTTTCTCAGTCACAACAGTGACGGATATCCCGTCCGCCTACATATAAATTCGGTTATATCCTATGGGATTTACATTTCGGCGGTACCCCGTCCTCCACGGTCTAAATCTGGTCCTAAATCCGGTCTTGCTATAGGAGCGGGGATGCTGGCAAGCTCGGCAGGCCCACAACCACTTCTTTGCTGCCAGCGGAGGGATACTGCACTCAGGGGTGAGACGGCCCTGACAGACGACGGGCGAACTCCTCACATGCGACACCGCGTGCGCAGCAGGGAGATGCTTTCACAGCTGGATGGAGGAGGGTTCCTTGGATGATGCATTTATTGTGAAGCATACAGGATTGCTGCTGTTGGTAACTATTGCTCCTGTAGCAGACCCTGACACGGGTTCCATCACTGTGTCGAAGTTTCAGTACTGACCTGCACTTAGGTCGACCACCAACATATTGTGAAGTTAACAATAGCAAACCTACACTTGCCCCTGAATGCTTCTTGCCCTGGGTATTGTGGCATACTGCCCACACCCTGGTTGGGTGTCCTGTGGGCTGATGGGGAATATGTTGAAGATCACAGCCCAGGCCTTAGAATGCTGAGCTGCTGACCGAGTCCGCAATCATGCGATGAGGCCACGGATCTCATGGGCGGCCTATTCCACTGGTGGTCTCTGCCAATCTCATTTCCCCAGAGGTGATCATCCCAATTGTTGGCAATTTTTCAGAAAACAAAACAAATACCCAGATATGCACAAATCTGCCCTTCTGTGTATTTATCTACAGCTTCCATAAAAAGGGAAAACATTGGAAACATTCCCACTGCTATTAATGCTAATTTGTATTGCTAAAACCACGGATCACACTTCTTGTGCCCAGCAGTGTACCCCTCTACCAATATGGTGCTTAGGACTGTACCCTCTGCCAACACTGCCAGTCCCGAGAACCGTCCCCTCCACTAACACCACAGCCCTGAGAACTGTACCTACTGCCAACACAGCCAGCCTCAAGAGCCATGCCTTCTCCTAATACTGCAGATTCAAGAACTATACCCTCTGCTGACACTGCATCCCTGGGAAGCATACGCTGCAATAACACTGTAGCCTTCTTTAACACTGCAGCCCTGAGAACTGTACCTACTGCCAACTCAGTACTACAATCTAAGAACTATACCCTCTGCTGACACTGCACCCCTCAGAACTGTACCATCCAATAACACTGCAATCCTAAGGACAATGCCCTCTGCTAACACTGGTGTCCTGAGAACCCTTCCCTCCACTAACACCACAGCCCTGAGAACTGTACCTACTGCCAACACAGCCAGCCTCAAGAGCCATGCCGTCTCCTAATACTGCAGATGTAAGAATTATACCATCTGCTAACACTATATATAAAAAAAAAAAAAAAAGTAAATCCGTATTTGTAAAGCGCAAACTACTCACCCTTACAGGTCTCAAGGTACTGGGGGCCGTCGTGGAAATTAAGTGAGCTATTGCCCAGAGTCACATGGTGCTGAGCTGAGCTGCCGCCGGGGATCGAACTGTGAGCCCTGTGCTCCGAAGTCAGCTGCCCTGGTCGCTGCACCACACCTGTCCACACTATAGTTCCGAAAACAGCATCAACTGGCAAAATCTCCAGCCCTAAGAACTATACCCTGTGCTAACGCTGTAGCCCTGAGTATTGTACTCTGTGCTAACACAGCAGCCCTCAGGATTGTACCCTGTGCTAACACAGAGCCCTCAGGATTGTACCCTGTGCTAACACCGCAGCCCTCAGGATTGTACCCTGTGCTAACACCGCAGCCCTCAGGATTGTACCCTGTGCTAACACTGCAGCCCTCATGATTGTACCCTGTGCTAACACTGCAGCCCTGAGAATTGTACCCTGTGCTAACACCGCAGCCCTCAGGATTGTACCCTGTGCTAACACTGCAGCCCTCATGATTGTACCCTGTGCTAACACCGCAGCCCTCAGGACTGTAACCTGTGCTAACACTGCAGCCCTCAGGATTGTAACCTGTGCTAACACCGCACTTATAAGTATGCTATCCAGTGCTAACATGGCAGCTGAATTGTCTCTTGTGCTTACACTGCAGCCTGAGAATTGTACCCTGTGCTAGCACTGAAGCCCTGAGAATTGTACCCTGTGTTACCACGGCAGCCTGCGAATTGTACCCTGTGTTAGCACTGCAGCAATGAGAATTTTACCCTGTGCTAACACCACAGCCCTGAGAATTGTCCCCTGTGCTAATACGGCAGCCCTGAGGATTGAACCCACTGCTAACACCGCAGCCCTGAGAATTGTACCCTGTGATAGCACCACAGCCCTGAGATTGTACTCTGTGCTAACACGGCAGTCCTGAGAATTGTAATTTGTGCTAACACAGCAGCTCTAAGGATTGAACCCACTGCTGAACACTGCCCCTGTGGTAACAGCGCAGCCCTGAACACTGCCCCCTGTGCTTACACCTCAGCCCTGAGAATTGTACCCTGTGCTAGCAACGCAGCCTGAGAATTGTACCCTGTGGTAACAGCGCAGCCCTGAACACTGCCCCCTGTGCTTACCCCGCAGCCCTGAGAACTGTACCATGTGCTAACGCGGCAGCTCTGCGAAGTACACACATTGTGACCACTGCCAAGTCCAGTGCTTAATTTGTATAAGAATGAGCGCCGGTGCTCAAAGCTCTGCTCAGAAGCCTGCGGTTTGGTGCAATTAAATGTCAGCGCGCTGATTACCCTGGCTGTGTAGTCTTGAATCCACCTCGTGCCGCTCTAATCCAATCCCAGACTCTCCCTACCCCTTTAGCTCACTCTTGCAGGCTCCTGATTTCTCCTTTTGAGTCTTTTTTTCATCTTTTCCTTCCTCTTTCCTTGTCCTTTGTGTGTTTCTCCCTCTCTCTGTCTCGGAATATGTAGAATGAGGAAAAATAAGTGTTGGTCCCCAAAAATAAGTGCTGGTAGCCCCCACCATCAACCACCCGCTCAAATTAAGCACTGATATTACCCATCCTTGCCAGTGTCCAACTGATAACACTACTCTCTCTGAGCAGTACATCCATTGCCAATACTAGAAGAGCAGAACAAAATACTCAAAGGAACTTTGGACTCGTAGCGTTTGTTGGAAGAAAAATTATGTTTTCGCATTGTTTTACGTAAATTAGCATTCGCGGCGCCATTTTGTGTGTAGGCGCCATTTTGTATTGTGAGTGAAACTAATTTTTTTGCTATTTCCAAAAAACAGCCTTCTCTAGGTTATGTTTCTCCGGAGTTATGTTCTGCCACACTAATGAATGCACTGTTCTTATTAGCAGCACATACCTTTCTTCTTAGATGTAAGCCTTCTCCCACTTGTCTTGTGGTGGGCACAGGCAGAGTAACCTTGAAAGATAGATAATGTGTGCCCAGCCTCAGAATCGAAACTTACTCCTTTGTATTTTACTGTCCAGCTGCATCTCTCTGGAAAATTCCATTGTAGGTGTGCCTTCATTGGTTCTGAAATGTACATAATGTATCGGTATGCTTGTCGATGTCACTCCCTCTGCAGCACTCCTTAGCGACTGGGCAGATAGGGCTCCGCTCTGAGCGTACTCTGAATAAACAGATATTGGTTTGTATTCTCTACTGTCTGACCGACTCTTCATTTGTATGGAAGGCTGAGAGGTGGTTGTGAGTGACCCGAGTGACCCTAATCGGGCCACTTCCTTCACATTACGAGAACGGAGACTCCGCACTCGGGCTGAGTCTGCACAATCGCACAGAAAATCTGTAACTTTACGAGTCAGAAGTCCCTTTGTGAATCGGGCCCTCGCCGGCAAGGCTGCCAGCCGGGAGTAGTATATACACTATTAGCGCAGACCGCCTTTAACATTCCACAACTTCTACCTCTGCCAGCCATGAGAACTTTATACTCTGCTGGAAAATTCATATAATTTGCTGTTATGTCATTACGCAAAATTCCTAAAAGACGACATGAAATTACGTGTAATTGCGCAAAATGCACAACGAGCATCTGTTGCTATATTTTTTTGTGAAATGCGTCCTCACCTCCATTTTGGATGTGAGGAGGACACATTTGACCCTAAAAACAAATAATGCAAAAAACATAAGCGCCGCTTGGGTCATTCTTATTGTTCCGGTGCGCGCACTAAATGTTTGCCACATACGGTACGTGATTACTAGGCCTGGGAGTAATTCGAATAATGTCGCAGAACTCAGACTCATATCAGTAATCCCACATTTTTCTTTGACGAGGAATTACAGATTATAATGTGATAATGCCTGGTCGCGTAATTAAGTGTAATTTGGGGGGGAAATTCCTACTGCAAGAGCACATTTAGCTGATATTCTTTTTCTGTTGTATTTAGCGCTATTTCGTAGCACATAATGCATCTTTGCGTCCATTTTGGGCATGAGGGGGCACTAAGATAATAGCACTAAATCAAGAATTACTCTTCTCACGTACTTCTGCGTAAGCTCCCTGATTTTTTAGGTAATTCCATGTGATTACACTACACGGAATTACATGAGTTATGCCCCTCCCCAGTAATTACGTGATGTGGGATGATGATATAACTTCTCGAAATTATGCTGAATTACGCCTGCACAGTGCAACTTTTTCATGGGGCCACTGCTAATGCTGCAAGCCCCATGCAGTATGCCCACTGTCAGGAACTGGAAGTCCTGAGCAGGGTACCTCTGTAATGATGCCGGCCCTGACCAGTATACCTACTGTTCATATGTCGAACACTGCACAGTACAGCCAAGAGTAACACTGTTGTGATGACTGGAAGCCTCCCACTGCACAGAGGGCCACTCTTGAGCTGCATGGCCACTGCTACCTCTGCTTTCTCTAAGCCTTATGCCTCCTGCTCACTCTGCCAACCCTGGTCTTTAGACAGGCTTTTAGAACTACCAGCCTAATGCACTATCCTCACTGCTAACATTACAATTACTTCTTCATATCATTACTGCTCACACTGCCAGCCCTGAGGCACTGCAACAACGCTAGCGATTAGTATTATATACGTCCAAACACTGTCAACCATGGGCACTGTACCCACTGCCAGCCTTGTGGAGAATACCTACTCTGAGCACTGCAAGCTCTGTTAACGATGCCAGTGACTACTATACACTGCTTGCATGTCCAGTGTATATTGTATACAGTGTATGCACACTGGACATGCAAGCAGTGTAAAATTGTCACTAGCATCATTAACAGAGCAGTATACACTCTGCTTGCATGTTCAGCCCTGATCAGTGTGCCAGTATTGGTATACCCACTGCTGACGCTGCCAGTTCTGCTGTTAGTGTTACCCAGAAACCAGTCCCAGGATGCCTATTTCTGGTCCAGGGAAGACCTGGCATGGCAGTTCGGGCTGGACCCTAATTTGGTAGGGTATGCCCAGACGTGGGTTCCTTGCTCACTTTGCCACTGGATTCAAGCTAGCCTGGCTGATGAGGGGTGTTACCCAGAAACCGGTCCCAGGATGCTTGTTTCCGATCCATGAAAGACCTGTCTTGGCAGTTTGGGCTGGACTGTTCCCATGAGGCATAGGGTCAAGACTAATTTGCATATAGCTGGGTCTGAACTGGGGTGTCGAAGTGAGCTAATGAACGATGATGGATTCAGCCCAGATCTGTGACTGGGGGTGAGTATCTGAAAAGTTTCAGCTCTCCGTCCATCATCTCCTCGTGTTTGCTTTGTTCGCCCTAAGTTGGCAGGGGATGCCGAGACGTGGGTCCCTTGCTCACTTTGCCACTGGATTCAAGCTAGCCTGGCTGATGAGGGGTGTTACCCAGAAACCGGTCCCAGGAGGCTTGTTTCCGATCCAAGGAAGACCTGTCTTGGCAGTTTGGGCTGGACTGTTCCCATGAGGCATAGGGTCAAGACTAATTTGCATATAGCTGGGTCTGAACTGGAGTGACGAAGTGAGCTAACAAATGTTGATGGATTCAGCCCAGATCTGTGATCGGGGGTGAGTATCTGAAAAGTTTCAGCTCTCCATCCATCATCTCCTCGTGTTTGTCCTAAGTTGCCATTGCATGCTCAGACGTGGGTCCCTTGTTCACTTTGCCACTGGATTCAAGCTAGCCTGGCTGATGAGGGATGTTACCCGAAACCGGTTCCAGGATGCTTGTTTCCGGTCCAGGGAAGACCTAGCTTGGCAGTTCGGGCTGGACTGTTCCCATGAGGCACAGGGTCAAGACTGATTTGCATATAGCTGGGTCTGAAATGAGGTGGCGAAGTGAGCTAAAGAACGATGATGTATTCAACCTAGATCTGTGAGTGGCGGTGAGTGTCTGAAAAGTTTCAGCTCTCGGTCCATCATCTTCTTGTGTTTGCTTTGTTTACCCTAATTTGGCAGGGTATGCCCAGACATGGGTCCCTTGCTCACCTTGCCACTGGATTCAAGCTAGACTGGCAGGATGAGGGGTGTTACCCCGAAACTAGTTCCAGGATGCTTGTTTCCAATTACAGGGAAGACCTGGCTTGGAAGTTGGGGCTGGACTGTGTCCATAAGGCACAGGGTCAAGACTGATTTGCAAATAGCTGTATCTGAACTGGGGTGGGGAAGTGAGCTAAAGAACGATGATGGATTCAACCCAGATCTGGGACTGGGGGTGAGTGTCTGAAAAGCTTCGCTCTCCAGCCATCATCTCCTTATGTATGCTTTGATCGCCCTGAGTTGGCAGGATATGCCCAGACGTGGGTCCCTTGCTCACTTTGCCATTGGATTCAAGCTAGCCTGGATGATGAGGAGTGTTACACGAAACCAGTTCCAGGATGCTTTTTTCTGGTCCAGTTCGGGCTGGACTGTTCCCATGAGGCACAGGGTCAAAACTGATTTCCATATAGCTGGGTCTGAACTGAGGTGGCAAAGTGAGCTCAAGAACGATGATGGACTCAACCCAGATCTGTGATTGGGGGTGTGTGTCTGAAAACTTTAAGCTCTCCGTCCATCATCTCTTTGTGTTTGCTTTGTTTGCCCTAAGTAGGCAGGTATGCCCAGACATGGGTCCCTTGCTCACTTTGCCACTGGATTCAAGCTAGCCTGGCAGGATGAGGGGTGTTACCCTGAAACCGGACCCAGGATGTTTGTTTCTGGTCCAGGGAAGACCTGGCATGGCAGTTCGGGCTCGACTGGCCCCATGAGGCACAGGGTCAAGACTGATTTGCATATAGCAGGGTGTGAACTGGGGTGGCAAAGAGAGCTAAAGAACGATGATGGATTCAACCCAGATCTCTGACTGGGTTTGAGTGTCTGAAACGTTTCAGCTCTCCATTCAGCATCTCCTTGTGTTTGCTTTGTTCTTCCTAATTTAGCAGGGTATGCCCAGACGTGGGTCTCTTGCTCACTTTGCCATTGGATTCAAGCTAGCCTGGATAATGAGGAGTGTTACACAAAACAAGTTCCAGGATGCTTTTTTCTGGTCCAGGGAAGACCTGCCTTGGCAGTTCGGGCTGGACTGTTCCCATGAAGCACAGGGTCAAAACTGATTGGCATATAGTTGGGTCTAAACTGAGGTGGCGAAGTGAGCTAAAGAATGATGATGGACTCAACCCAAATCTGTGATTGGGGTGAGTGTCTGAAAAGTTTCAGCTCTCCGTCCATCATCCCCTTGTATTTGCTTTCTTTTCCCTAAGTTGGCATTGTATGCCCAGACGTGGGTCCCTAGCTCACTTTGCCACTGGAGTCAAGCTAGCCTGGCTTATGAGGGCTGTTACCCGAAACCGGTTCTAGGATGCTTTTTTCCAGTCCAGGGAAGACCTGGCTTGGCAGTTCAGGCTGGACTGTTCCCATGAGGCACTGGGTCATGACTGATTTGCATATAGCTGGGTCTGAACTGGGTAGCAAAGTGAGCTAAAGAACGATGATGGATTCAACCCAGATCTGTGACTGGGGTGGAGTGTATTAAAAGTTTCAGCTCTCCGGCCATCATCTCCTTGTGTTTGCTTTGTTCACCCTAAGTTGGCAGGGTGTGCCCAGACATGGTTCCCTTGCTCACTTTGCCACTGGATTCAAGCTAGCCTGACAGGATGAGGGGTGTTATCCTGCAACTGGTTCCAGGCTGCTTGTTTCTGCTCTGGGGAAGACATGGCTTGGCAGTTCGGGCTCGACTGTTCCCATGAGGCACAGAGTCAAGACTGATTTGCATATAGCTGGGTCTGAACTGGGTAGCAAAGTGAGCTAAAGAACGATGATGGATTCAACCCAGATCTGTGACTGGGGTGGAGTGTATTAAAAGTTTCAGCTCTCTGTCCATCATCTTCTTGTGTTTGCTTTATTTACCCTAAGTTGGCAGAGTATGCCCAGACTTGGGTCCCTTGCTCACTTTGCCACTGGATTCAAGCTGACCTGGCTGATGAGGGGTGTTACCCCGAAGCCAGTCCCAGGATGCTTGTTTCCGGTACAGGGAAGACCTGGATTGGCAGTTCGGGCTGGACTGTTCCCATTAGGCACAGGGTCAAGACTGATTTGCATATAGCAGGGTCTGAACTGGGGTGGCGAAGTGAGCCAAAGAACGATGATGGATTCAACCCAGATCTGTGACTGGGGGTGAGTGTCTGAAAAGTTTCAGCTCTCCGTCCATCATCTCCTTATGCTTGCTTTGTTTGCCCTAAGTTGGCAGGTATGTCCAGATGTGGGTCCCTTGCTCACTTTGCCACTGGATTCAAGCTGACCTGGCTGATGAGGGTGTTACCCCGAAGCCAGTCCCAGGATGCTTGTTTCCGGTACAGGGAAGACCTGGATTGGCAGTTCGGGCTGGACTGTTCCCATTAGGCACAGGGTCAAGACTGATTTGCATATAGCAGGGTCTGAACTGGGGTGGCGAAGTGAGCCAAAGAACGATGATGGATTTAACACAGATCTGTGACTAGGGGTGAGTGTCTGAAAAGTTTCAGCTCTCTGTCCATCATCTCCTTGTGTTTGCTTTGTTCGCCTTAAATTGGCAGGGTATGCCCAGACGTGGGTCACTTGCTCACATTGCCACTGGATTCAAACTAGCCTGGCTGGTGAGGGGTGTTACCCCGAAGCCGGTCCCAGGATGCTTGTTTCCGGTCCAGGGAAGACCTGGCTTGGCAGTTCGGGCTCGACTATTCCTATGAGGCACAGGGTCAAGACTGATTTGCATATAGCTGGGTCTGAACTGGGGTGGTGAAGTGAGCTAAAGAATGATGATGGATTCAACCCAGATCTGTGACTGGGGGTGAGTGTCTGAAAAGTTTCAGCTCTCCGTCCATCATCTCCTTGTGTTTGCGTTGTTGCTATGCCAGCCATAACAAGCATTACCAATACCAACAAAGCCAACTTGAAATGCTCTGACCCTCTGTCTACATTTCCAAGCAGCATAATTGCAACTAACACTGCCAGCTAAAACACAACATTGACTGCTAATGCTGCCCCTCTGTGTATCCCACCCCTGCTCAACCATCATCCCTGTCTTGCTACTACACACTGTTAACACTCTGAGCCCTTTACAGTGCACCGAATGTTAATACTTCAAGCCCGATCTGTGTACCCACTGCAAACACTGCTACCGCTGCAGAGCTGTGGCAGAGGTGTGGTGCAGCGGCCGGGGCAGCTGACTTCGGAGCACAGGGCTCCCGGTTCGATCCCCGGCTCCGGCGGCAGCTCAGCTCAGCACCATGTGACTCTGGGCAATAGCTCACTTAATTTCCACGACGGCCCCCAGCGCCTTGAGACCCGTAAGGGTGAGTAGTTCGCGCTTTACAAATACGGATTTACATTTTTATTTTTTTACTGTGTACCCCCTGCAAACACTGCCACCGCTGCAGAGCTCTGTTCCTACTGCAAACACTACCACCACTGCAGAGCTGTGTACCCACTGCAAACACTGCCTCCACTTTAGAGCTGTCTGCCCACTGCAAACATTCCCACAGCTGCAGAGGTCTATACCCACTGCAAACACTACCACCCCTAAAGGGCTGTGTACCCACTGCAATCACTACCACCCCTGAAAACTGTTTACCCACTGCAAACATTGTCACTGCTGCACACTGTACTACCTGCAAACACTCCCACCCCTGTAGAGCTGTCTACCCACTGCTTACACTGTGATCCCTGCAGAGTTGTGTACCCACTGCAAACACTGCTACTGCTGCAGAGCAGTGTGCCCACTGGAAACAGTGGCACCGCTGCAGAGCTCTATATCAAATGCAAACATTACCACCTCTACAGGGCTGTGTATCCACTACAAACACTGCCACTCCTGCAAAGCTGTGTACCCACTGCAATGACATACACCTCTGCAGAGCTGTGTACCCACTGCAAACCCTGTCACTGCTGCACAGTGTACTCCCTACAAACATTGCCATCCCTGCAGAACTGTCTACCAACTGCAAACACTGCCACCTCTGCAAAGCTGTGCACCTACTGCAAACACGGTCACCACTGAACAGTGTACCCACTGCAAATAGTCCCACCGCTGCATAACTTTTTACCCACTGCAAACACTACCACTCCTACAGGGCTGTGAATCCACTTCAAACACTGCCACTCCTGCAGAGCTGCGTACCCACTGCAAATACTGCCACCCATGCAGAGGTGCTTACCCACTGCAAACACTGTCACCACTGAACAGTGTACTTCTTGCAAACACTGCCACACCTGCAGAGTTCTGTACCCACTGAAAACACTGCCACCGCTGCAGAGCTGTGTACCCACTGGAAACACTACCAACCCTGCACACTGTATCCAGTGTTAATGGCAGCTCTGATTAGTATGTCAACTGCTTGCAATGTCATCACTGAGAAGTATACCCACTATTAATGGTAACCCTGGGCAGTGTTCCCACCATTCATGCCCCCCTCCAAAGTAGTGTACTCGCTGCAAACACTGCCACCTCTGCAGATCTGTGTGCCCACTGCAAATAGTCTCACCACTGGAGAGCTTTACACCCACTTCAAACACTACTACTCCTACAAGGCTGTGTATCCAATACATACACTGCCAGTCCTGCAGAGCTGTGTACCCAATGAAAACACTGCCACCTCTGCAGAGCTGTATATCCACCGCAAACACTGCCAGCCTTGCAGACTTGCCTACCCACTGCAAGCATTGCCACCCCTAGAGTTGTGTACCCACTACAAAAACTGCCACAGCTGCAGAGCTCTATACCCACTGCAAACACTACCACCCCTGCAGAGCTGTGTGCCCACTGTAAACACTGCCTTTGCTGCAGAGCTGTGTACACACAGCAAAAACTGCCAGCCTTGCAGAGATGTGTACCCTCTGCAAACATTGCCAACCCTGCAGAGCGGTCTACCCACTGCAAACACTATCACATCTGCAGAGTTGTGTACCCACTGCAAACACTGCCACCACAGCAGAGCTGTCACCCACTGCAAACACTGCTATCCCTGCAGAGCTGTTTATCCACTGCAAACACTGCCACTGCTGCCCAGTGTGTATGGCAGCACCAATTTGTATGTCAACTGCTGGCACCACCATATCTAAGAAGTATGCCTGCTGTTAATGGTAACCCTGGGCAGTATACCCACTGTTCATGCACTCCCACAGCTGCGTACCCGCTCCAAACATTGCCACCCCTGCAAAGCTGTCTATCTACTGCAAACACTGCCACCCCTAGAGTTGTGTACCCACTTGAAACACTGCCACCCCTGAAGAGCTGTGTACCCACTGCAAACACGGCCACCCCTGCAGAATTGTGTACCCACTGCAAACACTGCCACTGCTGCAGAGCAGTGTGCCCACTCCAAACAGTCCCACCGCTGCAGAGCTCTATATCAAATGCAAACATTACCACCTCTACAGGGCTGTGTATCCACTACAAACACTGCCACTCCTGCAAAGCTGTGTACCCACTGCAATGACAGACACCTCTGCAGAGCTGTGTACCCACTGCAAACCCTGTCACTGCTGCACAGTGTACTCCCTACAAACATTGCCATCCCTGCAGTACTGTCTACCCACTGCAAATACTGCCACCTCTGCAAAGCTGTGTACCCAGTGAAAACACTGTCACTGCTGCACAGTGTACCCACTGCAAACACTGCCACCGCTTCAGAGCTGTGTGCCCACTGCAAATAGTCCCAAC
Organism: Calotriton arnoldi; assembly: GCA_963921515.1. NCBI lineage: Eukaryota > Metazoa > Chordata > Amphibia > Caudata > Salamandridae > Calotriton > Calotriton arnoldi. The sequence goes on from CAWUFW010007322.1 coordinate 678,764, forward strand.
GCTGCATAACTTTTACCCACTGCAAACACTATCACTCCTACAGGGCTGTGAATCCACTTCAAACACTTGCACTGCTGCAGAGCTGTGTACCAACTGCAAACACTACGACCCCTGCAGAGCTGCTTACCCACTGCAAACACTGTCACCACTGAACAGTGTACTCCTTGCAAACACTGCCACACGTTCAGAGTTGTGTACCCACTGAAAACATTGCCACCGCTGCAGAGCTGTGTACCCACTGGAAACACAGCTAGCCCTGCACACTGTATCCAGAGTTAAAAGCAGCTCTGATTAGTATGTCAACTGCTGACACCGTCATCACTGACAAGTATACCCGCTATTAATGGTAACCCTGGGCAGTGTTCCCACCATTCATGTCCCCCCCAAAGTAGTGTCCTCACTGCAAACACTGCCACCTCTGCAGATCTGTGTGCCCACTGCAAATAGTCTCACCACTGCTGAGCTTTATACCCACTTCAAATACTACTACTCCTACAGGGCTGTGTATCCAATACATAGACTGCCAGTCCTGCAGAGCTGTGTACCCACTGCAAACACTGCCACCTCTGCAGAGCTGTCTATCTACCGCAAACACTGAAAGCCTTGCAGACTTGCCTACCCACTGCAAACATTGCCACCAGTGCAAAGCTGTCTACCTACTGCAAACGCTGCCACCCCTAGAGTTGTTTACCCACTGCAAACACTGCCACCGCTGCAGAGCTCTATATCCACTGCAAACAATAACACCCCTGCAGAGCTGTGTGCCCACTGCAAACACTGCCATCGCTGCAGAGCTGTGTACCCACAGCAAAACCTGCCAGCCCTGCAGAGCCGTGTACCCACTGCAAACACTGCCACCCTGTAGAGCTATGTACCCACTGTAAACACTGCCACCCCTGCAGAGCTGTGTGACCACTGCAAACACTACCACCCAGCAGAGCTGTGTACTCACTGCAAACACTACCACCCCTGAAGAGCTGTGTACCCATTGCAAACACTGCCACCCCTGCAGAGCTGTGTGCCCACTGCAAACACTGTCACCCCTGCAGAGTTGTGAACCCACTGCAAACACTGCCACTGCTGCAGAGCAGTGTGGCCACTGCAAACAGTCCCACCGCTGCAGAGCTCTATATCAAATGCAAACATTACCACCTCTACAGGGCTGTGTATCCACTACAAACACTGCCACTCCTGCAGAGCTGTGTACCCACTGCAAACCCTGTCACTGCTGCACAGTGTACTCCCTACAAACATTGCCATCCCTGCAGAACTGTCTACCCACTGCAAACACTGCCACCTCCGCAAAGCTGTGTACCCAGTGAAAACACTGTCACTGCTGCACAGTGTACCCATTGCAAACACTGCCACCCCTTCAGAGCTGTGTGCCCACTGCAAATAGTCCCACCGCTGCATAACTTTTTACCCACTGCAAACACTACCACTCCTACAGGGCTGTGAATCCACTTCAAACACTGCCACTCCTGCAGAGCTGTGTACCCACTGCAAACACTGCCACCCCTGCAGAGCTGCTTACCCACTGCAAACACTGTCATCACTGAACAGTGTACTCCTTGCAAACACTGCCACACGTGCAGAGTTGTGTACCCACTGAAAACACTGCCACCGCTGCAGAGCTGTGTACCCACTGGAAACACTGCCAAGCCTGCACACTGTATCCAGTGTTAATGGCAGCTCTGATTAGTATGTCAACTGCTGGCACCGTCATCACTGAGAAGGATACCTGCTATTAATGGTAACCGTGGGCAGTGTTCCCACCATTCATGTCCCCCCCAAAGTAGTTTCCTCACTGCAAACACTGCCACCTCTGCAGATCTGTGTGCCCACTGCAAATAGTCTCACCACTGCAGAGCTTTATACCCATTTCAAACACTACCACTCCTACAGGGCTGTGTATCCAATACATAGACTGCCAGTCCTGCAGAGCTGTGTACCCACTGCAAACACTGCCACCTCTGCAGAGCTGCCTGTCTACCGCAAACACTGCCAGCCTTGCAGACTTGCCTACCCACTGCAAATATTGCCACCAGTGCAAAGCTGTCTACCTACTGCAAACGCTGCCACCCCTAGAGTTGTACTGCAAACACTGCCACCCCGTAGAGCTATGTACCCACTGCAAACACTGCCACCCCTGCAGAGCTGTGTGACCACTGCAAACACTGCCACCCAGCAGAGCTGTGTACCCACTGCAAACACTACCACCCCTGCAGAGCTGTGTACCCACTGCAAACACTGCCACCCCTGCAGAGCTGTTTATCCACTGCAAACACTGCCATCCCTGCAGAGGTGTGTACCCACAGCAAACACTGCCACCCCTGAAGAGCTGTATACCCACTGCAAACAATGCCATCCTCACAGAGCTGTGTAGCCACTGCAAATACTGCCACCTCTGTAGAGCAGTGTGACTACTGCAAACACTGCCACCCCAGCAGAGTTGTGTACCCACAGCAAACACTGCCACCGCTGCAGAGCTGTGCACCCTCTGCATATACTACCACCTCTGCAGAGTGGTCTACCAACTGCAAACACTGCCACCACAGCAGAGCTGTCACCCGCTGCAAAAACTGCCGCCCCTTCAGAGCTGTTTATCCACTGCAAACGCTGCTACTGCTGCCCAGTGTATATGGCAGCACTGATTATTATGTCAAGTGCTGGTACCATCATATCTACGAAGTATGCCCACTGTTAACAGTAACCCTGGGCAGTATACCCACTGTTCATGCACCCCTAAAGCTGCATACCCACTGCAAACACTGCTACCCCTGCAGAGCTGTCTATCCACTGCAAACACTGCCAGCCTTGCAGAGTTGTCTACCCACTGCAAACAATGCCATCCTCACAGAGCTGTGTAGCCACTGCAAATACTGCCACCTCTGCAGAGCAGCATGACCACTGCAAACACTGCCACCCCCGCAGAGCTGCATACCCACTGCAAACACTGCTACCCCTGCAGAGCTGTCTATCCACTGCAAACACTGCCATCCTTGCAGAGTTGCCTACCCACTGCAAACACTGCCACCCCTGCAAAGCTGTCTACCTATTGCAGACACTGCCACCCCTAGAGTTGTGTACCCACTTGAAACACTGCCACCCCAGCAGAGCTGTGTACCCACTGCAAACACTGTCACCACTGCAGAGTTGTGTGCCCACTGCAAACACTGCCATCACTGCAGAGCTGTGTACCCACAGCAAACACTGCCACCCCTGCAGAGCTGTGTACCCACTGCAAACACTGCCACCCCCTCAGAAGCTGAGTACCCACTGCAAACACTGCCACCCCTGCAGAGCTGTGTGCCCACTGCAAACACTGCCATCCCTGCAGAGCTGTGTAGCCACTGCAAACACTCCTACCCCTGCAGTGTTGTGTACCCTCTGCAAACACTGTCACTCCTGAAGAGTGGTCTACCCACTGCAAACACTATCACATCTGCAGAGTTGTGTACCGACTGCAAACACTGCCACCACAGCAGAGCTGTCATCCACTGCAAACACTGCCACCCCTGCAGAACTGTCTATCCACTCCAAACACTGCCAGCCTTGCAGAGTTGCCTACCCACTGCAAACACTGCCACCCCTGCAAAGCTGTCTATCTACTGCAAACACTGCCACCCCTAGAGCTGTGTACCCACTTGAAACACTGCCACCCATGCAGAGCTGTGTACCCACTGCAAACCCTGCCACCCAGCAGAGCTGTGTACCCGCTGCAAACACTACCACCCCTGCAGAGATGTGTACCCACTGCAAACTCTACCACCCCTGCAGAGCTGTTTATCCACTGCAAACACTGCCATCCCTGCAGAGTTGTGTACCCACAGCAAACACTGCCACCCCTGAAGAGCTGTATACCAACTGCAAACAATGCCATCCTTACAGAGCTGTGTAGCCACTGCAAATATTGTCACCTCTGCAGAGCAGTGTGACCACTGCAAACACTGCCACCCCCGCAGAGCTGTGTACTCTCTGCAATTACTGCCACCCCTGCAGAGTTGTGTACCCACAGTAAACACTGCCACCACAGCAGAGCTGTCACCCACTGACAAAACTGCCACCCCTGCAGAGCTGTTTGTCCACTGCAAACACTTCTACTGCTGCCCAGTGTATATGGCAGCACTGATTATTATGTCAACTGCTGGTACCATCATATCTACGAAGTATGCCCACGGTTAACAGTAACCCTGGGCAGTATACCCACAGTTCATGCACCCCCAAAGCTGCATACCCACTGCAAACACTGCTACCCCTGCAGAGATGTCTGTCCACTGCAAACACTGCCAGCCTTGCAGAGTTGCCTACCCACTGCAAACACTGCCACGCCTGAAAAGCTGTCTACCTATTGCAAACACTGCCACCCCTAGAGTTGTGTACCCACTTGAAACACTGCCACCCCGGCAGAGCTGTGTACCCACTGCAAACACTGTCACAACTGCAGAGTTGTGTGCCCACTGCAAACACTGCCACCGCGGCAGAGCTGTGTACCCACTGCAAACACTGCCACCCCCACAGAGCTGCGTACCCACTGCAAACACTTCCACCCCTGCAGAGCTGTGTACCCACTGCAAACACTGCTACCCCTGCAGTGTTTTGTACCCAGAACAAACACTGCCACCGCTGCAGAGCTGTGACTCTCTGCAAACTCTGCCACCCCTGCAGAGCAGCCTACCTACTGCATACACTATCACCCCTGCAGAGCTGTGTACCCACTGCAAATGCTGCCACCCCTGCAGAGTTGTTTACCCCCTGTAAACACTGTCACCGCTGCAGAGCTGTGCACCCTCTGCAATCACTGCCCTCGCTGCAAAGCTGTGTACCCACTGCAAACACTGCACCCCTGCAGAGCTGTTTATCCAATGCAAACACTGCTACTGCTGCTCAGTGTATTCAGCAGCACTGATTAGTATGTCAACTGCTAACACCATCATATCTGAGAAGTATGCCCGCTGTTAACGGTAACCCTGGGCAGTATGCCCACTGTTCATGCACCCCCAAAGCTGTGTACTCAATGCGAACACTGCCACCTGCAAACACTACCACTGCTGCACTGCATACTCACTATTAATGACATCACTGGGCAGTATGCCTGCCACTGACAAGTATACCCAGGGCTTTAAGTGGACCGGGTGCTGACAGGTCTCAAACCCGACAGTAATTAAAAACTCTTGAAACTAGTCCCTATTAGGCCCTTTATTCATGTCCTTGACTTTATTGGCAAAATATTGATTTCTCAACAATGACTGTAAACATCTTTAATATATCCCCTGTCAGCTTATAATTCACGTTTTACATCATCTTGCATTCTCTAAGAGCATTTGCTTTTTCCACTTGATCTGTTTCTCTAGTTTCTTTCAAACAACATGCGGCTCTTGCGTAGTACATGCTGTGAACTGAGTCTAATCCAGGTTTCTGCGTGAGTTCAGGTTGTGGGTGGTTGTTTATGACGGGGCACGATTGAGAGCCCGGGAGCTTGTGCTGAAGGCAATGCCTATCATTGGGTCATCAAGGTGGACAGACAGCAGCACATCTAATTCTTGGCCTCTCAGAACAGCGTGTACAGTGAGGATCATATAAGTGTGCCCTTTGTAATTGTGGGAAAGTGTGCGACAGAGGTACGTACACAGCTGTCAAAATATGGACAGCAGATAAGGAAAGGAAAATGCAGTGCTTAGAGGTGAGTGAGTGGGGTGTGTGGGTGGTGAAGCTGAGGAGATGAAAAGAAGTAGGTGAAGCAGAAGAGTAAAAAGATGTGCTGAAGAGGAAAGAAATGGTGTGTAAAATATGCACATAGAGGAATTCAAAAATGTGTGGGGAGAAAAGGGAGTAAGGGCTAGATGTATGACTCTTTTTATCGGTCGCAAACGGCTAATCGGGCCGTTTGCGTCTGCTAAATAGGTATGTGGCATGTACAACCCCTATTTTGTGGATTGGTGACCTATTACAGACTCGCAAAATAGGGTTTGTGAGTCATTATTAGTAAGGGGCGTCCCTTCCTAATAGCGAGTCGCACTGGTATGTACGATTTTTTTGTGACTACAGTTACCACCTACTTCATGTAGGTGTTTGCTGGTCGCAAATGGGAAGGGGTCCCCGGGGGACCCATTCCCCTTTCTGTTGTGCAGCAAAAATATTTTTTAAGAGCAGGCAGTGGTCCCACGGACCACTGCGTACTCTTAAAAAATGAAACTGAAACGTTTCATTTTTCTTTTTATATGCATCCTGTTTTCCTTTAAGGAAAAGACTGCGGGCCCGATTCACAAAAGTAATCAGAGACAAAATCCTAACTTTACGACTAGGATTTTGTCTCAGTTAAACTTAAGTTTGTCTTAAGTTTAACTTAAGACCAAAACTTAAGATTGACTGAGACAAAATCCCAACTTTAGTACTCCTAAATGCCTTCTATGAATACCGAAAGTTGTAAAGTTAGGATTTTGTCTCAGATTACTTTTGTGAATCGGGCCCTGCATTTTTTTTTTTAAAACGGCTTTATTTAAAAAGCTGTCACAGACATAGTAGTTTGCTGACCCCAGCAGGCCACCATCTCCGTGAGTGCTGGCCATTCCCAATGGGTCGCAAATTGTGACCTGCCTCATGAATATTAATGAGGCAGGTCCTTTGCAAACCATTTGGGAATCGCAAACAGTGTCTCAGACACTGTTGTACATTCCATTTTGTGAGTCGCAAATTGCGAGTCGCAAAAAATCTCAATTTGCGACTCGCAAAATGGAATGGTCGTACATCTGGCCCTAAGTGTCTAACAGAACAAGGGACTGCAGAGGAAATCAATGTGAGGGGGAGTTCAGAAGTGAGTGAGACAGTCAGAAGATCATTCGACCTTCCTGAGACCTTAGCAATGATTACTTCACCGTCTCATAAATTCAGAACGGAAACACTTTCAATTCTGCTCATTCACACCAAAATCATTGTTATTCACTTACTAGGTCTGGCGCTAGCCAAGACCTTTTGATTTTACTAAAATATGTATAATATACTTATCGTGGCTTTCAGCCATCTCTCTTCATCCATTGGTCTATTGTTGTGTCATTCACATTTTCCTTCCGCCCACTTAAGCCACTGGATTACTTCACTTTCAGTGACTGCATTTTCCTCTTTCACAAGGAGCACATCCACACACAAGCATCAATCTATATCTTCAGTGCCACTGCTTTTGTTTTTACGTTATAATTTCTTTAGTGTTGTCTTTGTGTTTAGAGACTGATGTGATAGTAGGACGCTTCTCATGCATATTCCATCTTTTATCAGATCCCATACCTGGTTATTGCTAATGTAAATTCCTTTTTGAGTGTTTTGCTTTTCGGACTGTCGCTATTTCACCTCATACCAGATTGTGTCTATTTAAAGCTGTTCTGTGTTAATTTATCCTCTTCTTACTTTTCTTACTTTCTTTCTTTCTATCTATCTTTCTTTCTTTCTTTTTCCTTTCTTTCCATTTTGTCCCTTTTTCTTCTTTCTTTCTTTCTCTTGCATTCTTTCCTCCCTTCCTTCCTTCCTTCTTTCTTTCTTTTGTCCTTTCTTTCTTTCTCTTTCCTTCTCTTTTTGTTTTCCCTTATTTCCTTTTTTCCTTCCCTTCCCTTTCTGTCTCTCTCTCTTTTTTCTTTTCTTCTCTATTTTCTTCTCTTTCTTTCCTTCTTTCATTCTCTCTTTCTTCCCTTTTTTCTTTCCTTCTTTTTCTTTCTTTCTCTGTACTTTCCTGCCTTCTTTCTCTTTGCTTCTGTTTTTTTCATTTTCTTTCTTTCTCTCCATTGTTCTTTCCCTCTTTCTTGTCTTCTTCCCTTCTTTCTTTCTTTTTTCTTTCCTTCTTTCCTTCTCTTTCCTTCTTTCTTTCTTTCTTTCCTTCCTTCCTTTTTTCTTTCTTTCTTTCCTTTCTTCCTTCCTTCCTTCCTTCTTTCTTTTTCTCTCTCTTTCATTTTATTTCTTTCGTTGTCTTTTTCTTTCGTGCCTTCTTTCTTTCATTCTTTCTTGAATAGCTCCTTCTTTCTTTCTCTTTCCATCTATCTTTCTTTCATTCTTTATTTCTATCTTTCTTGCATTCGTTCTTTCTTTCTTTTTCTTTCTTTCTTCCTCTCATTCTTTCTCTTTCTTTCTTTCTTTCTTTCTTTCTTCCTCTCATTCTTTCTTTCTTTTTCCACTGTCAGACTGATTGACTTTTTAAGTAGTTCCCTTCTGTGCCAGGAAGTACTATGGTAAAGTGTATTTTTTTTAGACCAAAAAACACTTTATTTGCCTGTAGCAAAGGAATTGTTTTTAGATTTATCATGGCCCAGCATATTCCCAAACAATAAAGTGTTTGCAAAAAGTAACAAAACAAAAAGAAATGCCAGAAGGCTGCCAGACCAATGTCTTTGCCAATGCTTGTTTTATTCTGCTAGCAAAAATTGACAAATCTAATAAGTCTGGCTTGTTTTATGCATATACTCGTTGTTGTGTGGTACTTCAGAGGGCACAACATACTATTCAAGTGGCACACTCTGTGCAGCACAGGATTTTAGGTTGCACTTCTTGGAAAGGACTTCTAATTTCTCTTCTTCAGACATGTTCTTTTTAGATACCCCCAACGTTTTCATCCCACTTAAAGCCCTGAGTATACTCACTGTTAATGCCAGCCCTGTGCAGTGTACCCGCTGTTAAAACCAGCCCGCTGCAGTGTGCCCACTGTTAATGCCAGCCCTGTGCAGTGTACCCGCTGTTAAAACCAGCCCGCTGCAGTGTGCCCACTGTTAATGCCAGCCCTGTGCAGTGTACCCACTGTTAATACCAGCCCGCTGCAGTGTGCCCGCTGTTAATGCCAGCCCTGTGCAGTGTACCCGCTGTTAATACCAGCCCGCTGCAGTGTGCCCGCTGTTAATGCCAGCCCTGTGCAGTGTACCCGCTGTTAATACCAGCCCGCTGCAGTGTGCCCACTGTTAATGCCAGCCCTGTGCAGTGTACCCGCTGTTAATACCAGCCCGCTGCAGTGTGCCCGCTGTTAATGCCAGCCCTGTGCAGTGTGCCCACTGTTAATGCCAGCCCTGTGCAGTGTGCCCACTGTTAATACCAGCCTGCTGCAGTGTGCCCACTGTTAATGCCAGCCCTGTGCAGTGTGCCCATTGTTAATGCCAGCCCTGTGCAATGTACCCACTGTTAATGCCAGCCCTGTGCAGTGTACCCGCTGTTAATGCCAGCCCGCTGCAGTGTGCCCACTGTTAATGCCAGCCCTGTGCAGTGTGCCCACTGTTAATGCCAGCCCTGTGCAGTGTGCCCACTGTTAATGCCAGTCCGCAGCAGTACAACAGCTGCTGATGGCAATACACAGTTCCGCCAGCTCGGAACAGAATATGTGCACTTGATGCCAGCACTGAGCATTGTGCCCACTGTTAATTCCACAGCGCACCCACTGCTGTTGCTATGCCAGCCGTAACATGCATAACCACTGCCAGCACAGCCAGCTTGAGCAGTGCACTGACCCGCTGCTTACATTGCCAACCATAAGCACTATAATGGAAACTAACAATGCCAGCCTGGGCACCACACCGACTGCTAACACTTTCAACCTGCGCATCCTCCCCAGCTGTAACCACCGTCTCTGCCTTATATACACACTGTTAACATGCTGAGCCCTGTAGAGTGCACCAAATGTTAACACCTCAACTCTGACATGTGGTCCCACTTTAAACACTGCCACCACTGCAGAGCTGTGTACCCACTGTAAACAGTGGCACCCCTGCAGGTCTGTGTATCTATGGCAAATATTGCCAGTCCTGCAGAGCTGTGTACCCACTGAAAACACTGCCACCACTACAGTGGTGTGTAACCACTGCCAACACTGCCACTGCTGTAGAGCTGTGTATACATAGCCAACACTGCCACCGCTGTAGAGCTGTGTACCCACAGCCAACACTGCCACCGCTGCAGAGCTGTGTATCCACAGCCAAACACTGCCACCGCTGTAGAGCTGTGTACCCACAGCCAACACTGCCACCCCTGCAGAGCTGTGTGCCCTCTGCAAACACTGCCATCACTGCAAAGCTGTGCACCCACTGCAAACAGTGTCACCACTGCACAGTGGGTCCAGTGTTAATGGCAGCACTGAGCAGTGTGTCCACTGTGGCGCCGCCACCACTGAGAAGCATGCCTACTTTAAATGGAAGCCCTGGGAAGTGTACCCACTTTTAATGCCACAACTTAGCAGTCTACTCACAGTTCATGCCATCTCCAAGCAGTGTGCCTGCTGTTGAAGCCAGCCCTGCGGAGTATATCCACTGCTAATGCCAGGCCTGGGCAGAATACCAACTGTTAACTGCACCCCAAAGCAATGTACTGTACCCGCTGTTGAAGTCATCCCTCAGGAGTATGCCAACTGGTAGTGCCTGACACTGTATTTCTAAAGCAGAACTCCTACTAATATCACTGCTAGCAATGATAACACTATCACCCCTGTGCAGTGCACCTGCAGTTAATGCTAGCCCTGTGCAGTGCACCTGCTGTTGATGCCGTCCCTGTGCAGTGCACCTGCTGTTGATACCGTCCCTGTGCAGTGTACCTGCTGTTGATGCCGTCCCTGTGCAGTGTACCTGCTGTTAATGCCGGCCCTGTGCAGTGTACCAGCTGTTAATGCCAACATTGAGCAGCATGCCCACAGTTAATGCCATCCCAGAGAAGAATACCGTCTGTTGATGCCAGCACTGAATATCATACCAACTGTTGATGTCAGTACTAAACACTTAGCAATGCAGAACAATATACTTACTGTAGTGCAGACACTGCATTTCTAGAGCAGTACAGTTCCTAATATTATCCAGCACTGATAACACAGCTATCCCTGTGCAGAACACTTAATGAGAAAACCCCCAAAGAGTGAGTGCCGAGCAGCATGACCACTGCATACACTGCAGGCTCTGAGCAGTGCACACATGGCTAACAATGGTAGCACCAATCAGCATGACCACTGCCCTGCATACACTGCCAGCCCTGAGCAGTGCACCCACGGATAACACTGTGAGGACCGAGCAGCATGACCAGTGCATACACTGCCAGCCCTGAGCAGTGCACCCATGGATAACACTGTGAGCACTGAGCAGCATGACCAGTGCATACACTGCCAGCCCTGAGCAGTGCACCCATGGATAACACTGTGAGGACCGAGCAGCATGACCAGTGCATACACTGCCAGCCCTGAGCAGTGCACCCATGGATAACACTGTGAGCACAGAGCAGTGTGACCAATGCATACACTGCCAGTCTTAAGCAATGCACCCACAGATAACACTGTGAGCATCGAGCAGTGTGACCACTGCATACACTGCCAGCCCTGAGCAGTGCACCCATGGATAACACTGTGAGGACCGAGCAGCATGACCAGTGCATACACTGCCAGCCCTGAGCAGTGCACCCTTGGATAACACTGTGAGCACAGAGCAGTGTGACCAATGCATACACTGCCAGTCTTAAGCAATGCACCCACAGATAACACTGTGAGCATCGAGCAGTGTGACCACTGCATACACTGCCAGTCTTGAGCAGTGCACCCATGGATAACACTGTGAGCACTGAGCAATGTGACCACGGCATACACTGCCATCTCTGAGCTCTGCATCCACGGATAACACTGGGAGCATTGAGCAGTGTGACCACTGCAACACTGCCAGCCCAGAGTAGTGCACCCATGGATAACACTGTGAGCACTGAGCAGTGTGACAACTGCATACAGTGACTGCTCTGAGCACTGCACCCACGGATAACACTGTGAGCACTAAGCAGTGTGATCACTGCACACACTGTCAGCTCTGAGCTCTGCACCCATGGATAACACTGTGAGCACCAAACAGTATGACCACTGCATGCACTGCCAGCCCTGAGCAGTGCAGCTATGAATAACATTATGAGCACCAAGCAGTGTGACGACTGCATACACTGCTAGCCCAGAGCAGTGCACCCATGGATAAAGCTGTGAGGACCCAGCAGTGTGACCACTGAATACACTGCCAGCCTTGACCAGTGCCTCCACAGAAAACACTGTGAGCACCAAGCAGTGTGACCACTGCATACTCTGCCAGCCCAGAGCAGTGCACCCATGGATAACACTGTGAGCACCGATCAGTGTGACTACTGCAAACACTTCCAGCCCTGAGCACTGCACCCACAGATAACACTGTGAGCGCCAAGCAGTGTGACCCGTGCATGCACTGCCTGCCCTGAGCAGTACCCCCGCTGTTAATACTGTGAGCACTGAGCAGTGTGACCACTGCATACACTGCCAGCCCTGTGCTCTGCACCCACAGATAACACTGTGAGCACTGAGCAGTGTGACCACTGCATACACTGCCAGCCCTGTGCTCTCCACCCACAGATAACACTGTGAGCACTGAGCAGTGTGACCACTGCATACTCTGCTAGCCCAGAGCAGTGCACCCATTGATAACACTGAACAATGTGAGCACTGAGCAGTGTGACTACTGCATACACTGCCAGCCCTGAGCACTGCACCCACTGATAACACTGTGAGCACCAAACAGTGTGACCTATGCATACACTGCCTGACTCTTGAGCAGTACCCCCGCTGTTAATACTGTGAGCACTCAGCAGTGTGACCACTGCATACACTGCCAGCCCTGTACTCTGCACCCACAGATAACACTGTGAGCAACGAGCAGTGTGACCACTGCATACGCTGCCAGCCCTGAGCACTGCACCCACAGATAACACTGTGAGGACCGAGTAGTGTGACCACTGCATACTCTGCCAGCCCTGAGCAATGCACCCATGGATAACACTGTGAGCACTGAGCAGTGTGACCCGTGCATACAATGCCTGCCCTGAGCAGTGGCCCAACTGTTAACACTGTGAGCATTCAGCAGTTTGACCACTGCATACACTGCCTGCCCTGTACTCTGCACCCACAGATAACACTGTGAGCACTGGAGGGCTCCGCTGGGCTCTTGTTGCTGCCTCTTCTAACCGGGCTCCCGCAAGGTCCAGGAGGACCACAACTACCACAGACCTTAGCGCGCGGACGCGCTTCAAAAGAAGGACGTCGGCCCGCAGCGCGGGACACGCGCGGGATGCGCCCGGGCCGTGCCCGGGCAAAGCCCAGGCCAAGGGCGGGCCCGTCCACACCCGTCGGAGCCCGGAGGTGGCCGGGCTGGGCCTACTCTCTTTCATCTGCATCCGACTAAGGTACTATTTTTATAGTAGCAAGTATGGCGAGAAGAAGGGGCCCAAAGGAGAAGATTGGTGGGGGGTGGGAGCTACCCTGGACTCGTTCTTGGTAAGAGCGGCCAGTGTTCTCTCGCACGAGATTGAGCTGACCGAAAGACGCCTATCCTTAGAGCCGGCCCCCTCAACATCGAGATTGTCTACAGGGTCTGCTATCGATCCCCTTCTGGATATGCAGTCATCATTACCCATAATTCCCCCAAACTCTGCACAGGACCAGGGCAGTGCCTCTCCTCCCAACCTGAACACAGAGACCTCACCAAGGAGGGGTATAACTCATTCACCCTTGAAAGTATCATCACTGGATACTTCGCCGCTACCTCCGGCTAAGCGCACCAGAGCAGGGTCCGTCGTTAGTGGTGCTAAACCAAAACATCTAAAAAATAATTGTGCCGCTAAATCTAAAGGCCCCCAAAAAAAGACGTACACAATGAACCGTAAAATATCTACACCATCTGTGACTCCTAATATTCCATCTCTCCAAGTTCTGCAAGATGATACCATTTGGTCAGAAGTCACGACAAGGCTAAATAATATAATGGTTCCTACCTTAGCCAAAATGTCCCAAATTGAACTTCGGCTGGCAGAGTTAGAGTCCCAGAATCGTTCATTACTTGTCCAAGTGTCTCAGTTAAATGCTCCTTCTTTGGTAGCATCCACAAGTACAGACCCAGTACAATCAATGGAAGCAAGAGGCCCACCAGTATCTTCGATAAGGACATCAATAACACCAACACCTCCGGTCGACCCCATTGTCTCAGCACAGCCCCTAAACGTGATCTCCAACACTAACTCAACATGTGGCAACCAGATTCCCGAAGGGTTGAGCAAAGGGGGACCATCCTCTCAGCCCTTAACAGCCCAGAAGGAAACAAGAGGGGCTATTCAGCCAGTAGGTCTACTTGAGAACTCTACGAGACGATGTGAGAGTCTCCTGCAACAAACTCTCCATCTTCCACCTGCTGCTGTCCCATTGGTGCTGGTTCTGGCAAACGTCCCCCCCTCCGAGAAGATCAAATTAAATCTACAGGACAATTAATGGACAAATGTCTTCATTGGTTATCAAATAATGTTAAAGTAACAGAGAGGGGAAGGAAGCAATTGGCCAACGAAATTATCATGGCCAGGAGAGTGGGATGGGTGGGCTATCTAAGAAAATCCCTCGCCGGTGACTGTGTGGTTATCAATTTCAATAATGTTACCACTGCCCCTAATCTCCTAATCTCCTAGCCAACTTTCATAGCCTTTTCCTAAGGAATACACAGATAATACCCTTATCACTAGAGTATGTCTACATTGGCTACGGTACAATAGCGGAAAGGGATTATAGGGGTAGAAAAACATCACCATTCCCCGGTGTAAGAGGGAAAGAGGATTCCACCTCAAATCACGGGATCAGACTACACAATAGATTTGAAGCCCTGTCGAACCTGGAGGACTGTGATTGACTAACTCCTTCACCCTATCTTTTATCAGCCAAGGCAATTACCCCGGCCCTAGCAGAGTATAGTCTATTGGAGACCCCATTCACCATACCACCTTTAGAGAATGCTCCTGCAGTTGTAACTCCTATATCTAATAATTTGGAGCATGTGCAGACCCCCCTACCCTTCATGATTGATAGCGAGGTTCTCAAGACTAATATGATAACATGGAACGTGGCAGGCATAGCCTCTAAAATAGGAAACCACCAGTGGATAAATAAGTGGCAAACCATGGAGTTAGTATTCTTCCAGGAGACTTGGGCTAAAGACCCAGTCTTTTTCCATGGGTTTCGTACCTTTCACTCTCCGGCAATTCCATCATCCTCTGGGAAGGCGAAGGGGGGTCTACTAACTTTAATTTCAAACACTATACCTCTTCAAGTCAGGCAGGTTGGTCCCATACATAGCCACTTCCAGATCTTCCAGTTGGGTCACAGGAACCAAGACATCTGGACAATTGTCAATTTCTATAACAACGAAACCGGGAGAAACATGAAGGTTGTGGCGGACGCCCTCGCAAAGGAGATTGAGAAATTGAATATGGCAAAAAACGGGGGTAGCCCAAACCTCATTTGGGCGGGGGACTTCAATATTCATCTTTGCAAGTTTAATGGGACTAGAGTATGCGGAGTAGAAGACTCCCATGGCAACCCACTCTCACACTTTATCCATAATGAGTACGGTGAAACCCTAAATACCTTATTACATAAGTGGAATCTGGGTATAATTAACGAAGTGAAAGAGGGAGGGCAAGTGTCAACATTTAGACGGGGCATTCAAGAGTCTATTATAGACTTTATTTTAGCTCCGGCACACTTATATGGGAAAGTGGTGCATATGAGTACTCGATTTACTTCCCATAGTGACCACGCCTTTCTATCTATACACTTAAGCATCCTGCCTAAAGCTAAAGATCATAATGAGGCAGCGGAAGACGTGATTTTGACCAGGAAAAATGGTTACCAATTGAAATGGTCACAGGCCCATAAGCTAAATCTAGTTCCTGAAATTTTAATCCAAGTTAAGGAGGAAATATTATCATGTCTGGGAGAGAACGCATCCCCTTCATTCCTGGTTACCCAGTTCTGCGCCCTTTTGGCAAAAATAAAAGTTGCACTTACCCGGTTTAAGTCGCCAAATGCTACTGCTAATATTGGGTGGTTTGACACAGCCTGCTCTAAAGCTAAAAAAGCCCTTGTAAATGCCCTAAAAACTAATCCTAGAGATCCCACCAAGATTCGTGCATTACGTAACAATTATAAGCTAGCTAGGAGGGTTAGAGATAAGGATCTCAGGGCGCAGGTTTGGGAAGACCTTGAGCAAGCTGCCATTTCGGGCAGCAGTAGAGACTTCTGGAAAATAGTGAACGCCCCGCATTTCAAAGAGCCTAGCGACCCTACGTTAGACGTATCCGTAGATGAAGAGGCATGGGTGAGATATTTTGAAAATATATTTGGTATATCAACTCCCTCTGACCCATTGCTGCTTAGCTCATCACTTCTACCTCAGGGGGGGATAACTTTCTCTGTACTAGAGGTTAGAAAGGCCCCAGAAGCAGGCACTCCCAGCAAGGCGCCAGGGCCCGATGGGATTCCAATTGACCTCTTTCAGGATAATTATGATTTGTGGGTCCCTCTTTTAACAAATATTTTTAATAGTATCCAGATAGTAGGTCTCCCTTTATCCTGGAATCAGAGTGTAATTGTACCTATTTACAAAAAAGGGGAGAGGGGGTCACTAAAGAACTATCGCCCTATATCCCTCCTCGATACCACCGCCAAACTTATGGGTCGGGTCCTCTTGGCCAGACTGAAGGTGTGGGCTGAAACCCATAATATCTTTATGAAGGCACAATATGGATTCCGCAGGGGAATGGGGACGGTGGATCAATGCCTAAACTTCTCCTTATCCATAGGGAAATATACTAAGGCAAAAGGCGGAAAGATCTGTATGGCCTTTATGGATCTGACTGCAGCCTTTGATTGTGTTTCCCATCCGAGGCTGTGGTCTATGATGGAGGGGATGAGCATTGATCCACCGATAATTGGTTTTATACGTCAGCTGTACGCCAATGCCACCGCTTGTGTTCGGTATGGCAGGAAGGGGGAGTGCACACGTCACTTTAAAATCGAAAAGGGAGTAAGACAGGGGTGTGTTCTCGCCCCGTTTCTTTTTTCCATCTACACAAACGGGGTAGAGTCCTCCCTGTCTGCTTTACCCGTGGACGTGCCTAAATTCGATCATGCCCCTCTTCCAATCTTGACATACGCTGACGATGCAGTATTGATGGCCAGATCGGGGTTAGCCCTGCAATCGTTAATTTCGGCTTACTCCGCCTTTATGGCCTCCCTTGACCTAAAAGTAAATGAATCCAAATCTTTTATAATCGTGGCAGGAGCTGCCAGAGGAGAGAAATACCCCCACTTCCAGCTGGCAGGAAAGAAAATTGAGGTGGTCGATTCCTTCTCATATCTGGGAGTCCTTTTCGATAAGGATGACTCATGGTCCAACTTAGTGGCGGCAAGAGCCCAGGGTATGCAAAGGAGCCTCAATGCTGTCAAAAGATTCGCAAAGAAGCTGGGAGGTAGCCCCCTGGACACAATAAAAAATATCTACCTCGCAAAAGCAAAGTCCGCTGCAAGTTATGGGGCAGGAGTTTGGGGGATGGCTAATGTCGAACAGTTACAGCAAGTGGAAGACAGCTTCTTTCAAAACTGAGTGTCCTTACCACAATCAGCCCCAAACTATCTTTTACATCTCGAATTGGGTCTTCCTTATCTCAGTGATTGCATAAGATTGGCTCCAGTCCTGCTGTGGCTTTCAATATGGCGGAGGTCTACGGTGGATCTGACACAAACTATTATCAGGGATTGCTGTAAGTTGGATTATTACAAGAGGATTGGGTGGTTAAATTATGTAGAGGTCCAACTGATTGCCCTCGGGCTGGGAGAACTATTTAAAGACCCTGATTCCTGTAAAAGGATCTCAAAGAAAAGGATAACAGACTTATTCATTCAGAGAACAAACTATGTTCGAAGGGGACAGAAATGTTCTCAATATTCATCCATTGCCTATGATCTGGTTCCACCAAGACCAGAGGAGGGTTTTACTATCTCTCTCGCATCAATAATGCGCAGCACAGATATATTCTACCATTGAATATGATTCCGTTACTCCTGGGGTACCCGGGAAAGAGATACAAACTGGCAGATTTGTCACCTTGTCCCTGTAATAACTATGCTGTGCAGTCAGACCCACACATATTACTATTTTGCAAAAACTATTCAGAGGAAAGAAAAACATTCATCCTCCAATCCTGAGGTATCATAATTTTAAACAGTATCGGGTGGCTGTGTATTTTTTAAAGGCCCTATCGGATCCATTTGTATGCTTTTCGGTAGCCTCATTCCTGTGGGCGTGTTTTAGAAAGAGGAAAATGGTGGGACGATCCCTCAACAATAATGATTGATATTAATTTTAACTGATTTTAAAAGTTTTATGTGAATTGATTACCTTGTTCAGGCAAAACTGTTTCATTCTCTTTTAACACTATACATAAGCTTATATATTTGACGTGCAGATTTTATGATATTTTGTGCTTTTATGGTCTGTTTTTACAAAGATCGAATAAAGCTGTGTGACTTGACTACTCTGCCAGCCCAGAGCAGTGCACCCATTGACAACACTGAACACTGTGAGCACCGAGCAGTGTGACCACTGCATACACTGCCAGCCCTGAGCTGTACCCGCGCTGTTAATACTGTGAGCACTCAGCAGTGTGACCACTGCATACCTTGCCAGCCCTGAGCACTGCACCCTCAGATAACACTGTGAGCACCAAGCAGTGTGACCTGTGCATACACTGCCTGCCCTGAGCTGTACCCGCGCTGTTAATACTGTGAGCACTCAGCAGTGTGACCACTGCATACTCTGCCAGCCCTGAACTGTGCACCCATTGACAACACTGAACACTGTGAGCACCGAGCAGTGTGACTATTGCATACACTGCCAGCCCTGAGCACTGCACCCACAGATAACACTGTGAGCACTGAGCAGTGTGACCACTGCATACACTGCCAGCCCTGAGCACTGCACCCTCAGATAACACTGTGAGCACCAAGCAGTGTGACCTGTGCATACACTGCCTGCCCTGAGCTGTACCCGCGCTGTTAATACTGTGAGCACTCAGCAGTGTGACCACTGCATACTCTGCCAGCCCTGAACTGTGCACCCATTGACAACACTGAACACTGTGAGCACCGAGCAGTGTGACTATTGCATACACTGCCAGCCCTGAGCACTGCACCCACAGATAACACTGTGAGCACTGAGCAGTGTGACCACTGCATACACTGCCAGCCCTGTGCTCTGCACCCACAGATAACACTGTGAGCACTGAGCAGTGAGACCACTGCATACTCTGACAGCCCAGAGCAGTGCACCCATTGACAACACTGAACACTGTGAGCACCAGCAGTGTGACCACTGCATACACTGCCAGCCCTGAGCTGTACCCGCGCTGTTAATACTGTGAGCACTCAGCAGTGTGACCACTGCATACACTGCCAGCCCTGAGCACTGCACCCACAGATAACACTGTGAGCACCAAGCAGTGTGACCTGTGCATACACTGCCAGCCCTGAGCACTGCACCCGCAGATAACACTGTGAGCACTGAGCAGTGTGACCTGTGCATACACTGCCTGCCCTGAGCTGTACCCGCGCTGTTAATACTGTAAGCACTCAGCAGTGTGACCACTGCATACTCTGCCAGCCCTGAACTGTGCACCCATTGACAACACTGAACACTGTGAGCACCGAGCAGTGTGACTATTGCATACACTGCCAGCCCTGAGCACTGCACCCACAGATAACACTGTGAGGACCGAGTAGTGTGACCACTGCATACTCTGCCAGCCCTGAACTGTGCACCCATGGGTAACACTGTGAGCACCGAGCAGTGTGACCACTGCATACCCTGCCAGCCCAGAGCAGTGCACCCATGGAAAACACTGTGAGCACTGAGCAGTGTGACCACTGCATACTCTGCCAGCCCTGAACTGTGCACCCATGGGTAACACTGTGAGCACCGAGCAGTGTGACCACTGCATACCCTGCCAGCCCAGAGCAGTGCACCCATGGAAAACACTGTGAGCACTGAGCAGTGTGACCACTGCATGCCCTGCCAGCCCAGAGCAGTGCACCCACAGATAACACTGTGAGCACTAAGCAGTGTGACCTGTGCATACACTGCCAGCCCTGAGCACTGCACCCGCAGATAACACTGTGAGCACCGAGCAGTGTGACCTGTGCATACACTGCCTGCCCTGAGCTGTACCCGCGCTGTTAATACTGTGAGCACTCAGCAGTGTGACCACTGCATACACTGCCAGCCCTGAGCTCTGCACCCACAGATAACACTGTGAGGACCGAGTAGTGTGACCACTGCATACTCTGCCAGCCCTGAACTGTGCACCCATGGGTAACACTGTGAGCACTGAGCAGTGTTACCACTGCATGCTCTGCCAGCCCAGAGCAGTGCACCCTTGGATAACACTGTGAGCACTGAGCAGTGTGACCACTGCATACTCTGCCAGCCCAGAGGAGTGCACCCTTGGATAACACTGTGAGCACCGAGCAGTGTGACCACTGTAACACTGCCAGCCCAGAGCAGTGCACCCACAGATAACATGTGAGCAACGAGCAGTGTGACCACTGCACATGCTGCCAGCCCTGACCACTGCACCCACAGATAACACTGTGAGCACCGAGTAGTGTGACCACTGCATACTCTGCCAGCCCTGAACTGTGCACCCATGGGTAACACTGTGAGCACCTAGCAGTGTGACCACTGTAACACTGCCAGCCCTGACCACTGCACCCATAGATAACACTGTGAGGACCGAGTAGTGTGACCACTGCATACTCTGCCAGCCCTGAGCAGTACCACCTCCATTAACACTGGGGGCACAGAGCAGTGTGACCACTGCATACACTGCCAGGTCTCTGCAGCGGGAGGAACAGTATACCAGCTGTTGATGCCGAATCGAAGCAATATTCCAGCTGTTGATCCCAGCACTGAGCAGCTTACCCCCAGTTAATGCCAATCTGCAGCAGCTATTGAGGCCACAGCCAAACCACTGTTAATATCAGCCTGGAGCAGTATACCCACTGTCACTGCTAGTGTGTACCCACTGTTAATGCCAGCCCTGTGCAATATACCCACTGTTAATCGCACAGTGTACCCGCTGTTAATGGCAGTACTGAGCAGTACACCCACTGTTAATGCCATAGTGTACCCACTGTTAATGCCATAGTGTACCCACTGTTAATGCCATAGTGTACCCGCTGTTCATGCCACAGTTTACCGCTATAAATGCCAACAGTGAACAGTGCATCCACCATTAATACCATAGTTTACCCACTGGGAGCAGTTTCCCCTCTGTTAATGCCAGTGCTGAGCATTATACCCACTGTTACTGTCAGTGTGTACCCACCGTTAATGCCAACCCTGTGCAATATACCCACTGTTAATGCCACAGTATACCCACTGTCAATGGCAGCCATGAGCAGTATACCCCCTGTTAATGCCACTGTGCACCCGTTGTTCATGCCATTGTATACCCACTATAAATGCCAACACTGAAAGGTGCACCCACCGTTAATACCATAGTTTACCCACTGGGAGCAGTTTCCCCGCTGTTAATGCCAGCAGTGTGCCCACTGTCAATGCCAGTCCAGGGTAGTGTACCCCTGCTAATGATTCAGATTCGCCCCTGTTAATACCAGTCCAGGGTAGTGTACCTGCTGTTAATGCCCCAGCATAGCCCCTGTTAATGCCTGCCCGGGGTAGGGCACCCACTGTAATGCCCCAGCATCGCCCCCTGTTAATGCCAGCCCTGTGCAGTATACCCACTGTTAATGCCACAGTGTACCCACGGTCAATGCCAGTCCAGGGTAGTGTACCTGCTGTTAATGCCCCAGCATAGCCCCTGTTAATGCCTGCCCGGGGTAGGGCACCCACTGTAATGCCCCAGCATCGCCCCCTGTTAATGCCAGCCCTGTGCAGTATACCCACTGTTAATGCCACAGTGTACCCACGGTCAATGCCAGTCCAGGATAGTGTACCCGCTGTTAGTGCCCCAGCATCGCCCTGTTAATGCCAGCCCTGAGCAGCATACCCACTGTTAATGCCACAGTGTACCCACTGTCAATGTCAGTCCAGGGAAGTATACCCTCTGTTAGTGCCCCAGCATCGCCCCTGTTATTGCCAGCCCTGGGCAGCATACCCACTGTTAATGTCACAGTATACCTACTTATAATGCCCCAGCATCGCCCCAGTTAATGCCAGTCCAGGGTAGCATACCAGCTGTTACTGTCCCAGCATAGCCCCTGTTAATGCCCGCCCTGGGCAGGGTGCCCGTTGATCACACCCTTAGCATTGAGCGATGGAGCCGTGTTTCGCTCGTGCATGTTTGTGTTTTTATTGTGTTACGACTCCGAGCCTGTGACTGCGGTTTGTGCTATTGGTGTCAACACATAAACCCTTACAGCCGCCCCCCATGCCACCCCCGGGCATGTGTGCCACCCCCGGGCATGTGTGCCACCCCCGGGCATGTGTGCCACCCCCATACCTGTTCAGCTCCTGGGTAGCGCTGTTGGCGGCCGCTTCCGGGCCGGATGCATCGTCTTTCCACACTCTCCCTCAACCTCCAGCAGCCGCCTCCATGTGCCACCGTCTGGCCGATGAGTCCCTGGCAGTGACCCTCAGCTGATGAGTCTCTGGCAGTGAGCGTCAGCCGATGAGTCCCCGGCAGTGAGTATCAGCCGATGGGTCCCTGTGGTGAGCCTCAGCCGATGAGTCCCTGGCAGTGAGCCTCAGCCGATGAGTCCCTGGCAGTGAGCCTCAGCCGATGAGTCCCTGGCAGTGAGTCTCAGCCGATGAATCCCTGGCAGCAAGCCTCAGCCGATGAGTCCCTGGCAGTGAGCCTCAGCCGATGAGTCCCTGGCAGTGAGTCTCAGCCGATGAATCCCTGGCATTGAGTCTCAGCCGATGAGTCCCTGGCAGTGAGCCTCAGCCGATGAGTCCCTGGAAGTGAGCCTCATCCGATGAGTCCCTGGCAGTGACCCTCAGCCGATGTGTCCCTGGCAGTGACCCTCAGCCGATGAGTCCCTGGCGGTGAGCCTCAGCCGATGAGTCCCTGGCGATGAGTCTCAGCTGATGAATCCCTGGCAGTGAGTCTCAGCCAATGAGTCCCCGGCAGTGAGCCTCAGCGTCTCTGGCAGTGAGTGTCAGCCGATGAGTCCCCGGCAGTGAGTCTCAGCCGATGAGTCCCTGGAAGTGAGCCTCATCCGATGAGTCCCTGGCAGTGACCCTCAGCCGATGAGTCCCTGGCGGTGAGCCTCAGCCGATGAGTCCCTGGCGATGAGCCTCAGCTGATGAATCCCTGGCAGTGAGTCTCAGCCAATGAGTCCCCGGCAGTGAGCCTCAGCCGATGAGTCTCTGGCAGTGAGCGTCAGCCGATGAGTCCCCGGCAGTGAGTCTCAGCCGATGGGTTCCTGTGGTGAGCTTCAGCCGATGAGTCCCTGGCAGTGAGTCTCAGCCGATGAGTCCCTGGCGGTGAGCCTCAGCCGATGAGTCCCTGGAGGTGAGTCTCAGCCAATGCGTCCCTGGCGGTGAGCCTCAGCCAATAAGTCCCTGGCAGTGAGTCTCAGCCAATGAGTCCCTGGCAGTGAGCCTGAGCCGATGAGTCCCTGGCAGCGAGCCTCAGCCGATGAGTCCCTGGCGGTGAGTCTCAGCCGATGAGTCTCCGGCGGTGAGCCTCAGCCAATAAGTCCCTGGCAGTGAGTCTCAGCCAATGAGTCCCTGGCAGTGAGTCTCAGCCGATGAGTCCCTGACCGGTCAGACTATGGAGGTGAGTGCCGGTCAGTGAGTCTGCTTCAGTGAGTCCTGGCCACGATCCCCTGGTAATGAGGTCTCCAAAGGTGAGTCCAGGGCAGTGAGTCTTTGGTGGTGAGTTTTTACCTATGATTCCCAGTTGGTGAGTACCAGGCAGTGAGTCTCAGTCTCAGGAGGCGTGTCCATGCCTGTGAGCCACAGTCAGTGAGTGCTTCTCAGTGAGTCTTGGCCGGCGGGTCCCTGGTGGTGAGTCTGTGTCGATGGGTCTGTGTCGTTGAATCCCTGAAGGTGAGTCCCTGGTGGTGAGTCAGTGAATGTGAGTCATAGTGAGTGAGCCCTTGTTAGTGAGTCGTTGGAAGGGAGTGCCTGGTGGTAAGTACTTGCCAGTGAGTCCTTGGAAGGGAGTGCCTGGTGGTGAGTACTTGCTGGTGAGTGCTGCCCAGTAGTCCCTCTTGGTGAGCCTGTTGTTGAGTCACTTCTTGCCTGTCAGTGCCTGTCAGTGAGTACTTGGAGGAGTGTGGCTGGTGGTAAGTCCTTATCAATGAGTCCCTGTCAGTCAGTTTTCGCCTGTCAGTGCTTGTCAGTGAGTCCTTGGAGGAGTGTGGCTGGTGGTAAGTCCTTATCAATGAGTCCCTGTCAGTCAGTTCTCGCCTGTCAGTGCCTGTCAGTGAGTCCTTGGAGGACTGTAGCTGGTGGTAAGTCCTTATCAATGAGTCCCTGTCAGTCAGTTCTCGCCTGTCAGTGCCTGTCAGTGAGTCCTTGGAGGAGTGTGGCTGGTGGTAAGTCCTTATCAATGAGTCCCTGTCAGTCAGTTCTCGCCTGTCAGTGCATGTCGATGATTCCTTTTTAAGGGAGTACCTGGTGGTAAGTGCTTGTCAGTGAGTCCCTGTCAGTCCCTTTTGTCCGTGAGCACCTGTCGGTGAGTCCTTGTCAGGGATTCCCTGTCAGTCAGTCCTGCCTGTCAGTGCCTGTCGGTGAATTCTTGGAAGTGAGTACCTGGTGGTATGAAGAGAGTCCCTGTCAGTCAGTTTTTGTCTGTCAGTGCCAGTCGGTGAGTCCTTTTTAAGGGAGTACCTGGTGGTAAGACCTGGACAGTGAGTCCCTGTCAGTCCCTTTTTGCCTGTCAGTAAGTCCTTGGAAGTGAGTACCTGGCGGTAAGCAGGGAGTCCCTGACAGACACTTTTTGCTTGTCAGTACCTGTCGGTAAGTCCTTGAAAGGGAGTACCTGGTGGTAAGTCCTTGTCATTGAGTCCCTGACAGTCCCATTTTGCCTGTCATTGCCTGTCGGTGAGTCCTTGGAAGTGAGTACCTGGTGGTAAGAAGGAAGTCCCTGTCTGTCAGTTCCTGCCTGTCAGTACCTGTTGGTGAGTCCTTGGAAGGGAGTGCCTGGTGGTAAGTCCTTGTCAGTCAGTTCTTGCCTGTCAGTCCCTGTCGGGGACCCCTTCTAGGTGACTTCCTTTTCTGGGGGTGGCCAATGATTCTGCATCCGTCTTGGGTGACGTTGGCCAGGCTGAGACCCGCACCCCCGTCTGGGTCCTCACGTTGACTCCTTCGAAGAACTCCTCGAGTCCAGCCGCTGGGGGTGAGGATGGAAGAGGGAGCGGGGTCCGTGCCAAGGAAGGGGGGCCCCAGCAGTTCCCTCCTAATCTGTCCCTCCGTTCACCGGGCACCGTGGGGAGATCCCGTTGTTGGGGCCCGTTTGGCGATGCGCGGGCCGACACCACTGGCCCACTGGGCAAAATCGGTGGACCCACAGCACTGGACGATGGATGGACCCACAGCACTAGGCGATGGATGGACGCACAGCACTAGGCGATGGATGGACCCACAGCACTGAGCGATGGATGGACCCGCAACACGGGGCAAGGAGTGGACCCACAGCACTGGACGATTCCTCTATGGCACCACTGGGCAATGCCCTTATGGCACCACTGGGCGATGCTTTGATGGTACCACTGGGCGATGCCTCTATGGCACCGCTGGGCGATTCCTCTATGGCACCGCTGGGCGATGCCTCTATGGCACCGCTGGGCGATTCCTCTATGGCACCGCTGGGCGATGGTTTGATGGCACCGCTGAGCGATGGTTTGATGGCACCGCTGGGCGATGGTTTGATGGCACCGATGGGCGATGAGTCGATGGCACCGCTGGGCGATGCTTTGATGGCACCAATGGTCGATGCCTCGATGCCAGCACTGGGCGATGAGTCGAGAGCACCACTGGGCACGTGTGCGCTGGCACAACCAGGGCGCTGTTCCCGCTGCCTCCACAGCTCCCGAGGGCACCGACAGAGCCGCCTCCTCCACGGAGCCTGCGGCTGAACTGGTGCCAGCCTGCGCTCGAGCAGGGCAGCCTCTCAGATACCAGTGCGCCAAGCTACGGAGGGAGGAGGCAGGAGAGAGGGAGGGAGGAGGGAGGCATGGAAGGGAGGCGAGGGGGCGGGGGGAGACAGACAGGGATGCGTGAGGGGAGCGGGAGTATGAGTGAGGGAGCCGAGGCAGGAAGAGAAGGCATGGAGGGAGGAGACAAGGCGCTATTTGAGGGGAATGGAGGAGGAGGGGGAGACTAGGCGCTATGTGAGGGGAATGGAGGAGGGGGAGGGAGACAAGGCACTATGTGAGGGGACTAGAGGAGGAGGGGAAGAGACAAGGCGCCATGTGAGGAGAATGGAGGAGAAGGAGAGGAGATAAGGTGCTATGTGAAGGGATTGGAGGAGGAGGAGAGGAGACAAGCCTCTATGTGAGGGGACTGGAGGAGGAGGAGAGGAGACAAGGCGCTATGTGAGGGGAATGGAGGAGGAGAGGAGACAAGGCGCTATGTGAGGGGAATGGAGGAGGAGGAGAGGAGATGAGACAAGGAGGCGCTATGTGAGGGGAATCGAGGAGAGGAGACAAGGCGCTATGTGAGGGGAATGGAGGAGGAGGGGAGACAAGTCGCTATATGAGGAGGCTGGAGGAGGTGGGGAGGAGATATGGAGATATGGAGATATATGAGGGGACTGGAGGAGGAGGGGGAGACAAGGAGCTGTGTGAGGGGACTGGATGATTAGGGGAGGGGTGAAGGCGCTATATGAGGGAACTGGAGGAGGAGGGGAGGAGACAAGGCGCTATGTGAGTGGAATGGAGGAGGAGGAGGAGAGGGAGGAGACAAGGCGCTATGTGAGGGGACTGGAGGAGGGGAGGAGACAAGGCTCTATATGAGGGGACTGGAGGAGGAGGGGACGACACAAGGCGCAATGTGAGAGGAATGGGGGAGGAGGAGAGGAGACAAGGCGCTATATAAAGGGACTGGAGGAGGAGGGGGGAGACAAGGAGCTGTGTGAGGGGACTGGAGGAGGAGGAGAGGAGACAAGGAGCTGTGTGAGGGGACTGGATGAGGAGACAAGGCGCTATGTGAGGGGACTAGAGGAGGAGGGGAGGAGACAAGGCGCTATGTGAGGGTAATGGAGGAGGAGAAGAGGATACAAGGCGCTATGTGAGGGGAATGGAGGAGGAGGGGAGACAAGTCGCTATATGAGGAGAATGGAGGAGGTGGGGAGGAGGTGGGGAGGAGACTTGGAGATATATGAGAGGACTGGAGGAGGAGGGGGATACAAGGAGCTGCTGTGAGGGGACTGGAGGATTAGGGGAGGAGTAAAGGCGCTATATGAGGGAACTGGAGTAGGAGGGGAAGAGACAAGGCTCTCTGTGAGAGGACTGGAGGAGGAGGAGAGGAGACAAGGCGCTATGTGAGGGGAATGGAGGAGGAGGAGGAGAGGGAGGAGACAAGGCGCTATGTGAGGGGAATAGAGGAGGAGGGGAGACAAGGCGCTATATGAGGGGACTGGAGGAGGAGGGGAGGAGACAAGGCTCTATGTGAGGGAACTAGAGGAGGAGGGGGGAGACAAGGAGCTGTGTGAGGGGAATGGAGGAGGAGGGGAGGAGACAAGGCACTATGTCAGGGGACTTGAGGAGGGGAGGAGAGACAAGGAGCTATATGAGGAGACTGGGGGAGGAAGGGAGGAGGCAAGGCGCTATATGAGGGGACTGGAGGAGGAGGAGAGGAGACAAGGCGCTTTGTGAGGGACCAGAGGAGGAGGGGAGGAGACAAGGCGCAATGTGAGGGGAATGGAGGAGGAGAGGAGACAAGGCGCTATGTGAGGGGACTGGAGGAGGAGGAGGAGGAGAGGAGACAAGCGCTATGTGAGGGGAATGGAGGAGGAGAGGAGACAAGGCGCTATGTGAGGGTAATGGAGGAGGAGGAGAGGAGAGGAGACAAGGCGCTATGTGAGGGGAATGGAGGAGGAGGGGAGACAAGTCGCTATATGAGGAGGCTGGAGGAGGTGGGGAGGAGATATGGAGATATATGAGGGGCACGGAGGAGGAGGGGGGAGACAAGGAGCTGTGTGAGGAGCCTGGAGGAGGAGGGGAGGAGACAAGGCGCTATGTGAGGGGAATGGAGGAGGAGGAGAGGGAGGAGACAAGGCGCTATGTGAGGGGAATGGAGGAGGAGAGGGAGGAGACAAGGCGATATGTGAGGGGAATAGAGGAGGAGGGGAGACAAGGTGCTATATGAGGGGACTGGAGGAGGAGGGGAATGGATAAGGTGCAATTTGAGGGGAATGGAGGAGGAGGGGGGAGACAAGGAGCTGTGTGAGGGGAATGGAGGAGGAGGGGAGGAGACAAGGCGCTATGTCAGGGGACTTGAGGAGGAGAGGAGAGACAAGGATCTATATAAGGAGACTGGAGGAGGAAGGGAGGAGACTAGGCGCTATGTGAGGGGGCTGGAGGAGGAAGGGAGGAGGCAAGACACTATGTGAGGGGACTGGAGGAGGAGGGGAGGAGACAAGGCGTTTTGTGAGGGGAATAGAGGAGGAGATGAGACAAGGCGCTATATGAGGGGACTGGAGGAGGAGACAAAGCGCTATATGAGGGTACTGGAGGAGGAGGGGAGAAGACTAGGCATTATGTGAGTGGAATGGAGGAGGAGGGGAGGATACAAGTCGCTATTTGAGGGGAATGGAGGAGGAGGAGAGGAGACAAAGCGCTATGTGAGGGACAAGAGGAAGAGGGCAGGAGAAAAGGCGCTATGTGAAGGGAATGGAGGAGGAGGAGAGGAGACAAGGCGCTATGTGAGTGGCAAGAGGAGGAGGGCAGGAGAAAAGGCACTATGTGAGGGGAATGGAGGAGGAGGAGAGGAGAGAAGGCTCTATGTGTGGGGACTAGAGGAGGAGGGGAAGAGACAAGGCACTATGTGAGGGGAATGGAGGAGGAGGAGAGGAGAGAAGGCTCTATGTGTGGGGACTAGAGGAGGAGGGGAAGAGACAAGGCGCTATGTGAGGGGACTAGAGGAGGAGGGGAGGAGACACGGCGCTATGTGAGGGGACAGGAGGAGGAGGGGAGGAGACAAGGCTCAATGTGAGGGCACTGGAGGAGGAGTCAGCGTGAGAGAGGGAGAGCAAAAGGAGGTCGATGCCGTGAGAGGGAGGAAGAGCGAGAGGAGGTGTGGGTAGGAGGGAGGGGCCGTCATTTTCCACGGCGGGGTAAAGATGTTTTGAGGGAGATAGACGGAGGGAAGGAAGGAGAGCGGGTGCTTATGATAAAGAGAGCACACGCATGCATGAGGGAAACGACATGTGGACAATAGACTATGAAAGGGAGGGCTGGTTTATAGGTGAGAGGGAGGGGAGTTGTGATTGATGGTGGGGAGAGAACGTGTATGGAGGGAGATGAAAGGAAGTGGGTGATGATGAGAGAGAAAAGGGTGAGTGTGGATGGTAGACAGTGGTAGAGAGAGGGCGGGTGAGAGCGGTGTAGTGGGTGACAAAAGGGGTATATAGATGAGAGACATGGATAGAGAGGTGTGAAAGTGACAGAGAGAGTAAGATGAGAGAGAGGACTAGAGAGGGGTGAAAGTGACAGAGGAGGAGGAGGAGAGAGAAGGGACTTTACATGAGAGTAAGATGAGAGAGAGGACTAGAGAGGGGTGAAAGTGACAGAGGAGGAGGAGGAGAGAGAAGGGACTTTACATGAGAGTAAGATGAGAGCGAGGACTAGAGAGGGGTGAAAGTGACAGAGGAGGAGGAGGAGAGAGAAGGGACTTTACATGAGAGTAAGATGAGAGAGAGGACTAGAGAGGGGTGAAAGTGACAGAGGAGGAGAGAGAAGGGGCTTTACACGAGAGTAAGATGAGAGAGAGGACTAGAGAGGGGTGAAAGTGACAGAGGAGGAGGAGGAGAGAGAAGGGGCTTTACACGAGAGTAAGATGAGAGACATGTATAGAGAGGTGTGAAAGTGACAGAGAGAGTAAGATGAGAGAGAGGACTAGAGAGGGGTGAAAGTGACAGAGGAGGAGGAGGAGAGAGAAGGGACTTTACATGAGAGTAAGATGAGAGAGAGGACTAGAGAGGGGTGAAAGTGACAGAGGAGGAGCAGGAGAGAGAAGGGACTTTACATGAGAGTAAGATGAGAGCGAGGACTAGAGAGGTGTGAAAGTGACAGAGGAGGAAGAGAGAGAAGGGACTTTACACGAGAATAAGATGAGAGAGAGGACTAGAGAGGGGTGAAAGTGACAGAGGAGGAGAGAGAAGGGGCTTTACACGAGAGTAAGATGAGAGAGAGGGATAGAGAGGAGTGAAAGTGATAGAGGAGGAGGGGGAGAAAAGGGGCTTTACACAAGAGTAAGATGAGAGAGATGAATAGAGCGGGGTGAAAGTGCCAGAGGAGGAGAGAGAAGGGGCTTTATAGGAGAGTAAAATGAGAAAGAGGGACAGAGAGGGGGTGAGAGTGACAGAGGAGGAAGAGGAGAGAGAAGAGACTTTACATGAGAGTAAGATGAGAGAGAGAGGGATAGGAAGGGAGTAAAAGTGGCAGAGGAGGAGGAGAGGGAAGGGGCTTTACATGAGAGTAAGATGAGAGAGAGGGATAGGGAGGGGTGAAAGTGACAGAGGAGGAGAGAGAAGGGACTTTACACGAGAGTAAGATGAGAGAGGGATAGAGAGGGGTGAAAGTGACAAAGAAGGAGGAGAGAGAAGGCGCTTTACATGAGAGTAAGATGAGAGAGAGGACTAGAGAGGGGGTGAAAGTGACATAGAAGGAGGAGATAGAAGGGACTTTGCATGAGAGTGAGCTGAGAGAGAGGGATAGAGAGGAGTGAAAGTGACAGAGGAGGAGAGAGAAGGGACTTTACATGAGAGTAAGATGAGAGAGAGGGATAGAGAGGGGGTAAAAGTGACAAAGGAGGAGAGAGAAGGGACTTTACATGAGAGTAAGATGAGAGCGAGGACTAGAGAGGGGTGAAAGTGACAGAGGAGGAGGAGGAGGAGGAGAGAGAAGGGACTTTACACGAGAGTAAGATGAGAGAGAGAGGGATAGGAAGGGAGTAAAAGTGGCAGAGGAGGAGGAGAGGGAAGGGGCTTTACATGAGAGTAAGATGAGAGAGGGATAGAGAGGGGGTGAAAGTGACATAGAAGGAGGAGATAGAAGGGACTTTGCATGAGAGTGAGCTGAGAGAGAGGGATAGAGAGGAGTGAAAGTGATAGAGGAGGAGGAGGATAGAGAAGGCGCTTCACATGAGAGTAAGATGAGAGAGAGGGATAGAGAGGGGCTGAAAGTGTCAAAGGAGGAGAGAGAAGGGACTTTATACGAGAGTAAGATGAGAGAGCGATAGAGAGGGGGTAAAAGTGACAAAGGAGGAGAGCGAAGGGACTTTACATGAGAGTAAGATGAGAGCGAGGACTAGAGAGGGGTGAAAGTGACAGAGGAGGAGGAGGAGAGAGAAGGGACTTTACACGAGAGTAAGATGAGAAAGAGGGATAGAGAGGGGGAGGTAACAGAGGAGGAGAGAGAAGGGGCTTTATGTGAGAGTAAGATGAGAGAGAGGGATAGAGAGGAGTGAAAGTGACAGAGAAGGAGGAGAGAGAAGGGACTTTACATGAGAGTAAGATGAGAGAGAGGGATAGAGAGGGGGTAAAAGTGACAAAGGAGGAGAGAGAAGGGACTTTACATGAGAGTAAGATGAGAGCGAGGACTAGAGAGGGGTGAAAGTGACAGAGGAGGAGGAGGAGGAGGAGACAGAAGGGACTTTACACGAGAGTAAGATGAGAGAGAGAGGATAGGAAGGGAGTAAAAGTGGCAGAGGAGGAGGAGAGGGAAGGGGCTTTACATGAGAGTAAGATGAGAGAGGGATAGAGAGGGGTGAAAGTGACATAGAAGGAGGAGATAGAAGGGACTTTGCATGAGAGTGAGCTGAGAGAGAGGGATAGAGAGGAGTGAAAGTGACAGAGGAGGAGGAGGATAGAGAAGGCGCTTCACATGAGAGTAAGATGAGAGAGAGGGATAGAGAGGGGCTGAAAGTGTCAAAGGAGGAGAGAGAAGGGACTTTATACGAGAGTAAGATGAGAGAGCGATAGAGAGGGGTAAAAGTGACAAAGGAGGAGAGCGAAGGGACTTTACATGAGAGTAAGATGAGAGCGAGGACTAGAGAGGGGTGAAAGTGACAGAGGAGGAGGAGGAGAGAGAAGGGACTTTACACGAGAGTAAGATGAGAAAGAGGGATAGAGAGGGGAGGTAACAGAGGAGGAGAGAGAAGGGGCTTTATGTGAGAGTAAGATGAGAGAGAGGGATAGAGAGGAGTGAAAGTGACAGAGAAGGAGGAGAGAGAAGGGACTTTACATGAGAGTAAGATGAGAGAGAGGGATAGAGAGGGGGTAAAAGTGACAAAGGAGGAGAGAGAAGGGACTTTACATGAGAGTAAGATGAGAGAGAGGACTAGAGAGGGGTGACAGTGACAGAGGAGGAGGAGGAGAGAGAAGGGACTTTACATGAGAGTAAGATGAGAGCGAGGACTAGAGAGGGGTGAAAGTGACAGAGGAGGAGGAGGAGGGAGAAGGGACTTTACATGAGAGTAAGATGAGAGAGAGGGATAGAGAGGAGTGAAAGTGTCAAAGGAGGAGTAAGAAGGGACTTTATACGAGAGTAAGATGAGAGAGCGATATAGAGGGTGAAAGTGACAGAGGAGGAGGAGGATAGAGAAGGCGCTTCACATGAGAGTAAGATGAGAGAGAGGGATAGAGAGGGGGTAAAAGTGACAAAGGAGGAGAGAGAAGGGACTTTACATGAGAGTAAGATGAGAGCGAGGACTAGAGAGGGGTGAAAGTGACAGAGGAGGAGGAGGAGAGAGAAGGGACTTTACACGAGAGTAAGATGAGAGAGAGAAGGATAGGAAGGGAGTAAAAGTGGCAGAGGAGGAGGAGAGGGAAGGGGCTTTACATGAGAGTAAGATGAGAGAGAGGGATAGGGAGGGGTGAAAGTGACAGAGGAGGAGAGAGAAGGGACTTTACACGAGAGTAAGATGAGAGAGGGATAGAGAGGAGTGAAAGTGATAGAGGAGGAGGGGGAGAAGGGACTTTACATGAGAGTAAGATGAGAGAGAGGGATAGAGAGGAGTGAAAGTGACAGAGGAGGAGGAGGATAGAGAAGGCGCTTCACATGAGAGTAAGATGAGAGAGAGGGATAGAGAGGGGCTGAAAGTGTCAAAGGAGGAGAGAGAAGGGACTTTATACGAGAGTAAGATGAGAGAGCGATAGAGAGGGGTGAAAGTGACAGAGAAGGAGGAGAGAGAAGGCGCTTCACATGAGAGTAAGATGAGAGAGGGATAGAGAGGGGGTAAAGGTGACAAAGGAGGAGAGAGAAGGGACTTTACATGAGAGTAAGATGAGAGAGAGGACTAGAGAGGGGTGAAAGTGACAGAGGAGGAGGAGGAGAGAGAAGGGACTTTACATGAGAGTAAGATGAGAGAGAGGGATAGAGAGGGGGGAGGTAACAGAGGAGGAGAGAGAAGGGGCTTTATGTGAGAGTAAGATGAGAGAGAGGGATAGAGAGGAGTGGAAGTGACAGAGGAGGAGGAGATAGAAGGGACTTTACATGAGAGTAAGATGAGAGAAGGGAATAAAGAGGGGATGAAAGTGACAAAGGAGGAGAGAGAAGGGACTTTACATGGGAGTAAGATGAGAGAGAGGACTAGAGAGGGGTGAAAGTGACAGAGGAGGAGAGATAAGGGGCTTTATGTGAGAGTAAGATGAGAGAGAGGGATGGAGAGGGGGTGAAAGTGACAGAAGGAGGAGAGAGAAGGCGCTTCACATGAGAGTAAGATGAGAGAGAGAGATAGAGAGGGGGTGAAAGCGCTTCACATGAGAGAAAGATGAGAGAGAGGACTAGAAAGGGGTGAACGTGACAGAGGAGGAGGAGGAGAGAGAAGGGACTTTACACGAGAGTAAGTTGAGAGAGAGAAGGATAGGAAGGGAGTAAAAGTGGCAGAGGAGGAGGAGAGGGAAGGGGCTTTACATGAGAGTAAGATGAGAGAGAGGATAGGGAGGGGTGAAAGTGACAGAGGAGGAGAGAGAAGGGACTTTACACGAGAGTAAGATGAGAGAGGGATAGAGAGGAGTGAAAGTGATAGAGGAGGAGGGGAGAAGGGACTTTACATGAGAGTAAGATGAGAGAGAGGGATAGAGAGGAGTGAAAGTGACAGAGGAGGAGGAGGATAGAGAAGGCGCTTCACATGAGAGTAAGATGAGAGAGAGGGATAGAGAGGGGCTGAAAGTGTCAAAGGAGGAGAGAGAAGGGACTTTATACGAGAGTAAGATGAGAGAGCGATAGAGAGGGGTGAAAGTGACAGAGAAGGAGGAGAGAGAAGGCGCTTCACATGAGAGTAAGATGAGAGAGAGGGATAGAGAGGGGGTAAAAGTGACAAAGGAGGAGAGAGAAGGGACTTTACATGAGAGTAAGATGAGAGAGAGGACTAGAGAGGGGTGAAAGTGACAGAGGAGGAGGAGGAGAGAGAAGGGTCTTTACATGAGAGTAAGATGAGAGAGAGGGATAGAGAGGGGGGAGGTAACAGAGGAGGAGAGAGAAGGGGCTTTATGTGAGAGTAAGATGAGAGAGAGGGATAGAGAGGAGTGAAAGTGACAGAGGAGGAGATAGAAGGGACTTTATGTGAGAGTAAGATGAGAGAGAGGGATAGAGAGGAGTGAAAGTGACAGAGGAGGAGATAGAAGGGACTTTACATGAGAGTAAGATGAGAGAAAGGAAATAAAGAGGGGATGAAAGTGACAAAGGAGGAGAGAGAAGGGACTTTACATGGGAGTAAGATGAGAGAGAGGACTAGAGAGGGGTGAAAGTGACAGAGGAGGAGATAGAAGGGACTTTATGTGAGAGTAAGATGAGAGAGAGGGATAGAGAGAAGTGAAAGTGACAGAGAAGGAGGAGAGAGAAGGGAATTTACATGAGAGTAAGATGAGAGAGAGGGATAGAGAGGGGGTAAAAGTGTCAAAGGAGGAGAGAGAAGGGACTTTACATGAGAGTAAGATGAGAGAGAGGACTAGAGAGGGGTGAAAGTGACAGAGGAGGAGGAGGAGAGAGAAGGGACTTTACATGAGAGTAAGATGAGAGCGAGGACTAGAGAGGGGTGAAAGTGACAGAGGAGGAGGAGGAGAGAGAAGGGACTTTACATGAGAGTAAGATGAGAGAGAGGGATAGAGAGGAGTGAAAGTGTCAAAGGAGGAGAGAGAAGGGACTTTATACGAGAGTAAGATGAGAGAGCGATAGAGAGGGGTGAAAGTGACAGAGGAGGAAGAGGATAGAGAAGGCGCTTCACATGAGAGTAAGATGAGAGAGAGGGATAGAGAGGGGGTAAAAGTGACAAAGGAGGAGAGAGAAGGGACTTTACATGAGAGTAAGATGAGAGCGAGGACTAGAGAGGGGTGAAAGTGACAGAGGAGGAGAGAGAAGGGACTTTACACGAGAGTAAGATGAGAGAGAGAGGGATAGGAAGGGAGTAAAAGTGGCAGAGGAGGAGGAGAGGGAAGGGGCTTTACATGAGAGTAAGATGAGAGAGAGGGATAGGGAGGCGTGAAAGTGACAGAGGAGGAGAGAGAAGGGACTTTACACGAGAGTAAGATGAGAGAGGGATAGATAGGAGTGAAAGTGATAGAGGAGGAGGGGGAGAAGGGACTTTACATGAGAGTAAGATGAGAGAGAGGGATAGAGAGGAGTGAAAGTGACAGAGGAGGAGGAGGATAGAGAAGGCGCTTCACATGAGAGTAAGATGAGAGAGAGGATAGAGAGGGGCTGAAAGTGTCAAAGGAGGAGAGAGAAGGGACTTTATACGAGAGTAAGATGAGAGAGCGATAGAGAGGGGTGAAAGTGACAGAGAAGGAGGAGAGAGAAGGCGCTTCACATGAGAGTAAGATGAGAGAGAGGGATAGAGAGGGGGTAAAAGTGACAAAGGAGGAGAGAGAAGGGACTTTACATGAGAGTAAGATGAGAGAGAGGACTAGAGAGGGGTGAAAGTGACAGAGGAGGAGGAGGAGAGAGAAGGGACTTTACATGAGAGTAAGATGAGAGAGAGGGATAGAGAGGGGGAGGTAACAGAGGAGGAGAGAGAAGGGGCTTTATGTGAGAGTAAGATGAGAGAGGGGATAGAGAGGAGTGGAAGTGACAGAGGAGGAGGAGATAGAAGGGACTTTACATGAGAGTAAGATGAGAGAAGGGAATAAAGAGGGGATGAAAGTGACAAAGGAGGAGAGAGAAGGGACTTTACATGGGAGTAAGATGAGAGAGAGGACTAGAGAGGGGTGAAAGTGACAGAGGAGGAGAGAGAAGGGGCTTTATGTGAGAGTAAGATGAGAGAGAGGGATGGAGAGGGGGTGAAAGTGACAGAAGGAGGAGAGAGAAGGCGCTTCACATGAGAGTAAGATGAGAGAGAGAGAGATAGAGAGGGGGTGAAAGCGCTTCACATGAGAGAAAGATGAGAGAGAGGACTAGAAAGGGGTGAACGTGACAGAGGAGGAGGTGGAGAGAGAAAGGACTTTACACGAGAGTAAGATGAGAGAGAGGGATAGAGAGGGGGGAGGTAACAGAGGAGGAGAGAGAAGGCGCTTTATATGAGAGTAAGATGAGAGAAGGGAATAGAGAGGGGAGAGTGACAGAGGAGGAGAGAGAAGGGACTTTGCATGAGAGTGAGCTGAGAGAGAGGGATGAGGTGACAGAGGAGGAGAGAGAAGGGGCTTCACATGGGAGTAAGATGAGAGAGAGGACTAGAGAGGGGGTGAAAGTGACATAGAAGGAGGAGATAGAAGGGACTTTACATGAGAGTAAGATGAGAGAAGGGAATAAAGAGGGGAGGAAAGTGACAGAGGAGGAGAGAAAAGGGGCTTCACATGGGAGTAAGAAGAGAGAGAGGACTAGAGAGGGGTGAAAGTGACAGAGGAGGAGGAGGAGAGAGAAAGGACTGAACATGAGAGTAAGCTGAGAGAGAGGGAAAAAAGAGGGGGTGAAAGTGACAGAGGAGGAGAGAGAAGGCGCTTTACATGAGAGTAAGATGAGAGAAGGGAATAGAGAGGGGAGAGTGACAGAGGAGGAGAGAGAAGGGACTTTGCATGAGAGTGAGCTGAGAGAGAGGGATAGGGAGGGGTGTAAGTGACAGAGGAGGAGAGAGAAGGGACTTTGCATGAGAGTGAGCTGAGAGAGAGGGATAGGGAGAGGTGTAAGTGACAGAGGAGGAGGAGGAGACAGAAGGGACTTTACACGCGAGTAAGAAGAGAGAGAAGCATTGCAAACTTCTCCAGGAAGTGGAAACAGAATGACCTGTAAGTTGACAAAGAGAGGAACTGAAAGCGTAGCGATGCACCGGCAGTGAGGAGACGGTGACAAGTATATCTGAGAACCATTACACTGTGTAACAGTAGCGTGGCATTTACAGTGCTTCGAAGT
Organism: Calotriton arnoldi; assembly: GCA_963921515.1. Taxonomy (NCBI): domain Eukaryota; kingdom Metazoa; phylum Chordata; class Amphibia; order Caudata; family Salamandridae; genus Calotriton; species Calotriton arnoldi. The sequence goes on from CAWUFW010007322.1 coordinate 716,118, forward strand.
GCTACTGTTGTTAGGATGATGAGGGTGATATATGGCTTCCACTGGAAGCATCTATCATGAATACCCGTTATCAAATCTTGTCATCACTGCTATTACTAGCAACAGTGTTGTTCATTCAGGAATTCCAGGAAGCTGTGGCGGGGTCTCTGAGCCTTTGGTGAGAGGGCACAGAGTGTGGCTGCTGTGGGCACAGAGGGTGGCTGCTGTGGCTGGGCTCTCAGAGCCTGTGGTGAGAGGGCACAGAGGATGGCTGCTGTGGGCACAGAGGGTGGCTGCTGTGGGCACAGAGGTTGGCTGCTGTGTCTGGGATCTCAGAGCCTGTGGTGAGAGGGCGCAGAGTGTGGCTGCTGTGGGCACAGAAGGTGGCTGCTGTGGCGAGGTCTCTGAGCCTGTGGTGAGAGGGCGCAGAGGGTGGCTGCTGTGGACACAGAGGGTGGCTGCTGTGGGCACAGAGGGTGGCTGCTGTGGCTGGGCTCTCAGAGCCTGTGGTGAGAGGGCACAGAGTGTGGCTGCTGTGGGCACAGAGGGTGGCTGCTGTGGCTGGGCTCAGAGCCTGTGGTGAGAGGGTGCAGAGGGTGGGTGCTGTGGGCACAGAGGGTGGCTTCTGTGGCGGGGTCTCTGAGCCTGGGGTGAAAAGGCGGAGAGGGTGGCTACCGTGTTTGGGCTCTCTGAGCCTGGGGTGAGAGGGCGCAGAGGGTGGCTGCTGTTGGCACAGAGGGTGGCTGCTGTGGCTGGGCTCAGAGTCTGTGGTGAGAGGGCGCAGAGTGTGGCGGCTGTGGGTACAGAGGGTGGCTGCTGTGGCTGGTCTCAGAGCCTGTGGTGAGAGGGTGCAGCGGGTGGCTGCTGTGGGCGCAGAGGGTGGCTGTTGTGGGCACAGAGGGTGGCTGCTGTGGCTGGGCTCAGAGTCTGTGGTGAGAGGGCGCAGAGTGTGGCTGCTGTGGGTACAGAGGGTGGCTGCTGTGGATGGGCTCTCAGAGCCTGTGGTGAGAGGGCACAGAGGGTGGCTGCTGTGGGCACCGAGGGTGGCTGCTGTGGCTGGGCTCTCAGAGCCTGTGGTGAGGGGGCGCAGAGGGTGGCTGCTGTGGCTGGGCTCTCTGAGCCTGGGGTGAGAGGGCGCAGTGGGTGGCTGCTGTGGGCACAGAGGGTGGCTGCTGTGGCAGGGCTCTCTGAGCCTGGGGTGAGAGGGCACAGAGGGTGGCTGCTGTGGGCACAGAGGGTGGCTGCTGTGGTGGGCTCTCTGATCCTGGGGTGAGAGGGCGCAGAGGGTGGCTGCTGTGGGTACAGAGGGTGGCTGCTGTGGGCACAGAGGGTGGCTGCTGTGGGTACAGAGGGTGGCTGCTGTGGGTACAGAGGGTGGCTGCTGTGGCTGGGCTCTCAGAGCCTGTGGTGAGAGGGTGCAGAGGGTGGCTGCTGTGGCTGGGCTCTCAGAGCCTGTGGTGAGAGGGCACAGAGGGTGGCTGCTGTGGCTAGACTCTCAGAGCCTGTGGTGAGAGGGCGCAGAGGGTAGCTGCTGTGGGTCCAGAGGGTGGCTGCTGTGGGCACAGAGGGTGGCTGCTGTGGGTACAGAGGGTGGCTGCTGTGGGCACAGAGGGTGGCTGCTGTGGGTACAGAGGGTGGCTGCTGTGGGCACAGAGGGTGACTGCTGTGGGTACAGAGGGTGGCTGCTGTGCATACAGAGGGTGGCTGCTGTTTCAGGGTCTCTGAGCCTGTGGTGGGAGGGCACAAAGGGTGGCTGCTGTGGGCGCAGAGGGTGGCTGCTGTGGCTGGGCTCTCAGAGCCTGTGGTGAGGGGGTGCAGAGGGTGACTGCTGTGGGCACAGAGGGTGGCTGCTGTGGCTGGGCTCTCAGAGCTTGTGGTGAGAGGGCACAGACGGTGGCTGCTGTGGGCACAGAGGGTGGCTGCTGTGGCTGGGCTCTCAGAGACTGAGGTGAGGGGGCGCGGAGGGTGGCGGCTGTGGCTGGGCTCTCAGAGCCTGTGGTGAGAGGGCACAGATGGTGGCTGCTGTGGGCACAGAGGGTGGCTGCTGTGGCGGGGTCTCTGAGCTTGAGGTGAGAGTGCACAAAGGGTGGCTGCTGTGGGCACAGAGGGTGGCTGCTGTGGGCACAGAGGGTGGCTGCTGTGGGTACAGAGGGTGGCTGCTGTGGGCACAGAGGGTGGCTGCTGTGGCTGGGTTCAGAGCCTGTTGTGAGAGGGCGCAGAGTGTGGCTGCTGTGGGCACAGAGGATGGCTGCTGTGGCTGGGCTCTCAGAGCCTGTGGTGATAGGGTGCAGAGTGTGGCTGCTGTGGGCACAAAGGGTGGCTGCTGTGGCTGGGCTCAGAGCCTGTGGTGAGAGGGCGCAGAGGGTGACTGCTGTGGGCACAGAGGGTGACTGCTGTGGCGGGGTCTCTGAGCTTGAGGTGAGAGGGCGCAGAGGGTGGCTGCTGTGGGCACAGAGGGTGGCTGCTGTCGTTGGGCTCTCAGAGCCTATGGTGAGACGGCACAGAGGGTGGCTGCTGTGGGCACATAGGGTGGCTGCTGTGGCTGGGCTCTCAGAGCCTGTGGTGAGAGGGCACAGAGGGTGGCTGCTGTGGGCACAGAGGGTGGCTGCTGTGGCTTGGCTCTCAGAGCCTGTGGTGAGAGGGCACAGAGGGTGGCTGCTGTTGGCACAGAAGGTGGCTGCTGTGGCTGGGCTCTCTGAGCCTGTGGTGAGGGGGTGCAGAGGGTGGCTGCTGTGGCTGGGCTCTCAGGGCCTGTGGTGAGAGGGCACAGAGGGTTGCTGCTGTGGGCACAGAGGGTGGCTGCTGTGGCTGTGCTCTCTGAGCCTGGGGTGAGAGGGCGCAGAGGGTGGCTGCTGTGGGCACAGAGGGTGGCTGCTGTGGCTGGGCTCAGAGCCTGTGGTGAGAGGGCACAGAGGGTGGCTGCTGTGGGCACAGAGGGTGGCTGCTGTGGGTGCAGAGGGTGGCTGCTGTGGGCACAGAGGGTGGCTGCTGTGGCTGGGCTCAGAGCCTGTGGTGAGAGGGTGCAGAGGGTGGCTGCTGTGGGCACAGAGGGTGGCTTCTGTGGCGGGGTCTCTGAGCCTGGGGTGAAAAGGCGGAGAGGGTGGCTACCGTGTTTGGGCTCTCTGAACCTGGGGTGAGAGGGCGCAGAGGGTGGCTGCTGTTGGCACAGAGGGTGGCTGCTGTGGCTGGTCTCAGAGCCTGTGGTGAGAGGGTGCAGCGGGTGGCTGCTCTGGACACAGAGCGTGGCTGTTGTGGGCACAGAGGGTGGCTGCTGTGGCTGGGCTCAGAGTCTGTGGTGAGAGGGCGCAGAGTGTGGCTGCTGTGGGTACAGAGGGTGGCTGCTGTGGATGGGCTCTCAGAGCCTGTGGTGAGAGGGCACAGAGGGTGGCTGCTGTGGGCACCGAGGGTGGCTGCTGTGGCTGGGCTCTCAGAGCCTGTGGTGAGGGGGCGCAGAGGGTGGCTGCTGTGGCTGGGCTCTCAGAGCCTGTGGTGAGAGGGCACAGAGTGTGGCTGCTGTGGGAACAGAGAGTGGCTGCTGTGGATGGGCTCTCAGAGCCTGTGGTGAGAGGGCACAGAGGGTGGCTGCTGTGGGCACCGAGGGTGGCTGCTGTGGCTGGGCTCTCAGAGCCTGTGGTGAGGGGGCGCAGAGGGTGGCTGCTGTGGCTGGGCTCTCAGAGCCTGTGGTGAGAGGGCACAGAGTGTGGCTGCTGTGGGAACAGAGAGTGGCTGCTGTGGCGGGGCTCTCTGAGCTTGTGGTGAGAGGGCAGAGGGTGGCTGCTGTAGGCACAGAGGGTGGCTACTGTGGGTACAGAGGGTGGCTGCTGTGGGCACAGAGGGTGGCTACCGTGTTTGGGCTCTCTGAGCCTGTGGTGAGAGGGCGCATAGGGTGGCTGCTGTGGGCACAGAGGGTGGCTGCTGTGGGCGCAGAGGGCGATACCAAAGGGGATGATGGATGGAGCGCTTGAGCAAATCAAACACTCACCCCCAGTCAACTGATCTGGGTTTAATCCATCATCATTCTTTAGCTCACTCCACCACCCCAGTTCAGACATGGCCATATGCAAATCAGTCTGACCCTGTGCCTCATGGGAACAGTCCAGCCCGAACTGCCAAGCCATGTCTTCCCTGGACCGGAAACAAGCATCCTGGGACCGGTTTCTGGCTATTCAGCCGTCATCAGCCAAGCTAGCTTGAATCCAGTGGCAAAGTGAGCAAGGGACCCACGTCTGGGCATACCCTGCCAACTTAGGGCGAACAAAGCGATACCAAAGGGGATGATGGACGGAGCGCTTGAGCAAATCAAACACTCACCCCCAGTCAACTGATCTGGGTTTAATCCATCATCATTCTTTAGCTCACTCCACCACCCCAGTTCAGACATGGCCATATGCAAATCAGTCTCCCCTGTGCCTCATGGGAACAGTCCAGCCCGAACTGCCAAGCCATGTCTACCCTGGACCGGAAACAAGCATCCTGGGACCGGTTTCTGGCTATTCAGCCGTCATCAGCCAGGCTAGCTTGAATCCAGTGGCAAAGTGAGCAAGGGACCCACGTCTGGGCATACCCTGCCAACTTAGGGCGAACAAAGCGATACCAAAGGGGATGATGGACGGAGCGCTTGAGCAAATCAAACACTCACCCCCAGTCAACTGCAGAGGGTGGCTGCTGTGTGCACAGAGGATGGCTGCTGTGGCTGGGCTCTCAGAGCTTGTGGTGAGAGGGCACAGAGGGTGGCTGCTGTGGGCACAGAGGGTGGCTGCTGTGGCTGGGCTCTCAGAGACTGAGGTGAGGGGGCGCGGAGGGTGGCGACTGTGGCTGGGCTCTCAGAGCCTGTGGTGAGAGGGCACAGAGGGTGGCTGCTGTGGGCACAGAGGGTGGCTGCTGTGGCGGGGTCTCTGAGCTTGAGGTGAGAGGGCACAAAGGGTGGCTGCTGTGGGCACAGAGGTTGGCTGCTGTGGGCACAGAGGGTGGCTGCTGTGGGTACAGAGGGTGGCTGCTGTGGGCACAGAGGGTGGCTGCTGTGGATGGGTTCAGAGCCTGTTGTGAGAAGGCGCAGAGTGTGGCTGCTGTGGGCACAGAGGATGGCTGCTGTGGCTGGGCTCTCAGAGCCTGTGGTGAGAGGGTGCAGAGTGTGGCTGCTGTGGGCACAAAGGGTGGCTGCTGTGGCTGGGCTCAGAGCCTGTGGTGAGAGGGCACAGAGGGTGACTGCTGTGGGCACAGAGGGTGACTGCTGTGGCGGGGTCTCTGAGCTTGAGGTGAGAGGGCGCAGAGGGTGGCTGCTGTGGGCACAGAGGGTGGCTGCTGTCGTTGGGCTCTCAGAGCCTATGGTGAGAGGGCACAGAGGGTGGCTGCTGTGGGCACAGAGGGTGGCTTCTGTGGCTGGGCTCAGAACCTGTGGTGAGAGGGTGCAGAGTGTGGCTGCTATGGACGCAGAGGGTGGTGGCTGTGGGCACAGAGGGTGGCTGCTGTGGGCACATAGGGTGGCTGCTGTGGGCACAGAGGGTGGCTGCTGTGGCTGGGCTCAGAGCCTGCGGTGAGAGGGCGCAGAGGGTGGCTGCTGTGGGCACAGAGGGTGGCTGCTGTGGCTGGGCTCTCAGAGCCTGTGGTGAGAGGGCACAGAGGGTGGCTGCTGTGGCTGGGCTCAGAGCCTGTGGTGAGAAGGCGCAGAGGGTGACTGCTGTGGGCACAGAGGGTGACTGCTGTGGCGGGGTCTCTGAGCTTGAGGTGAGAGGGCGCAGAGGGTGGCTGCTGTGGGCACAGAGGGTGGCTGCTGTCGTTGTGCTCTCAGAGCCTGTGGTGAGAGGGCACAGAGGGTGGCTGCTGTGGGCACAGAGGGTGGCTGCTGTGGCTGGGCTCTCAGAGCCTGTGGTGAGAGGGCACAGAGGGTGGCTGCTGTTGGCACAGAGGGTGGCTGCTGTGGCTGGGCTCTCAGGGCCTGTGGTGAGAGGGCACAGAGGGTGGCTGCTGTGGGCACAGAGGGTGGCTGCTGTGGCTGGGCTCTCTGAGCCTGGGGTGAGAGGGCGCAGAGGGTGGCTGCTGTGGGCACAGAGGGTGGCTGCTGTGGCTGGGCTCAGAGCCTGTGGTGAGAGGGCACAGAGGGTGGCTGCTGTGGGCACAGAGGGTGGCTGCTGTGGGTGCAGAGGGTGGCTGCTGTGGGCACAGAGGGTGGCTGCTGTGGCTGGGCTCAGAGCCTGTGGTGAGAGGGCACAGAGGGTGGCTGCTGTGGACACAGAGGGTGGCTGCTGTGGGCACAGAGGGTGGCTGCTGTAGGCACAGAGGGTGGCTGCTGTGGCTGGGCTCAGAGCCTGTGGTGAGAGGGTGCAGAGTGTGGCTGCTATGGACGCAGAGGGTGGTGGCTGTGGGCACAGAGGGTGGCTGCTGTGGGGACATAGGTTGGCTGCTGTGGGCACAGAGGGTGGCTGCTGTGGCTGGGCTCTCAGAGCCTGTGGTGAGAGGGCACAGAGGATGGCTGCTGTGGGCACAGAGGGTGGCTGCTGTGGCTGGGCTCTCAGAGCCTGCGGTGAGAGGGCGCAGAGGGTGGCTGCTGTGGGCACAGAGGGTGGCTGCTGTGGCTGGGCTCTCAGAGCCTGTGGTGAGAGGGCACAGAGGATGGCTGCTGTGGGCACAGAGGGTGGCTGCTGTGGCTGGGCTCTCAGAGCCTGTGGTGAGGGGGCACAGAGGGTGGCTGCTGTGGGCACAGAGGGTGGCTGCTGTGGCGAGTTCTCTGAGCTTGAGGTGAGAGGGCACAGAGGGTGGCTGCTGTGGGCACAGAAGGTGGCTGCTGTGGCTGGGCTGCCTGAGCCTGTGGTGAGGGGGCGCAGAGGGTGGCTGCTGTGGGCACAGAGGGTGGCTGCTGTGGTGGGGTCTCTGAGCTTGAGGTGAGAGGGCACAGAGGGTGGCTGCTGTGGCTGGGCTCTCAGAGCCTGTGGTGAGGGGGCGCAGAGGGTGGCTGCCGTGGGCACAGAGAGTGGCTGCTGTGGCGGGGTCTCTGAGCTTGAGGTGAGAGGGCACAGAGGGTGGCTGCTGTGGCCACAGAGGGTGGCTGCTGTGGCTGGGCTCTCAGAGCCTGTGGTGAGAGGGCACAGAGGGTGGCTGCTGTGGGCACAGAGGGTGGCTGCTGTGGCTGGGCTCTCTGAGCCTGGGGTGAAAGGGCACAGAGGGTGCCTACCGTGTTTGGGCTCTCTGAGCCTGGGGTGAGAGGGCGAAGAGGGTGGCTGCTGTGGGCACAGAGGGTGGCTGCTGTGGCTGGGCTCAGAGCCTGTGGTGAGAGGGCGCACAGGGTGGCTGCTGTGGGCACAGAGGGTGGCTGCTGTGTCTGGGCTCGGAGCCTGTGGTGAGAGGGTGCAGAGGGTGGCTGCTGTGGGCGCAGAGGGTGGCTGCTGTGGGCGCAGAGGGTGGCTGCTGTGGGCAAAGAGGGTGGCTGCTGTGGCTGGGCTCAGAGCCTGTGGTGAGAGGGCGCAGAGGGTGGCTGCTGTGGGCACATAGGGTGGCGGCTGTGGGCACAGAGTGTGGCTGCTGTGGGCACAGAGGGTGGCTGCTGTGGGCACAGAGGGTGGATGCTGTGGCTGGGCTCAGAGCCTGTGGTGAGAGGGTGCAGGTTGTGGCTGCTAAGGACACAGAGGGTGGCTGCTGTGGGCACAGAGGGTGGCTGCTGTGGGCACGGAGGGTGGCTGCTGTGGCTGGGCTCTCAGAGCCTGTGGTGAGGGGGCGCAGAGGGTGGCTGCTGTCGGCACAGAGGTTGGCTGCTGTGGCTGGGCTCTCAGAGCCTGTGCTGAGAGGGCACAGAGGGTGGCTGCTGTGGGCACAGAGGGTGGCTGCTGTGGCTGGGCTCTCAGAGCCTGTGGTGAGGGGGTGCAGAGGGTGGCTGCTGTGGGCACAGAGGGTGGCTGCTGTGGCTGGGCTCTCTGAGCCTGTGGTGAGGGGGCGCAGAGCGTGGCTGCTGTGGGCACAGAGGGTGGCTGCTGTGGCTGGGCTCCGAGCCTGTGGTGAGAGAGTGCAGGGTGTGGCTGCTAAGGACACAGAGGATGGCTGCTGTGGGCACAGAGGGTGGCTGCTGTGGGCACAGAGGGTGGCTGCTGTGGCTGGGCTCTCAGAGCCTGTGGTGAGAGGGCGCAGAGGGTGGCTGCTGTGGGCACAGAGGGTGGCTGCTGTGGCTGGGCTCAGAGCCTGTGGTGAGAGGGTGCAGGGTGTGGCTGCTAAGGACACAGAGGGTGGCTGCTGTGGGCACAGAGGGTGGCTGCTGTGGGCACAGAGGGTGGCTGTTGTGGGCACAGAGGGTGGCTGCTGTGGCTGGGCTCTCACAGCCTGTGGTGAGAGGGCGCAGAGGGTGGTTGCTGTGGGTGCAGTGGGTGGCTGCAGTGGCTGGGCTCTCTGAGCCTGTGGTGAGGGGGCGCAGAGCGTGGCTGCTGTGGGCGCAGAGGGTGGCTGCTGTGGCTGGGCTCTCTGAGCCTGGGGTGAGAGGGCGCAGAGGGTGGCTGCTGTGGGTGCAGGCTGGGCTGAGCGTGCTGCTGCTTGGAAGTGCAGGTTCCTGTGCTAAGTGGTCTGCTGTTTGGCAGTGCAGGGTCCTGTGATGAACGGGCTGCTGTTTGGAGGTGCAGGGATCTGGGCTGAACGGGCTACTGCTTGGTGTGCAGCATCCTGGGCTCAGCGGGCTGCTGCTTGGAAGTGCAGGGTCCTGGGCTGAGCGGGCTGCTGCTTGGAAGTGCAGGGTCCTGGGCTGAGCCGGCTGCTGCTTGGAAATGCAGGGTCATGAACTAAGAGAGCTGCTGCTTGGAAGTGCAGGGTCCTGGGCTGAGCCGGCTGCTGCTTGAAAGTGCAGGTTCCTGTGCTAAGTGGGCCGCTGCTTGGAGGTGCAGGGTCCTGGGCTGAGCAGGCTGCTGCTTGGAAGTGCAGGGTCCTGGGCTGAGCGGGCTGCTGCTTGGAAGTGCAGGTTCCTGTGCTAAGTGGGCCGCTGCTTGGAGGTGCAGGGTCCTGGGCTGAGCAGGCTGCTGCTTGGAAGTGCAGGGTCCTGGACTAAGAGACCTGCTGCTTTGAAGTGCAGGGTCTTGGGCTTAGCGGGCTGATGCTTGGTAGTGCAGGGTCTTTGGCTGAGCTGGCTGCTTCTTGGAAGTGCAGGGTCTTGTGCTGAGCGGGCTGCTGCTTGGAAGTGCAGCGACCTGAACTAAGAGGACTGTTGCTTGGAAGTGCAGGGTCCTGGGCTGAGCGCGCTGCAGCTTGGAAGTGCAGGGTCCTGGGCTGAGCGGGCTGCTGCTTGGAAGTGCAGGGTCTTGGGCTGAGCGCGCTGCAGCTTGGAAGTGCAGGGTCTTGGACTGAGTGTGATGCTGCTTGCAAGTGCAGTGTCCTGGGCTTACTATTTTCTTCTATTAGCACTACTACTTACTACTATCATTACTACTGCTACTTCTCTTTTACTACAACTATTGCTACTTCCTACTATTACCACTACTACTTACTACTATCATTACTACTGCTACTTCTCTATTACTAGTTTAGCTGTCACTACTTCCTATTATTACCACTGCTACTTACAGCTACTATTATAACTGCTACTTCTCTGTTACTGCAACTATTACTACTTCCTACTATTACTACTGCTACTTCTCTATTACTATTACTACTATAGCTGTTATATATGCTACTATTTACTACTACCATTACTACTGCTACTTCTCTATCACTATTAATACTATAGCTATGTCTACTTCCTACTATTGCCACTGCTACTTACTACTACAATTACTACTATTACGTCTGTATTACTATTACTACCATAGCTGTGACTACTTCCTACTATTACCTCTACTTTTACTATTATCATTACTACTGCTACTTCTCTACCACTATTACTACTATAGCTATTACTACTTCTGATTAACACTGCAACTTGCTACTGCCATTACTACTGCTATTTCTCTATTACCATTACTACTATAGCTGTTACTACATCCTACTATTACCACTGCTAGTTCACTATTGCTATTATTACTTTAACTATTAATAATTTCTAACAATAGCACTGCTTCTAGACTACTATATCTAATACTACTTCATACTATTACCACTGCTACTTACTACTATTACTACTGCTGCTTCTTCTCTATTACTATTACTACTATAGCTGTTACTCCTTCCTATTATTACCACTGCTACTTACTACTACCCTTTCTACTGCTACTTCAATGTTAATAGTATTACTATAACTATTACTATTTCCTACTATCAACACTACTGCTAGTACTACCGCTATTCTAGTACTACCGCTACCCTGGTTATGTATTACTCCTATTACTATTAGTAGTACTACTGTTACTATGACTGCTGCTACTTTTAATAGTGCTACTTATTACTACTACTAGTGCTAGTTTGGTTACTATCACCATCACTACTTTTACTACTACTGTCAATAGTGCTACTGAGTGCTACTTATAATAATACTACTATGATTCCTACTACAATCACTATTATTACCACTACCTACTCCTACTACATGTAATGCTCTTTACTACTGCTAGTGCTATAGAGCCCTATAGATCATTATAGAGGTACTACAGCGAGTAACGGGGTGTTTGTCACCGGGGCTCTGATGGCATTTGATAGACAACGAGGGCACCCCAAGGTATCTGTGATGCCACTCAGAACCCGAGGAAAAAGAAGAGTTATTCACTTTTTACCCTTCTATAATATTATGTTATGTATGACCTCCAAAATCCCCCCTCCCCCCTCTCAACTGCTACACAGGAGCAGAGAAGTAATGGGGGATGGGGGTAATACATTACATGCCCTCTCCTTACTGTCCCAAATGTTTAAAAACCCTTACCACCTGCCACCCACCCCAGCCACCCTCTGTGCCCTCTCACCACAGGCTCTGAGATCCCAGCCACAGCAGCCACCCTCTGTTCCCACAGCAGCCACCCTTTGTGCCCTTTCACCTAAAGCTCAGAGACCCCGCCACAGCACCACACTCTGCGCCCTCCCACCACAAGCTCAGAGACCCTGAAACAGCAGCCTCCCTCTGTACCCACAGCAGCCACCCTCTGTACCCACAGCAGCCACCCTCTGTACAACAGCAGCCACCCTCTGCGCCCTCCCACAACAAGCTCAGAGACACTGAAACAGCAGCCACCCTCTGTACCACAGCAGCCACCCTTTGCGTCCTCTCACCACAGGCTCTGAGAACCCAGCCACAGCAGCCACCCTCTGCACCCTCTCACCACAATCTCAGAGACCCTGAAACAGCAGCCACCCTCTGTACCCACAGCAGCCACCCTCTGCGCCCTCTCACCACAGGCTCTCAAAGAACTCTGCCACATCATCCACCCTCTGCACCCTCTCACCACAGGCTCAGAGAGCCCAAACACGGTAACCACCCTCTGCGCCCACAGCAGCAACCCTCTGTGCCCACAGCAGCCACCCTTTGTGCCCTCTCACCTCAGGCTCAGAGACCCCGCCACAGCACTACACTCTGCGCCCTCCTACCACAAGCTCAGAGACCCTGAAACAGCAGCCACCCTCTGTACAACAGCAGCCACCCTCTGTGCCCACAGCAGCCACACTCTGCGCCCTCTCACCACAGGCTCTGGGAGCCCAGCCACAGCAGCCACCCTCTGTGCCCTCTCACCACAGGCTCAGAGAGCCCAGCCACAGCAGACACCCTCTGTGCCCACAGCAACCACCCTCTGTGCCCTCTCACCTCAAGCCCAGAGACCCCACCACAGCAGCCATCCTCTCTACCACAGCAACCACACTGCACCCTCTCACCACAGGCTCTGAGAGCCCAGCCACAGCAGCCACCCTCTGTACCCACAGCAGCCACCCTCTGTGCCCTCTCACCACAGGTTCTGAGAGCCCAGCCACAGCAGCCACCCTCTGTGCCCACATCAGCCACCCTCTGCGCCCTCTCACCACAGGCTCAGAAAGCCCAGCCACAGCAGCCACCCACTGTGCCCACAGCAGCCACCCTCTGTACCCACAGCAGCCACACTCTGCGCCCTCTCACCACAGGCTCTGAGAGCCCAGCCACAGCAGCCACCCTCTGTACCCACAGCAGTCACACTCTGCGCCCTCTCACCACAGGCTCTGAGAGCCCAGCCACAGCAGCCACCCTCTGTACCACAGCAGCCACCCTCAGGGCCCTCTCACCCCAGGCTCAGAGACCCAGCCACAGCAGCCACCCTCTGCACCCTCTCACCACAGGCTCTGAGAGCCCAGCCACAGCAGCCACCCTCTGTGTCCATAGCAGCCACACTCTGCACCCTCTCACCACAGGCTCTGAGCCCAGCCATAGCAGCCACCCTCTGTGCCCACAGCAGCCACCCTCTGCGCCCACAGCAGCCACACTCTGTGCCCACAGCAGCCACCCTCTGCACCCTCTCACCACAGGCTCTGAGCCCATCCACAGCAGCCACCCTCTGTGCCCAAAGCAGCCACCCTCTGCGCCCACAGCAGCCACCCTCTGTGCCCTCTCACCACATGCTTTGAGCCCAGCCACCCTCTGTGCCCACAGCAGCCACCCTCTGCGCCCTCTCACTACAGGCTCAGAGAGCCCAAACACAGTAGCCACCCTCTGCGCCCACAGCAGCCACCCTCTGTACCCACAGCAGCCACCCTCTGTGCCCACAGCAGCAACCCTCTGTACCCACAGCAGCCACCCTCTGCGCCCTCTCAACACAGGCTCAGAGAGCCCCGCCACAGCAGCCACCCTCTGTGCCCACAGCAGCCACCCTCTGTGCCCTCTCACCACAGCCTCTGAGAGCCCAGCTACAGCAGCCACCCTCTGTGCCCACAGCAGCCACCCTCTGTACCCACAGCAGCCACACTCTGCGCCCTCTCACCACAGGCTCTGAGAGCCCAGCCACAGCAGCCACCCTCTGTACCCACAGCAGCCACACTCTGCGCCCTCTCTACACAGGCTCTGAGAGCCCAGCCACAGCAGCCACCCTCTGTACCACAGCAGCCACCCTCTGGGCCCTCTCACCCCAGGCTCAGAGACCCCGCCACAGCAGCCACCCTCTGCACCCTCTCACCACAGGCTCTGAGAGCCCAGCCACAGCAGCCACCCTCTGTGTCCATAGCAGCCACACTCTGCACCCTCTCACCACAGGCTCTGAGCCCAGCCATAGCAGCCACCCTCTGTGCCCACAGCAGCCACCCTCTGCGCCCTCAGCAGCCACACTCTGTGCCCACAGCAGCCACCCTCTGCACCCTCTCACCACAGGCTCTGAGCCCATCCACAGCAGCCACCCTCTGTGCCCAAAGCAGCCACCCTCTGCGCCCACATCAGCCACCCTCTGTGCCCACAGCAGCCACCCTCTGTGCCCTCTCACCACAGGCTTTGAGCCCAGCCACCCTCTGTGCCCACAGCAGCCACCCTCTGCGCCCTCTCACCACAGGCTCAGAGAGCCCAAACACAGTAGCCTCCCTCTGCGCCCACAGCAGCCACCCTCTGTACCCACAGCAGCCACACTCTGCGCCCGCTCACCACAGGCTCTGAGAGCCGAGCCACAGCAGCCACCCTCTGTACCCACAGCAGCCACACTCTGCTCCCTCTCTCCACAGGCTCTGAGAACCCAGCCACAGCAGCCACCATCTGTGCCCACAGCAGCAACCCTCTGTACCCACAGCAGCCACCCTCTGCGCCCTCTCAACACAGGCTCAGAGAGCCCCGCCACAGCAGCCACCCTCTGTGCCCTCTCACCACAGGCTCTGAGAGCCCAGCTACAGCAGCCACCCTCTGTGCCCACAGCAGCCACCCTCTGTACCCACAGCAGCCACACTCTGCGCCCTCTCACCACAGGCTCTGAGAGCCGAGCCACAGCAGCCACCCTCTGTACCCACAGCAGCCACACTCTGCTCCCTCTCTCCACAGGCTCTGAGAACCCAGCCACAGCAGCCACCCTCTGTACCACAGCAGCCAACCTCTGGGCCCTCTCACCCCAGGCTCAGAGACCCCGCCACAGCAGCCACCCTCTGCACCCTCTCACCACAGGCTCTGAGAGCCCAGCCACAGCAGCCACCCTCTGTGTCCATAGCAGCAACACTCTGCACCCTCTCACCACAGGCTCTGAGCCCAGCCACAGCGGCTACCCTCTGTGCCCACAGCAGCCACCCTCTGTGCCCACAGCAGCCACCCTCTGTGCCCACAGTAGCCACCCTCTGCGCCCTCTCACCACAGGCTCTGAGCCCAGCCACAGCAGCCACCCTCTGTGCCCACAGCAGCCACCCTCTGCACCCACAGCAGCCACCCTCTGTGCCCACAACAGCCACCCTCTGCGCCCTCTCACCACAGGCTCTGAGCACAGCCACAGCAGTCACCCTCTGTGCCCACAGCAGCCACCCTCTGCGCCCTCTCACCACAGGCTCAGAGAGCCCAAACACGGTAGACACCCTCTGCGCCCACAGGAGCTACCCTCTGTACCCACAGCAGCCACCCTCTGTGCCCACAGCAGCCACCCTCTGTACCCACAGCATCCACCCTCTGCGCCCACAGCAGCCACCCTCTGTGGCCTCTCACCACAGTCTCAGAGAGCCCAGCCACAGCAGACACCCTCTGTGCCCACAGCAACCACCCTCTGTGCCCTCTCACCTCAAGCCCAGAGACCCCACCACAGCAGCCACCCTCTCTACCACAGCAGCCACACTGCACCCTCTCACCACAGGCTCTGAGAGCCCAGCCACAGCAGCCACCCTCTGTACCCACAGCAGCCACCCTCTGTGCCCTCTCACCACAGGCTCTGAGAGCCCAGCCACAGCAGCCACCCTCTGTGCCCACAGCAGCCACCTTCTGTACCCACAGCAGCCACAATCTGCGCCCTCTCACCACAGGCTCTGAGAGCCCAGCCACAGCAGCCACCCTCTGTACCACAGCAGCCAACCTCTGGGCCCTCTCACCCAAGGCTCATAGACCCCGCCACAGCAGCCACCCTCTGCACCCTCTCACCACAGGCTCTGAGAGCCCAGCCACAGCAGCCACCCTCTGTGTCCATAGCAGCCACACTCTGCACCCTCTCACCACAGGCTCTGAGCCCAGCCATAGCAGCCACCCTCTGTGCCCACAGCAGCCACCCTCTGCGCCCACAGTAGCCACCCTCTGTGCCCACAGCAGCCACCCTCTGTGCCCTCTCACCACAGGCTCTGAGCCCAGCCACAGCAGCCACCCTCTGTGCCCAAAGCAGCCACCCTCTGCGCCCACAGCAGCCACCCTCTGTGCCCACAGCAGCCACCCTCTGTGCCCTCTCACCACAGGCTCTGAGCCCAGCCACCCTCCTTGCCCACAGCAGCCACCCTATGTGCCCTCTCACCACAGGCTCAGAGAGCCCAAACACGGTAGCCACCCTCTGCGCCCACAGCAGCCACCCTCTGTACCCACAGCAGCCACCCTCTGTGCCCACAGCATCAACCCTCTGTACCCAAATCAGCCACCCTCTGAGCCCTCTCAACACAGGCTCGGAGAGCCCCGCCACAGCAGCCACCCTCTGTGCCCTCTCACCACAGGCTCTGAGAGCCCAGCTACAGCAGCCACCCTCTGTGCCCACAGCAGCCACCCTCTGTACCCACAGCAGCTACACTCTGCGCCCTCTCACCACAAGCTCTGAGAGCCCAGCCACAGCAGCCACCCTCTGTACCCACAGCAGCCACTCTCTGTGCCCTCTCTACACAGGCTCTGAGAGCCCAGCCACAGCAGCCACCCTCTGTACCACAGCAGCCACCCTCTGGGCCCTCTCACCCCAGGCTCAGAGACCCCGCCACAGCAGCCACCTTCTGCACAATCTCACCACAGGCTCTGAGCCCAGCCACAGCGTCTACCCTCTGTGCCCACAGCAGCCACCCTCTGCGCCCACAGCAGCCACCCTCTGTGCCCACAGCAGCCACCCTCTGCGCCCTCTCAACACAGGCTCTGAGCCCAGCCACAGCAGCCACCCTCTGTGCCCACAGCAGCCACCCTCTGCACCCACAGCAGCCACCCTCTGTGCCTACAACAGCCACCCTCTGCGCCCTCTCACCAAAGGCTCTGGGCCCAGCCACAGCAGCCACCGTCTGTGCCCACAGCAGCCACCCTCTGCGCCCCCTCACCACAGGCTCAGAGAGCCCAAACACGGTAGCCACCCTCTGCGCCAACAGGAGCCACTCTCTCTACCGACAGCAGCCACCCTCTGTGCCCACAGCAGCCACCCTCTGTACCCACAGCATCCACCCTCTGCGCCCTCTCACCACAGGCTCAGAGAGCCCCGCCACAGCAGCCACCCTCTGTGTCCACAGTAGCCACCCTCTGTGCCCTCTCACCACAGGCTCTGAGAGCCCAGCCACAGCAGCCACCCTCTGTGCCCACAGCAGCCACCCTCTGCAACCTCTCACCCCAGGTTCAGAGAGCACAAACACAGTAGCCACCCGCTGCGCCCTCTCACCTCAAGCTCAGAGACCCCGCCACAGCAGCCACCCTCTGTGCCCACAGCAGCCAATCTCTGCGCCCCCTCACCACAGGCTCTGAGAGCCCAGCCACAGCAGCCACCCTCTGTGCCCACAGCAGCCACCCTCTGTGCCCTCTCACCACAGGCTCTGAGAGCCCAGCCACAGCAGCCACCCTCTGTACCCACAGCAGCCACCCTCTGCGCCCTCTCACCACAGGCTCAGAGACCCCGCCACAGCAGCCACCTTCTGCACAATCTCACCACAGGCTCTGAGCCCAGCCACAGCGTCTACCCTCTGTGCCCACAGCAGCCACCCTCTGCGCCCACAGCAGCCACCCTCTGTGCCCACAGCAGCCACCCTCTGCGCCCTCTCAACACAGGCTCTGAGCCCAGCCACAGCAGCCACCCTCTGTGCCCACAGCAGCCACCCTCTGCACCCACAGCAGCCACCCTCTGTGCCTACAACAGCCACCCTCTGCGCCCTCTCACCAAAGGCTCTGGGCCCAGCCACAGCAGCCACCGTCTGTGCCCACAGCAGCCACCCTCTGCGCCCCCTCACCACAGGCTCAGAGAGCCCAAACACGGTAGCCACCCTCTGCGCCAACAGGAGCCACTCTCTCTACCCACAGCAGCCACCCTCTGTGCCCACAGCAGCCACCCTCTGTACCCACAGCATCCACCCTCTGCGCCCTCTCACCACAGGCTCAGAGAGCCCCGCCACAGCAGCCACCCTCTGTGTCCACAGTAGCCACCCTCTGTGCCCTCTCACCACAGGCTCTGAGAGCCCAGCCACAGCAGCCACCCTCTGTGCCCACAGCAGCCACCCTCTGCGCCCTCTCACCACAGGCTCAGAGAGCCCAGCCACAGCAGCCACCCTCTGTGCCCACAGCAGCCACCCTCTGCGCCCTCTCACCACAGGCTCTGAGCCCAGCCACAGCAGCCACCCTCTGTGCCCACAGCAGCCACCCTCTGCAACCTCTCACCCCAGGTTCAGAGAGCACAAACACAGTAGCCACCCGCTGCGCCCTCTCACCTCAAGCTCAGAGACCCCGCCACAGCAGCCACCCTCTGTGCCCACAGCAGCCAATCTCTGCGCCCCCTCACCACAGGCTCTGAGAGCCCAGCCACAGCAGCCACCCTCTGTGCCCACAGCAGCCACCCTCTGTGCCCTCTCACCACAGGCTCTGAGAGCCCAGCCACAGCAGCCACCCTCTGTACCCACAGCAGCCACCCTCTGCGCCCTCTCACCACAGGCTCTGAGAGCCCAGCCACAGCAGCCACCCTCTTCGCCCACAGCAGCCACCTTCTGTGCCCACAGCAGCCACCCTCTGTGTCCTTAGCAGCCACACTCTGCACCCTCTCACCACAGGCTCTGAGCTCAGCCACAGCAGCCACCCTCTGTGCCCACAGCAGCCACCTTCTGCGCCCACAGCAGCCACCCTCTGTGCCCAGAGCAGCCACCTTCTGTGCCCTCTCACCACAGGCTCTGAGCCCAGCCACAGCAGTCACCCTCTGTGCCCACAGCAGCCACCCTCTGTGCCCACAGCAGCCACCCTCTGCGCCCTCTCACCACAGGCTTTGAGCCCAGCCACAGCAGCCAACCTCTGTGCCCACAGCAGCCACCCTCAGTGTCCATAGCAGCCACACTCTGCACCCTCTCACCACAGGCTCTGAGCCCAGCCACAGCAGCCACCCTCTGTGCCCACAGCTGCCACCCTCTGTGCCCACAGCAGCCACCCTCTGCGCCCTCTCACCACAGGCTCTGAGCCCAGCCACAGCAGCCACCCTCTGTGCCCACAGCAGCCACCCTCTGCGCCCTCTCACCACAGGCTCTGAGCCCAGCCACAGCAGCCACCCTCTGTGCCCACAGCAGCCACCCTCTGCGCCCTCTCACCCCAGGCTCAGAGAGCCCAGCCACAGCAGCCACCCTCTGTACCCACAGCAGCCACCCTCTGCGCCCTCTCACCACAGGCTCTGAGCCCAGCCACAGCAGCCACCCTTTGCGCCCTCTCACCACAGGCTCTCAGAGCCCAGCCACAGCGGCCACCCTCTGTGCCCACAGCAGCCACCCTCTGTGCCCTCTCACCACGGGCTCAGAGAGCCCAGCCACAGCAGCCACCCTCTGTGCCCACAGCAGCCACCCTCTGTGCCCTCTCACCATGGGCTCTGAGAGCCCAGCCACAGCAGCCACCCTCTGCGCCCACAGCAGCCACCCTCTGTGCCCTCTCACCTCAAGCTCAGAGACCCCGCCACAGCAGACACACTCTGTCCCCACAGCAGCCACCCTCTGCGCCCCCTCACCACAGGCTCTGAGAGCCCACCCACAGCAGCCACCCTCTGTGCCCACAGCAGCCACCCTCTGTGCCCTCTCACCACAGGCTCGGAGAGTCCAGCCACAGCAGCCACCCTCTGTACCCACAGCAGCCACCCTCTGCGCCCTCTCACCACAGGCTCTGAGCCCAGCCACAGCAGCCACCCTTTGCGCCCTCTCACCACAGGCTGTAAGAGCCCAGCCACAGCGGCCACCCTGAGTGCCCACAGCAGCCACCCTCTGCGCCCTCTCACCACAGGCTCTGAGCCCAGCCACAGCAGCCATCCTCTGTGCCCACAGCAGCCACCCTCTGTGCCTACAGCAGCCACCCTCTGTGTCCATAGCAGCCACACTCTGCACCCTCTCACCTCACGCTCTGAGCCCAGCCACAGCAGCCACCCTCTGTGCCTACAGCAGCCACCCTCTGCTCCCACAGCAGCCACCCTCTGTGCCCACAGCAGCCACCCTCTGCACCCTCTCACCACAGGCTGGGCTGAGCGTGCTGGGCAACAACCTCCTCAGCCCAGGACCCCGCACTTTCAAGCAGCAGCCCGCTCAGCCCAGGACCCTGCACTTCCAAGCAGCAGCTCTCTTAGTTCATGACCCTGCACTTCCAAGCAGCAGCCCGCTCAGCCCAGGACCCTCCACTTCCAAGCAGCAGCCCGCTCAGCCCTGGACCCTGCACTTCCAAGCAGCAGCCCGCTCAGCCCAGGACCATGCACTTCCAAGCAGCAGCCCGCTCAGCCCAGGACCCTGCACCTCCAAGCAGCAGCCCGCTCAGCCCAGGACACTGCTCGCCAAGCAGTAGCCCGTTCAGCCCAGAACCCTGCACCTCCAAACAGCAGCCCATTCATCGCAGGACCCTTCACTTCCAAGCAGCAGCCCGTTCAGCACAAGACCATTTACTTCCAAGCAGCAGCCCGTTCTGCCCAGGACTCTGCACTTTCAAGCAGCAGCTCACTCATTCCAGGACCCTGCACTTCCAAGCAGGAGCCTGCTCAGTCCAACACCCAGCACTACCAAGCAGCAGCACACTCAGCCCAAGACCCTGCACTTCCAAGCAGCAGCTCGCTCATCCCAGGACCCTGCACTTCCAAGCAGCGCCCTCTTAGTCCAGGACCCTGCACTTCCAAACAGCAGCCCTCTTACTTCAGGACCCTGCACTTCCAAGCAACAGTCCTCTTAGTTCAGGACCCTGCACTTTCAAACAGCAGCCCGCTCATCGCAGGACCCTGCACTTCCAAGCTGCAGCCCTCTGAGTCCAGGACCCTGCACTTCCAAGCGGCAGCCCTCTTAGTTCAGGACCCTACAGTTCCAAGCAGCAGCCCGCCCAGCACAGTACCCTGCACTTCCAAGCAGCAACCAGCTCAGTCCATGACCCTGCACCTCCAAGCAGCAGCCTGCTCAGCCCAAGACCCTGCACTTCAAAGCAGCAGGCCTCTTAGTCCAGGACCCCGCACCTCCAAGCAGCAGCCCACTCAGCCCAGGTCCCTGCACTTCCAAGCAGCAGCCCGCTCAGCCAGGACCTTGCACTTCCAAGCCGCAGTCCGCTCAGCCCAGGATTCTGCACTTCCGAGCAGCAACCTACACAGCCCAGAACCCTGCACTTCCAAGCAGCAGCCCGCTCAGTCCAGGACCTTGCACTTCCAAGCTGCAGTCCGCTCAACCCAGGACCCTGCACTTCCAAGCAGCAGCCTGCTCAGCACAAGACGCTGCACTTCCAAGCAGCAGCCCGTTCTGCCCAGGATCCTGCACTTTCAAGCAGTAGCTCACTCAGCCCAGGTCCCTGCACTTCCAAGCAGCAGCCTGCTCAGTCCAAGACCCAGCACTTCCAAGCAGCAGCACAATCAGCCCAAGACCCTGCACTTCCAAGCTGCAGCCCTCTTAGTCCAGGATCCTGCACTACCAAGCAGCAGCCCTCTCAGTTCAGGACCCTGCACTTCCAAGCAGAAGGTGGCTCAGCCCAGGACCCTGCAGAACTTCCCAGCAGCAACCCGCTCAGGACAAGACCCTGCACTTCGAAGCAGCAGGCCTCTTAGTCCAGGACCCTGCACTTCCAAGCAGCAGCCCGCTCAGTCCAGGACCCTGCACTTCCAAGCAGCAGCCCACTTAGTCCAGGACCCTGCACTTCCAAGCAGCAGCCCGCTCAGTCCAGAACCCTGCACTTCCAAGCAGCAGCCCGCTCAGTCCAGGACCCTGCACTTCCAAGCAGCAGCCCGCTCAGTACAGGACCCTGCACTTCCAAGCAGTAGCTCACTCAGCCCAGGTCCCTGCACTTCCAAGCAGCAGCCCGCTCAGTCCAGGACCCTGCACTTCCAAGCAGCAGCCCGCTCAGCCCAAAACCCTGCACTTCCAAGAAGCATGTCTCTTAGTCCAGAACCCTACACTTCCAAGCAGCAGAGCACTCAGCCCCGGACCCTGCACTTCCAAGCAGCAGCCCACTCAGCCCAGGACCCTCCACTTCCAAGAAGCAGCCCGCTCAGCCCAAGACCCTGCACCTCCAAGCAGCATCCCGCTCAGAACAAGACCCTGCACATCCAAGCAGAGCCTGTTCAACCCAGGACGCTGCACTTTCAAGCAATAGCCCACTGAACCCAGGACACTGCACTTCCAAGCAGGATCCCACTCAGACCAAAACCCTGCACTTCCAACCAGCAGCACGCTCAGCCCAAGACCCTGAACTTACAAGCAGCAGCCCACTCCGCCCACGACCCTACACTTCCAAGCAGCAGCCCTCTTTGCCAGGACCCTGCACTTCCAAGCAGCAGACCTCTTAGTTCAACACCCTGCACTTCCAAGCAGCAGCACGCTCAGCCCAGGACCCTGCACTTTCAAGCTGCAGCCTGCTCAGCCCAGGACCCTGCCCTTCCAAGCAGCAGCCCGCTCAGCCCAGGACCCTGCACTTCCAAGCAGCAGCCTGCTCAGTCTAGGACCCTGCACTTCCAAGCAGCAGCCCTCTTAGTCCAGGACCCTGCATTTCCAAGCAGCAGGCTTTTTTTTCCAGGATCCTGCACTTCCAAGCAGCAGCCCTCTTAGTTCATGACCCTGCACTTCCAAGCAGCAGCCCACTCAGCCCAAGAGCCTGCACTTCCAAGCAGCAGCCCGCTCAGCCCAGGACCCTGCACTTCCAAGCAGCAGCCCTCTTACTCCAGGACCCAGCACTTCCAAGCAGCAGCCCTCTTAGTCCAGGACCCTGCACTTCCAAGCAGCATCCCTCTTAGTTCAGGACCCTGCACTTCCGAGCAGCAGCCCGCTCAGCCCTGGACCCTGCACTTCCAAGCAGCAACCCACTCAGCCTAGGATCCTGAACTTCCAAGCAGCAGCCCACTCAGCCCAGGACCCTGCACTTCCTAAACATCAGCCCACTCAGCCCAGGACCCTGCACTTCCAAGCAGCAGCCCGCTCAGCCCAAGACCCTTCACTTCCAAGCAGCAGCCCACTCAGCACGAGACCCTGCACATCCAAGCAGAGCCCGTTATGCCCAGGACCCTGCACTTTCAAGCAGCAGCCCACTCAGCCCAGGACACTGCACTTACCAGCAGCAGTCCACTCAGTCCAAGACCCTGCACTTCCAAGCAGCAGCAAGCTCAGCCCAAGACCCTGCACTTCCAAGCAGCAACCCGCTCAGCCCAGGATCCTGCACTTCCAAGCAGCAACCCGCTCAGCCCAGGACCCTGCACTTCCAAGCTGCAGCCCACTCAGCCCAGGACCCCACACTTCCAAGACGCGGACCGCTCAGCCCAGGACCCTGCACTTCCAAGCAGCAGCCCGCTCAGCCCAAGACCCTGCACTTCCAAGCAGCAGCCCGCTCAGCCCAGGACCCTGCACTTCCAAGCAGCAGCCCACTCAACCCAGGACCATGCACTTCGAAGCAGCAGCCCGCTCAGTCCAGGACCCTGCACTTCCAAGCAGCAGGTCTCTTAGTCCAGGACCCTACACTTCCAAGCAGCAGCCCGCTCAGCCCATGGCCCTTCACTTCCAAGCAGCAGCCCGCTCAGCCTAGGACCCTGCACTTCCTAAACATCAGCCTGCTCAGTCCAGGACCCTGCACTTCCAAGCAGCAGGTCTCTTAGTCCAGGACCCTACACTTCCAAGCAGCAGCCCGCTCAGCACAAGACGCTGCACATCCAAGCAGAGCTCGTTCTGCCCAGGAGGACCCTGCACTTTCGAGCAGCAGGCCACACAGCCCAGGACACTGCACTTACAAGCAGCAGTCCACTCAGTCCAAGACCCTGCACTTACAAGCAGCAGCACACTCAGCCCAAGACCCTGCACTTCCAAGCAGCAGCCCGCGCAGCCCAAGACCCTGCACTTCCAAGCAGCAGCCCTCTTAGTCCAGGACCCTGCACTTTCAAGCTGCAGCCCTCTTAGTCCAGGACCCTGCACTTTCAAGCTGCAGCCTTCTTAGTTCAGGACCCTGCACTTCGAAGCAACAGCACACTCAGCCCAGGACCTTGCACTTCCAAGCCGCAGTCCGCTCAGCCCAGGTCCCTGCACTTCCAAGCAGCAGCCCACTCAGCCCAGGTCCCTGCACTTCCAAGCAGCAGCCTGCTCAGCCCAGGACCTTGCACTTCCAAGGCGCAGTCCGCTCAGCCCAGGTCCCTGCACTTCCAAGCAGCA
This sequence comes from Calotriton arnoldi, assembly GCA_963921515.1. Taxonomy (NCBI): domain Eukaryota; kingdom Metazoa; phylum Chordata; class Amphibia; order Caudata; family Salamandridae; genus Calotriton; species Calotriton arnoldi. The sequence continues at coordinate 739,431 of CAWUFW010007322.1, forward strand.
GCCCACTCAGCCCAGGTCCCTGCACTTCCAAGCAGCAGCCCGCTCAGCCAGGACCTTGCACTTCCAAGCCGCAGTCCGCTCAGCCCAGGACCCTGCACTTCCAAGCAGCAGCCCGCTCAGCACAAGACCCTGCACTTCCAAGCCGCAGCACAATCAGCCCAAGACCCTGTCCTTCCAAGCAGCAGCCCGCTCAGCCCAGGTCCCTGCACTTCCAAGCAGCAGCCCACTCATCCCAGGTCCCTGCACTTCCAAGCAGCAGCCCGCTCAGTCCAAGACCCAGCACTTCCACGCCGCAGCACAATCAGCCCAAGACCCTGCACTTCCAAGCAGCAGCCCGCTCAGCCCAACACCCTGCACTTCCAAGCAGTAGCCCTCTTAGTCCTGGACCCGGCACTTCTAAGCTGCACCTCTCTTAGTCCAGGACCCTGCACTTCCTAAACATCAGCCCGCTCAGTCCAGGACCCTGCACTTCCAAGCTGCAGCCCTCCTAGTCCAGGACCCTGCACTTCCAAGCTGCAGCCCTCCTAGTCCAGGACCCTGCACTTCCAAGCAAGAGCCCTCTTAGTTCAGGACCCTGCACTTCAAAGCAGCAGCCCTCTTAGTTCAGGACCCTGCACTTCCAAGCAGCAGCCCGCTCAGCCCAAGACCCTGCACTTCCAAGCATCAGGTCTCTTACTCCAGGACCCTACACTTCCAAGCAGCAGCCCACTCAACCTAGGACCCTGCACTTCGAAGCAGCAGCCTGCTCAGCCCAAGGACCCTGCACTTCCAAGCAGCAGCCCGCTCAGCCCAGGACCCTTCACTTCCAAGCAGCAGCCCGCTCAGCACAAGACCCTGCACATCCAAGCAGAGCCCGTTCTGCCCAGGACCCTGCACTTTCAAGCAGCAGCCCACTCAGTCAAGGACACTGCACTTACAAGCAGCAGTCCACTCACTCCAAGACCCTGCACTTCCAAGCAGCAGCATGCTCAGCCCAAGACCCTGCACTTACAAGCCGCAGCCCGCTCAGCCCAGGGCCCTGCACTTCCAAGGAGCAGCCCGCTCATCCCAGGAACCTTCACTTCCAAGCAGCAGCCCGCTCAGCACCAGACCCTGCACTTCCAAGCAGCAGCCCGTTCTGCCCAGGACCCTGCACTTTCAAGCAGCAGCCCACTCAGCCCAGGTCCCTGCTCTTCCAATCAGCATCCCGCTCAGTCCAAGACCCAGCACTTCCAAGCAGCAGCACAATCAGCCCAAGACCCTGCACTTTCAAGCAGAAGCCCGCTCCACCACAAGACCCTGCACTTACAAGCTGCAGCCCTCTTAGTCCAGGACCCTGCACTTCCAAGCAGCAGCCCTCTTAGTTCAGGACCCTGCACTTCCAAGCAGCAACCCGCTCATCCCAGGACCCTGCACTTCCAAGCAGCAGCCCGCTCAGCCCAGGACCCTGCACTTCCAAGCAGCAGCACTCTTAGTTCAGGATCCTGCACTTCCAAGCAGCAGCCCGCTCAGCCCAGGACCCTGCACTTCCAAGCAGCAGCCTGTACAGCCCAGGACCCTGCACTTCCAAGCAGCAGCTCTCTTAGTCCAGGACCCTGCACTTTGAAGCAGCAGCCCTCTTAGTCCAGGACCCTGCACTTCCAAGCAGCAGCCCTCTTCGTTCATGACCCTGCACTTCAAAGCAGCAGCCCGATCAGCCCAGGACCCTTCACTTCCAAGCAGCAGCCCGCTCAGCCCAAGACCCTGCACTTCCAAGCTGCAGCCCTCTTAATCCAGGACCCTGCACTTCCAAGCAGCAGCCCTCTTATTTAAGGATCCTGCACTTCCAAGCAGCAGCCTGCTCAGCCCAGGACTAACCCTGGGCGGTAAACTCTGCTCCGCTCGCGGAGTTTGCGAGTTTGCCGCACTCCGCGTTACGCAAAGATCGCGGAGTTGCGAAAACTCCGCCCCGCGGAGCGGAGTTTTTACCTCGCTCGCACTCGTCAACGTCAAGTTGGCGACCGCGGCGAGGAAAATCAACCTCCTGGCGAGATTTTTCCTCGTTTGCGATCGCCAACATCAAGTTGGTGCGCTCAAGCGTGGAAAATCAACCTCCCGGCGAGATTTCTAAATGCGGGGGGGGGCAGGTTTCTCATTGCGAGTGGTCGCGTATGCTCGCAACCGCTCGTGTTGAGTAACAGCCCATTCGCGTTCAGAAAGCTGCCGCTCGAGTAAAAATCTACTCGAGCGGCAGAAAAGGAAAGCAGGGACCGCTTGCGCTGTGCATGGTGCCGTTCGCGATGATTGCACAGTGCGGACAAGCATCCAGCACTGTGCAATCACCGCGAACTGCATTTTTCTATCGTACTCCGCCACTTGCGGAGATCCGCGTAGTGCGGCAGAGTTTTTTTTGCACTTCGCGGTGTTACGCGTAGTGCAACTCCGCGAACTCCGCCCAGGGTTACGCAGGACCCTGCACTTCCAAGCAGCAGCCCGCTTAGCCCAGGACCCTGCACTTCCAAGCAGCAGCACTCTTAGTTCAGGATCCTGCACTTCCAAGCTGCAGCCCTCTTAGTTCAGGACCCTGCACTTCCAAGCAGCAGCCCGCTCAGCCCAGGACCCTGCACTTCCACTTTCAAGCAGCAATCCGCACAGCCCAGGACCCTGCACTTCCAAGCAGCAACCCTCTTAGTCCAGGATCCTGCACTTCCAAGCTGCAGCCCTCTTAGTCCAGGACCCTGCACTTCCAAGCAGCAGTCCACTTAGTTCAGGACCCTGCACTTCCAAGCAGCAGCCCGCTCAGCCCAGGACCCTGCACTTCCAAGCAGCAGCCCGCTCAGCCCAGGACCCTGCACTTCCAAGCAGCAGCTCTTGAGTCCAGGACCCTGCACTTCCAAGCTGCAACCCTCTTATTCCAGGACCCTGCACTTCCAAGCAGCAGCCCGCTCAGCACAGGACCCTGCACTTCCAAGCAGCAGCCAGCTCAGCCCAGGACACTGAACTTCCAAGCAGCAGGCTGCTCAGCCCAAGACCATGCACTGCAAAGCAGCAGGCCTCTTAGTCCAGGACCCTGCACGTCCAAACAGCAGCCCACTCATCCCAGGACCTCGGACTTCCAAGCAGCAGCCCGCTCAGCCCAGGACCCTGCACTTCCAAGCAGCAACCTACTCAGCCTAGGACCCTGCACTTCCAAGCATCAGCCCGCTCAGCCCAGGACCCTGCACTTCCAAGCAGCAGCCCGCTCAGCCCAGGGCCCTGCACCTCCAATCAACAGCCCACTCATCCCAGGACCTCGGACTTCCAAGCAGCAGCCCGCTCAGCCCAGGACCCTGCACTTCCAAGCAGCAACCTACTCAGCCTAGGACCCTGCACTTCCAAGCAGCAGCCCGCTCAGCCCAGGACCCTGCACTTCCAAGCAGCAGCCAGCTCATCCCAGGACCCTGCACTTCCAAGTAGCTGCCTGCTCAGCCCAAGACTCTGCACTTCCAAGCTGCAGCCCTCCTATTCCAGGACCCTGCACTTCCAAGCAGCAGCCCTCTTAGTTCAGGACCCTGCTCTTCCAAGCAGCAGCCCGCTCAGCCAGGACCTTGCACTTCCAAGCCGCAGTCTGCTCAGCCCAGGACCCTGCACTTCCAAGCAGCAGCCCGCTCAGCACAAGACCCTGCACTTCCAAGCCGCAGCACAATCAGCCCAAGACCCTGTCCTTCCAAGCAGCAGCCCGCTCAGCCCAGGTCCCTGCACTTCCAAGCATCAGCCCACTCATCCCAGGTCCCTGCACTTCCAAGCAGCAGCCCGCTCAGTCCAAGACCCAGCACTTCCACGCCGCAGCACAATCAGCCCAAGACCCTGCACTTCCAAGCAGCAGCCCGCTCAGCCCAACACCCTGCACTTCCAAGTAGCTGCCTGCTCAGCCCAAGACTCTGCACTTCCAAGCTGCAGCCCTCCTATTCCAGGACCCTGCACTTCCAAGCAGCAGCCCTCTTAGTTCAGGACCCTGCTCTTCCAAGCAGCAGCCCGCTCAGCCAGGACCTTGCACTTCCAAGCCGCAGTCCGCTCAGCCCAGGACCCTGCACTTCCAAGCAGCAGCCCGCTCAGCACAAGACCCTGCACTTCCAAGCCGCAGCACAATCAGCCCAAGACCCTGTCCTTCCAAGCAGCAGCCCGCTCAGCCCAGGTCCCTGCACTTCCAAGCAGCAGCCCACTCATCCCAGGTCCCTGCACTTCCAAGCAGCAGCCCGCTCAGTCCAAGACCCAGCACTTCCACGCCGCAGCACAATCAGCCCAAGACCCTGCACTTCCAAGCAGCAGCCCGCTCAGCCCAACACCCTGCACTTCCAAGCAGTAGCCCTCTTAGTCCAGGACCCGGCACTTCCAAGCTGCAGCCCTCTTAGTCCAGGACCCTGCACTTCCTAAACATCAGCCCGCTCAGTCCAGGACCCTGCACTTCCAAGCTGCAGCCCTCCTAGTCCACGACCCTGCACTTCCAAGCTGCAGCCCTCCTAGTCCAGGACCCTGCACTTCCAAGCAAGAGCCCTCTTAGTTCAGGACCCTGCACTTCCAAGCAGCAGCCCTCTTAGTTCAGGACCCTGCACTTCCAAGCAGCAGCCCGCTCAGCACCGGAACCTGCACTTCCAAGCAGCAACCAGCTGAGCCTAGGATCCTGCACTTCCAAGCAGCAGCCCGCTCAGCCCAAGACCCTGCACTTCCAAGCATCAGGTCTCTTACTCCAGGACCCTACACTTCCAAGCAGCAGCCCACTCAACCTAGGACCCTGCACTTCGAAGCAGCAGCCTGCTCAGCCCAAGGACCCTGCACTTCCAAGCAGCAGCCCGCTCAGCCCAGGACCCTTCACTTCCAAGCAGCAGCCCGCTCAGCACAAGACCCTGCACATCCAAGCAGAGCCCGTTCTGCCCAGGACCCTGCACTTTCAAGCAGCAGCCCACTCAGTCAAGGACACTGCACTTACAAGCAGCAGTCCACTCACTCCAAGACCCTGCACTTCCAAGCAGCAGCACGCTCAGCCCAAGACCCTGCACTTGCCGCAGCCCGCTCAGCCCAGGGCCCTGCACTTCCAAGGAGCAGCCCGCTCATCCCAGGAACCTTCACTTCCAAGCAGCAGCCCGCTCAGCACCAGACCCTGCACTTCCAAGCAGCAGCCCGTTCTGCCCAGGACCCTGCACTTTCAAGCAGCAGCCCACTCAGCCCAGGTCCCTGCTCTTCCAATCAGCATCCCGCTCAGTCCAAGACCCAGCACTTCCAAGCAGCAGCACAATCAGCCCAAGACCCTGCACTTTCAAGCAGAAGCCCGCTCCACCACAAGACCCTGCACTTACAAGCTGCAGCCCTCTTAGTCCAGGACCCTGCACTTCCAAGCAGCAGCCCTCTTAGTTCAGGACCCTGCACTTCCAAGCAGCAACCCGCTCATCCCAGGACCCTGCACTTCCAAGCAGCAGCCCGCTCAGCCCAGGACCCTGCACTTCCAAGCAGCAGCACTCTTAGTTCAGGATCCTGCACTTCCAAGCAGCATCCCGCTCAGCCCAGGACCCTGCACTTCCAAGCAGCAGCCTGTACAGCCCAGGACCCTGCACTTCCAAGCAGCAGCCCTCTTAGTCCAGGACCCTGCACTTTCAAGCAGCAGCCCTCTTAGTCCAGGACCCTGCACTTCCAACCAGCAGCCCTCTTCGTTCATGACCCTGCACTTCAAAGCAGCAGCCCGATCAGCCCAGGACCCTTCACTTCCAAGCAGCAGCCCGCTCAGCCCAAGACCCTGCACTTCCAAGCTGCAGCCCTCTTAATCCAGGACCCTGCACTTCCAAGCAGCAGCCCTCTTATTTAAGGATCCTGCACTTCCAAGCAGCAGCCTGCTCAGCCCAGGACTAACCCTGGGCGGTAAACTCTGCTCCGCTTGCGGAGTTTGCGAAGTTTGCCGCACTCCGCGTTACGCAAAGATCGCGGAGTTGCGAAAAACTCCGCCCCGCGGAGCGGAGTTTTTTACCTCGCTCGCACTCGTCAACGTCAAGTTGGCGACCGCGAGCGAGGAAAATCAACCTCCTGGCGAGATTTTTCCTCGTTTGCGATCGCCAATATCAAGTTGGTGCGCTCAAGCGTGGAAAATCAACCTCCCGGCGAGATTTCTAAATGCGGGGGGGGGCAGGTTTCTCATTGCGTGTGGTCGCGTATGCTCGCAACCGCTCGTGTTGAGTAACAGCCCATTCGCGTTCAGAAAGCTGCCGCTCGAGTAAAAATCTACTCGAGCGGCAGAAAAGGAAAGCAGGGACCGCTTGCGCTGTGCATGGTGCCGTTCGCGATGATTGCACAGTGCGGACAAGCATCCAGCACTGTGCAATCACCGCGAACTGCATTTTTCTATCGTACTCCGCCACTTGCGGAGATCCGCGTAGTGCGGCAGAGTTTTTTTTGCACTTCGCGGTGTTACGCGTAGTGCAACTCCGCGAACTCCACCCAGGGTTACGCAGGACCCTGCACTTCCAAGCAGCAGCCCGCTTAGCCCAGGACCCTGCACTTCCAAGCAGCAGCACTCTTAGTTCAGGATCCTGCACTTCCAAGCTGCAGCCCTCTTAGTTCAGGACCCTGCACTTCCAAGCAGCAGCCCGCTCAGCCCAGGACCCTGCACTTCCACTTTCAAGCAGCAATCCGCACAGCCCAGGACCCTGCACTTCCAAGCAGCAGCCCTCTTAGTCCAGGATCCTGCACTTCCAAGCTGCAGCCCTCTTAGTCCAGGACCCTGCACTTCCAAGCAGCAGTCCACTTAGTTCAGGACCCTGCACTTCCAAGCAGCAGCCCGCTCAGCCCAGGACCCTGCACTTCCAAGCAGCAGCCCGCTCAGCCCAGGACCCTGCACTTCCAAGCAGCAGCTCTTAGTCCAGGACCCTGCACTTCCAAGCTGCAACCCTCTTATTCCAGGACCCTGCACTTCCAAGCAGCAGCCCGCTCAGCACAGGACCCTGCACTTCCAAGCAGCAGCCAGCTCAGCCCAGGACACTGAACTTCCAAGCAGCAGGCCGCTCAGCCCAAGACCCTGCACTGCAAAGCAGCAGGCCTCTTAGTCCAGGACCCTGCACGTCCAAACAGCAGCCCACTCATCCCAGGACCTCGGACTTCCAAGCAGCAGCCCGCTCAGCCCAGGACCCTGCACTTCCAAGCAGCAACCTACTCAGCCTAGGACCCTGCACTTCCAAGCAGCAGCCCGCTCAGCCCAGGACCCTGCACTTCCAAGCAGCAGCCCGCTCAGCCCAGGGCCCTGCACCTCCAATCAGCAGCCCACTCATCCCAGGACCTCGGACTTCCAAGCAGCAGCCCGCTCAGCCCAGGACCCTGCACTTCCAAGCAGCAACCTACTCAGCCTAGGACCCTGCACTTCCAAGCAGCAGCCCGCTCAGCCCAGGACCCTGCACTTCCAAGCAGCAGCCAGCTCATCCCAGGACCCTGCACTTCCAAGTAGCTGCCTGCTCAGCCCAAGACTCTGCACTTCCAAGCTGCAGCCCTCCTATTCCAGGACCCTGCACTTCCAAGCAGCAGCCCTCTTAGTTCAGGACCCTGCTCTTCCAAGCAGCAGCCCGCTCATCCAGGACCTTGCACTTCCAAGCCGCAGTCCGTCCAGCCCAGGACCCTGCACTTCCAAGCAGCAGCCCGCTCAGCACAAGACCCTGCACTTCCAAGCCGCAGCACAATCAGCCCAAGACCCTGTCCTTCCAAGCAGCAGCCCGCTCAGCCCAGGTCCCTGCACTTCCAAGCAGCAGCCCGCTCAGCCCAGGTCCCTGCACTTCCAAGCAGCAGCCCACTCATCCCAGGTCCCTGCACTTCCAAGCAGCAGCCCGCTCAGTCCAAGACCCAGCACTTCCACGCCGCAGCACAATCAGCCCAAGACCCTGCACTTCCAAGCAGCAGCCCGCTCAGCCCAATACCCTGCACTTCCAAGTAGCTGCCTGCTCAGCCCAAGACTCTGCACTTCCAAGCTGCAGCCCTCCTATTCCAGGACCCTGCACTTCCAAGCAGCAGCCCTCTTAGTTCAGGACCCTGCTCTTCCAAGCAGCAGCCCGCTCAGCCAGGACCTTGCACTTCCAAGCCGCAGTCCGCTCAGCCCAGGACCCTGCACTTCCAAGCAGCAGCCCGCTCAGCACAAGACCCTGCACTTCCAAGCCGCAGCACAATCAGCCCAAGACCCTGTCCTTCCAAGCAGCAGCCCGCTCAGCCCAGGTCCCTGCACTTCCAAGCAGCAGCCCACTCATCCCAGGTCCCTGCACTTCCAAGCAGCAGCCCGCTCAGTCCAAGACCCAGCACTTCCACGCCGCAGCACAATCAGCCCAAGACCCTGCACTTCCAAGCAGCAGCCCGCTCAGCCCAACACCCTGCACTTCCAAGCAGTAGCCCTCTTAGTCCAGGACCCGGCACTTCCAAGCTGCAGCCCTCTTAGTCCAGGACCCTGCACTTCCTAAACATCAGCCCGCTCAGTCCAGGACCCTGCACTTCCAAGCTGCAGCCCTCCTAGTCCAGGACCCTGCACTTCCAAGCTGCAGCCCTCCTAGTCCAGGACCCTGCACTTCCAAGCAAGAGCCCTCTTAGTTCAGGACCCTGCACTTCCAAGCAGCAGCCCTCTTAGTTCAGGACCCTGCACTTCCAAGCAGCAGCCCGCTCAGCACCGGAACCTGCACTTCCAAGCAGCAACCAGCTGAGCCTAGGATCCTGCACTTCCAAGCAGCAGCCCGCTCAGCCAAAGACCCACACTTCCAAGCATCAGGTCTCTTACTCCAGGACCCTACACTTCCAAGCAGCAGCCCACTCAACCTAGGACCCTGCACTTCGAAGCAGCAGCCTGCTCAGCCCAAGGACCCTGCACTTCCAAGCAGCAGCCCGCTCAGCCCAGGACCCTTCACTTCCAAGCAGCAGCCCGCTCAGCACAAGACCCTGCACATCCAAGCAGAGCCCGTTCTGCCCAGGACCCTGCACTTTCAAGCAGCAGCCCACTCAGTCAAGGACACTGCACTTACAAGCAGCAGTCCACTCACTCCAAGACCCTGCACTTCCAAGCAGCAGCACGCTCAGCCCAAGACCCTGCACTTGCCGCAGCCCGCTCAGCCCAGGGCCCTGCACTTCCAAGGAGCAGCCCGCTCATCCCAGGAACCTTCACTTCCAAGCAGCAGCCCGCTCAGCACCAGACCCTGCACTTCCAAGCAGCAGCCCGTTCTGCCCAGGACCCTGCACTTTCAAGCAGCAGCCCACTCAGCCCAGGTCCCTGCTCTTCCAATCAGCATCCCGCTCAGTCCAAGACCCAGCACTTCCAAGCAGCAGCACAATCAGCCCAAGACCCTGCACTTTCAAGCAGAAGCCCGCTCCACCACAAGACCCTGCACTTACAAGCTGCAGCCCTCTTAGTCCAGGACCCTGCACTTCCAAGCAGCAGCCCTCTTAGTTCAGGACCCTGCACTTCCAAGCAGCAACCCGCTCATCCCAGGACCCTGCACTTCCAAGCAGCAGCCCGCTCAGCCCAGGACCCTGCACTTCCAAGCAGCAGCACTCTTAGTTCAGGATCCTGCACTTCCAAGCAGCAGCCCGCTCAGCCCAGGAGCCTGCACTTCCAAGCAGCAGCCTGTACAGCCCAGGACCCTGCACTTCCAAGCAGCAGCCCTCTTAGTCCAGGACCCTGCACTTTCAAGCAGCAGCCCTCTTAGTCCAGGACCCTGCACTTCCAAGCAGCAGCCCTCTTCGTTCATGACCCTGCACTTCAAAGCAGCAGCCCGATCAGCCCAGGACCCTTCACTTCCAAGCAGCAGCCCGCTCAGCCCAAGACCCTGCACTTCCAAGCTGCAGCCCTCTTAATCCAGGACCCTGGACTTCCAAGCAGCAGCCCTCTTATTTAAGGATCCTGCACTTCCAAGCAGCAGCCTGCTCAGCCCAGGACTAACCCTGGGCGGTAAACTCTGCTCCGCTCGCGGAGTTTGCGAAGTTTGCCGCACTCCGCGTTACGCAAAGATCGCGGAGTTGCGAAAAACTCCGCCCCGCGGAGCGGAGTTTTTTACCTCGCTCGCACTCGTCAACGTCAAGTTGGCGACCGCGAGCGAGGAAAATCAACCTCCTGGCGAGATTTTTCCTCGTTTGCGATCGCCAACATCAAGTTGGTGCGCTCAAGCGTGGAAAATCAACCTCCCGGCGAGATTTCTAAATGCGGGGGGGGGCAGGTTTCTCATTGCGAGTGGTCGCGTATGCTCGCAACCGCTCGCGTTGAGTAACAGCCCATTCGCGTTCAGAAAGCTGCCGCTCGAGTAAAAATCTACTCGAGCGGCAGAAAAGGAACGCAGGGACCGCTTGCGCTGTGCATGGTGCCGTTCGCGATGATTGCACAGTGCGGACAAGCATCCAGCACTGTGCAATCACCGCGAACTGCATTTTTCTATCGTACTCCGCCACTTGCGGAGATCCGCGTAGTGCGGCAGAGTTTTTTGCACTTCGCGGTGTTACGCGTAGTGCAACTCCGCGAACTCCGCCCAGGGTTACGCAGGACCCTGCACTTCCAAGCAGCAGCCCGCTTAGCCCAGGACCCTGCACTTCCAAGCAGCAGCACTCTTAGTTCAGGATCCTGCACTTCCAAGCTGCAGCCCTCTTAGTTCAGGACCCTGCACTTCCAAGCAGCAGCCCGCTCAGCCCAGGACCCTGCACTTCCACTTTCAAGCAGCAATCCGCACAGCCCAGGACCCTGCACTTCCAAGCAGCAGCCCTCTTAGTCCAGGACCCTGCACTTCCAAGCAGCAGTCCACTTAGTTCAGGACCCTGCACTTCCAAGCAGCAGCCCGCTCAGCCCAGGACCCTGCACTTCCAAGCAGCAGCCCGCTCAGCCCAGGACCCTGCACTTCCAAGCAGCAGCTCTTAGTCCAGGACCCTGCACTTCCAAGCTGCAACCCTCTTATTCCAGGACCCTGCACTTCCAAGCAGCAGCCCGCTCAGCACAGGACCCTGCACTTCCAAGCAGCAGCCAGCTCAGCCCAGGACACTGAACTTCCAAGCAGCAGGCCGCTCAGCCCAAGACCCTGCACTGCAAAGCAGCAGGCCTCTTAGTCCAGGACCCTGCACGTCCAAACAGCAGCCCACTCATCCCAGGACCTCGGACTTCCAAGCAGCAGCCCGCTCAGCCCAGGACCCTGCACTTCCAAGCAGCAACCTACTCAGCCTAGGACCCTGCACTTCCAAGCGGCAGCCCGCTCAGCCCAGGATCCTGCACTTCCAAGCAGCAGCCCGCTCAGCCCAGGGCCCTGCACCTCCAATCAGCAGCCCACTCATCCCAGGACCTCGGACTTCCAAGCAGCAGCCCGCTCAGCCCAGGACCCTGCACTTCCAAGCAGCAACCTACTCAGCCTAGGACACTGCACTTCCAAGCAGCAGCCCGCTCAGCCCAGGACCCTGCACTTCCAAGCAGCAGCCAGCTCATCCCAGGACCCTGCACTTCCAAGTAGCTGCCTGCTCAGCCCAAGACTCTGCACTTCCAAGCTGCAGCCCTCCTATTCCAGGACCCTGCACTTCCAAGCAGCAGCCCTCTTAGTTCAGGACCCTGCTCTTCCAAGCAGCAGCCCGCTCAGCCCAGGACCCTGCAATTCCAAGCAGCAGCCCGCTCAGCCCAGGACCCTGCACTTACAAGCAGCAGCCCTCTTAGTCCGGGACCCTGCACTTCCAAGCTGCAGCCCTCTTAGTCCAGGACCCTGCACTTCCAAGCAGCAACCCTCTTAGTCAGGGGCCCTGCACTTCAAAACTGCAGCACTCTTAGTCCAGGACCCTGCACTTCCAAGCAGCAGCCCTCTTAGTTCATGACCCTGCACTTCCAAGAAGCAGTCCGCTCAGCCCAGGACCCTGCACTTCCAAGCAGCAGCCAGCTAAGCCCTGAACCCTGCACTTCCAAGCAGCAGCCCGCTCAGCCCAAGACCCTGCACTTCAAAGCTGCAGGCCTTTTAATCCAAGGACCCTGCACTTCCAAGCAGCAGCCCGCTCAGCCCAGGACCATGCACTTCCAAGCAGCAGCCCATTCAGCCCAGAACCCTGCACCTCCAAACAGCAGCCCTCTCATCCCAGGACCCTTCACTTCAAAGCAGCAGCCCGCTCAGCACAAGACCCTGCACTTCCAAGCAGCAGCCCGTTCTGCCAAGTACCCTGCACTTTCAAGCAGCAGCCCACTTAGTGCAGGACCCTGTACTTCCAAGCAGCAGTCCGCCCAGCCCAGGACCCTGTACTTCCAAGCAGCAACCCGTTCAGCCCAGAACCCTGCACCTCCAAGTAGCTGCCTGCTCAGCCCAAGACTCTGCACTTCCAAGCTGCAGCCCTCTTAGTCCAGGACCCTGCACTTCCAAGCAGCAGCCCCCTCAACCCAGGACCCTGCAATTCCAAGCAGCAGCCCACTCATCCCAGGACCCTGCACTTCCAAGTAGCAGCCCTCCTAGTCCAGGACCCTGCACTTCAAAGCTGCAGCCCTCTTAGTCCAGGACCCTGCACTTCCAAGCAGCAGCCCTCTTAGTTCCTCACCCTGCACTTCCAAGCAGAAGCCCGCTCAGCCCAGGACCCTGCACTTCCAAGCAGTACCCCGCTCAGCCTAGGACCCTGCACATCCAAGCTGCAGCCCTCTTTGTCCAGGACCCTGCACTTCCAAGCAGCAGCCCTCTTAGTTCATGACCCTGCACTTCCAAGCAGCAGCCAGCTCAGCCCAGGACACTGCACTTCCAAGCAGCAGCTCGCTCAGCCCAAGACCCTGCACTTCAAAGCTGCAGGCCTCTTAGTCCAAGGACCCTGCACTTCCAAGCAGCAGCCTGCTCAGCCCAGGCCCCTGCACTTCCAAGCAGCAGCCCGCTCAGCCCAGGACCCTGCACTTCCAAGCAGCAGCCTGCTCAGCCCATGACCCTGCACCTCTTAGAAACAGCCCACTCAGCCCAAGACCCTGCACTTCCAAGCATCAGCCCGTTCATCCCAATTCCCTGCACCTCCAAGCAGCAGCCTTCTCATCCCAGGACCCTTCACTTCCAAGCAGCAGCCCGCCCAGCCCAGGACCCTGTACTTCCAAGCAGCAACCCGTTCAGCCCAGAACCCTGCACCTCCAAGTAGCTGCCTGCTCAGCCCAAGACTCTGCACTTCCAAGCTGCAGCCCTCTTAGTCCAGGACCCTGCACTTCCAAGCAGCAGCCCCCTCAGCCCAGGACCCTGCAATTCCAAGCAGCAGCCCACTCATCCCAGGACCCTGCACTTCCAGGTAGCAGCCCTCCTAGTCCAGGACCCTGCACTTCAAAGCTGCAGCCCTCTTAGTCCAGGACCCTGCACTTCCAAGCAGCAGCCCTCTTAGTTCCTCACCCTGCACTTCCAAGCAGAAGCCCGCTCAGCCCAGGACCCTGCACTTCCAAGCAGTACCCCGCTCAGCCTAGGACCCTGCACATCCAAGCTGCAGCCCTCTTTGTCCAGGACCCTGCACTTCCAAGCAGCAGCCCTCTTAGTTCATGACCCTGCACTTCCAAGCAGCAGCCAGCTCAGCCCAGGACACTGCACTTCCAAGCAGCAGCTCGCTCAGCCCAAGACCCTGCACTTCAAAGCTGCAGGCCTCTTGAGTCCAAGGACCCTGCACTTCCAAGCAGCAGCCTGCTCAGCCCAGGACCCTGCACTTCCAAGCAGCAGCCTGCTCAGCCCAGGACCCTGCACCTCTAAGAAACAGCCCACTCAGCCCAAGACCCTGCACTTCCAAGCATCAGCCCGTTCATCCCAATTCCCTGCACCTCCAAGCAGCAGCCTTCTCATCCCAGGACCCTTCACTTCCAAGCAGCAGCTCCCTCAGCACAAGACCCTGCACTTCCAAGCAGAAGCCCATTCTGCCTAGGACCCTGCACTTCCAAGCAGAAGCCCGCTCAGCCCAGGACCCTGCACTTCCAAGCAGTAGGCCGCTCAGCCCAGGACCCTGCACATCCAAGCTGCAGCCCTCGTATTCCAGGACCCTGCACTTCCAAGCAGCAGCCCTCTTAGTTCAGGACCCTTCACTTCCAAGCAGCAGCTCCCTCAGCACAAGACCCTGCACTTCCAAGCAGAAGCCCATTCTGCCTAGGACCCTGCACTTCCAAGCAGAAGCCCGCTCAGCCCAGGACCCTGCACTTCCAAGCAGTAGGCCGCTCAGCCCAGGACCCTGCACATCCAAGCTGCAGCCCTCGTATTCCAGGACCCTGCACTTCCAAGCAGCAGCCCTCTTAGTTCAGGACCCTGCACTTCCAAGCAGCAGCCAGCTCAGCCCAGGACCCTGCACTTCCAAGCAGCAGCCCGCTCAGCCCAAGACCCTGCACTTCAAAGCTGCAGGCCTTTTAATCCAAGGACCCTGCACTTCCAAGCAGCAGCCCGCTCAGCCCAGGACCCTGCACTTCCAGGCAGCAGCCCGTTCAGCCCAGAACCCTGCACCGCCAAACAGCAGCCCTCTCATCCTAGGACCCTTCACTTCAATGCAGCAGCCCGCTCAGCACAAGACCCTGCACTTCCAAGCAGCAGCCCGTTCTGCCAAGTACCCTGCACTTTCAAGCAGCAGCCCACTTAGTGCAGGACCCTGCACTTCCAAGCAGCAGCCCGCCCAGCCCAGGACCCTGTACTTCCAAGCAGCAACCTGTTCAGCCCAGAACCCTGCACCTCCAAGTAGCTGCCTGCTCAGCCCAAGACTCTGCACTTCCAAGCTGCAGCCCTCTTAGTCCAGGACCCTGCACTTCCAAGCAGCAGCCCCCTCAGCCCAGGACCCTGCAATTCCAAGCAGCAGCCCACTCATCCCAGGACCCTGCACTTCCAAGTAGCAGCCCTCCTAGTCCAGGACCCTGCACTTCAAAGCTGCAGCCCTCTTAGTCCAGGACCCTGCACTTCCAAGCAGCAGCCCTCTTAGTTCCTGACCCTGCACTTCCAAGCAGAAGCCCGCTCAGCCCAGGACCCTGCACTTCCAAGCAGTAGCCCGCTCAGCCCAGGACCCTGCACATCCAAGCTGCAGCCCTCTTTGTCCAGGACCCTGCACTTCCAAGCAGCAGCCCTCTTAGTTCATGACCCTGCACTTCCAAGCAGCAGCCAGCTCAGCCCAGGACACTGCACTTCCAAGCAGCAGCCCGCTCAGCCCAAGACCCTGCACTTCAAAGCTGCAGGCCTCTTAGTCCAAGGACCCTGCACTTCCAAGCAGCAGCCTGCTCAGCCCAGGACCCTGCACTTCCAAGCAGCAGCCCGCTCAGCCCAGGACCCTGCACTTCCAAGCAGCAGCCTGCTCAGCCCAGGACCCTGCACCTCTAAGAAGCAGCCCACTCAGCCCAAGACCCTGCACTTCCAAGCATCAGCCCATTCATCCCAGTTCCCTGCACCTCCAAGCAGCAGCCCTCTCATCCCAGGACCCTTCACTTCCAAGCAGCAGCTCCCTCAGCACAAGACCCTGCACTTCCAAGCAGAAGCCCATTCTGCCTAGGACCCTGCACTTCCAAGCAGAAGACCGCTCAGCCCAGGACCCTGCACTTCCAAGCAGTAGGCTGCTCAGCCCAGGACCCTGCACATCCAAGCTGCAGCCCTCGTATTCCAGGACCCTGCACTTGCAAGCAGCAGCCCTCTTAGTTCAGGACCCTGCACTTCCAAGCAGCAGCCAGCTCAGCCCAGGACCCTGCACTTCCAAGCAGCAGCCCGCTCAGCCCAGGACCTTGCACTTCTAAGCAGCAGCCCGCTCAGCCCAGGACCCTGCACTTCCAAGCAGCAGCCTTCTCAGCCCAGGACCCTGCACCTCCAAGAAGCAGCCCGCTCAGCCCAGGACCCTGCACTTCCAAGCAGCAGCCCGTTCATCCCAGAACCCTGCACCTCAAAGCAGTAGCCCTCCCATCCCAGGACCCTTCACTTCCAAGCAGCAGTCCCCTCAGCACAAGACCCTGCACTTCCAAGCAGCAGCCCGTTCTGCCTAGGATCCTGCACTTCCAAGGAGAAGCCCGCTCAGCCCAGGACCCTGCACTTCCAAGCAGTAGCCCGCTCAGTCCAGGACCCTGCACTTCCAAGCAGCAGCCCTCTTTGTCCGGGACCCTGCACTTCAAAGCAGCAGCCCTCTTAGTTCAGGACCCTGCACTTCCAAGCAGCAGTCAGCTCAGCCCAGGACCCTGCACTTCCAAGCAGCAGCCCGCTCAGCCCAAGACCCTGCACTTCAAAGCTGCTGGCCTCTTAGTCCAAGGACCCTGCACTTCCAAGCAGCAGCCCGCTCAGCCCAGGACCCTGCACTTCCAAGCAGCAGCCCGCTCAGCCCAAGACCCTGCACTTCCAAGCAGCAGCCTGTTCAGCCCAGGACCCTGTACCTCCAAGAAGCAGCCCGCTCAGCCTAGGACCCTGCACTTCCAAGCAGCAGCCCTCTCATCCCAGGACCCTTCACTTCCAAGCAGCAGCCCCCTCAGCACAAGACCCTGCACTTCCAAGCAGCAGCCTGTTCTGCCTAGGACCCTGCACCTCCAAGCAGCAGCACGCTCAGCACACGACCCTGCACTTCCAAGCAGCAGCCCGTTCTGCCTAGGACCCTGCAATTTCAAGCAGCAGCCCACTCATCCCAGGACCCTTCACTTCCAAGCAGCAGCCCACTCAGCACAAGACCCTGCACTTCCAAGCAGCAGCCCGTTCTGCCTAGGACCCTGCACCTCCAAGCAGCAGCGCGCTCAGCACACGACCCTGCACTTCCAAGCAGCAGCCCGTTCTGCCTAGGACCCTGCAATTTCAAGCAGCAGCCCACTTAGTCCAGGACCCTGCACTTCCAAGCAGTAGCCCGCTCAGCCCAGGACCCTGCACTTCCAAGCAGCAGCCCTCTCAGCCTTGGACCCTGCACAGAAAGTGGATGAGAAGCATAAAATGTGAAAAGCTGTCATGCGTGTGCAGGAACATTGAACATTATTATATACAAATTCAGCCAAAGGTGGCAATTACTTGATTCACACTCTACGACTTGCCATCACTTAGTCTGAAAAATTCTTGCAAATTAGGTAACAAGATTTGATTTTGTCAGAAATTTTTTCATCAGAGAAACCGCGCAGCTAAAACATATGAGTCACTCGTCGCGGAGCCCAGCCGGCTACTGTAGGTAAATATAGTATGCATATAACACGTGCATTTTTGGTATAAGTATACTACAAAGTACATTAAATATGAAAGGCATTGGAAATGGTTGTAACAGCCGCAACGCTGTGCATGAATAGGCTCTGTGCATACTGTTACAACCACAACTGTCCCCTTGGGGGCACATTAATGAGAGGCTTGCGCTACATTTGCACCACGCAAAGTGGCAAGCCTCTAAGTCAGATTTTTGAGGCCACGCAAAGTCAATTTACGTGGCTTTGAATAGCGTAAAAAATCTGGAGGAACGCAACGCAGCGCAAATCGCTGCGTTGCCTTAGTCTGTGCAAGGGAGGCGTTCCATGGACACGGAGATGGCTGTTCCCACACAACTCACACGGCTTTTGAAATATTCCCAGATTTATAAGGACTTCTACACCTGGGAAAGCACCAAAATCGTATGCCTCCAGAGGTGAGGCGCAACAAGAAGAAATACCTTCATTTCTCCTTGTTTTTTCCTTTTTCTAAGTGTGCTGCATTGTGCAGCACACGTAGAAAGAGGGAAAAGTCTCTCAGGATTGTTTTTGTGCAGAAAAGTGCCCCTTCCTGCACAAATACAATTCTGCATGTGAAGGAAGCATCCTTGCTCCATTGTGGAATGGTGTCTGCCTTGGAGCTAGGCTGCTGAAATGGCGCCAGTGCAAGGGGAAAGGACAGGAAGGCACTGTATTGGATAAATACAGTACAATGCTGCCCTTTTCCAGTGATGCAGCGCAGCAAGGTGATTGCAGTGCTGCCCTGTGCCACTAATTTCATAAATATGTCCCTCGGTCTTCAGAGCGTCATCTCATGGGGTACCACCGAACAGAACATTGCACCATCTCTGACTGATTCCATCACAGTATCCAGTGAGAAGGTTTTCATAAAGATGCTCAAAATAGCTTTGTAGTAGATTTTTAGCAGTTCATTAACCTGTGGACCCTGAAACAAGAATCAACCTGTTGCCTCTCACCAAAATGCTCTCATAGAAATGTTTGTAAATCAATCTGTGTATGTCTGCCTTTGAGACTCTAAAAATGACGCCACCACATTACCCATGGTCAAGGCACTATTTCACAAAAACAAATACATCTTGTAGACATTTTAATTTTAATGTGTGTAATCTGTACCCAGCTGCAGTTTTGTCATTCGACTAGCACGACTAGCAGTAACCTCAATCAATCAATCAATCAATCAGGGGATTATAAAGCGTGGCTACTCACCCGTGAGGGTCTCAAGGGACTGAGGGGGAGGGCTGCTGATCCCTCTGGGGGTAGGATAATTCGAAACGCCAGGTCTTGAGGTCCTTCTTCAATTGGGTCAGTTATGCGGATTGCCTGAGGTTGAGGGACAGGATGCTCCAGGTCTTGGCAGCAAGGTAGGAGAAGGATCTTTCTTTGGTTCTGGTCTTGTGGATCGTGGGGACGGAGGCAAGGTGAGCTGGGCGGAACGGAGTTGTCTGGAGGGCACATGGAATGCTAGGCGGTGGTTCAGATATGCCGGTCCTTCGTCGTGGAGAGCTTTATAGGCATGTGTGAGGAGCTTGTAGGCGATTCTTTTCTTGACTGGGAGCCAGTGGAGTTGTCTGAGTTGTAGCATGATGTGGCTGTGGCGGGGGATGTTGAGAACCAGTCTGACTGCAGCGTTTTGGATGTTCTGTAGTTTCTTTTTTTGTTGTTGTTTTGTAGTCCTCATATGCGACAATCCAGTGAAAGGTGTTTGCTATGGTGCATTCAGGGACTGGAATCAAAGCATGCGCCCACATCCTGTAGGATGTTTTCCTGCCCCTAATACACCTACGTTGAACCTTTGCTTCGAGGCGGTGAGGTTGCCCCCACTCACCTCCCAGTGGATTAGAATGTCTTAATCCTTGGACCACTTAGTCGTCTATTACTGAGTAGGCTTTGAATTGTGAAGTACAAGGGGTTCCCAAGTGCCGATTCTCTTCTCTGAGCCATTTACGCAGTCTAACCTACCAAATCGCCTAGCCGCGTTTAACCAAGCTGCACAAAAGGGTGGATTACTGGAAGTCCAGTTAATGCATATTTCCCTGCGGGCAATAATGACCAAGATTAACAACAGCTGCTGCAGTGATTTCCTATTCCTCCCAATAAAGCCAATATTAGCCAAAATCCCCAAAATTATCAGAGATAAGCTTACCTCTATTTTCCTTTTAAAAACAGCTGTTAATACTTTACCCACATCTAGCCAGTAAGTATATATTCCAGGGCATTGCCATAACATGTGTACATCATCTGCTTTTGCCAATCCGCACTTCGGGCAGCACCTGGTTTCCCCTCCTATTCTGGACAGTTTCTTGGAGGACCAATATACCCTACGTAGAGTGAATAAATGATTCTTCTTTAATGGGGCATATTTAACAAACAAGCAAAATGCATTCATAGATACTTGCCAAAGGGTTGTTAAGTCGTTCGTTAGGTAGGGCCTCTTTCCACTTTTCCTTCAGTGGCGTATTATGGAGATCTTCCTCCTGAACCAACATTCAATACCATTTGGCCGTCTCTTTTATCTGAGGAAGGTTGCCACATAGCGCTGTCTCCCACTTGTTCGGGACTCCTACGGATGCTTGGCGTTGGGCCAAGTTTGTTAATTGTAGGAATTTAAATCTAGACAGCTGATTGTTGGTTTTCTTCGATAGGTGGTCCCAAGTGATTTTGTTCTGCTCGTCCGTTAGTTGGCCCCATTTCTCGATTGCGGCACCCATGAGTGGTGTGGATAAAGAGTCTTGTAAGCATACATGGGTCCCGGGTGATTTCCAAATTGGGGCCTGTTGACTATAGTAGGATAAGTTCAATATTCTCCGGACCTGGCTCCAAAGCTTACATGCCACACTCAAAACCTTTAGGCAGACCTTGTTCAGCTAGGTCGTTCATCAATGCTCCGTAACATGGCCGGATTAAATGGCAATTTTTGGTTAGCAATGTTCTGAAGTTTTTTAACTGGAAGGCCCAACAATATAGCTGAAAGTCTGGTAGAGCGAGTCCACCTTCTATCTTTTTTTTGCGTAGCTTTTTCCATGCGATTGTAGGATTCTTGCTGGCCCAGATAAGACTTGTCAAATCACCTTGTAGTTTCTTGAACCACTTTGTCTCCAAATGCAATGGTAGGGCATTAAAAATGAAGGTGAACTTTGGGAGGATCATCATCTGCCAATAATCGATAAAGGTAGGGAAGACCACATTTGCAAAAGCCTTTTGGTTTCTTTCATAAGCTTCAAGAGGTTTATCTGGGCCATTTCTTCCAGACTTTTGATCACCTGAACTCCTAAATATCTTATCTCCCTTTTCACCTTTTGTTCCAGGGTGGCACCAAGTTGTACATTCCAGGCCAATATCTCAGTTTTTTCTTCGTTGACTTGGTATCCTGCTACCTTACTGAAATCTTTTAATATGTGTATTATGATCAGGAATGATTCTATGGGGTTTGGTGTATATATCATTAAATCATCGGCATAGAGAGCCACTTTCTTAGCCCAACCTTGATGTTGAAAAGGCCGAATCCTCAGGTCTCCCCTAATCCTCCTGGCTAGGGGTTCAATATATAGATATATTCGATATATTCTGTAGTTTCTTGAGCTGTTTCTGGGTGACACCGGCATAGAGTGCATTCCCGTAGTCGAGTCTGCTGTAGATGAGTGCGTGGGTGACCGTCTTTCTGGATTCTGGGAATCCATCTGAATGTCTTTCGATGCAGGTGGAGCATGTGGAAGTAGGCTGAGGAGACTGCGTTGATTTGGTGGTTCATTGTGAGCGATAAGTCCAGCATGAAGCCGAGGTTGCGTTTGTGTTCTGTCGGGGTGGGAGGGGATCCCAGGGCGGCTTGCCACCAAGAGTTGTCCCAGGCTCAAGGCGTGGGTCCCTGGATGAGTACTTCGGTCTTGTCCGAGTTGAGCTTGAGGCAGCTGTCATTCATCCAGGTAGCGACGGCCTTCATTCTGCTGTGGAAGTTGGATCTGGCAGTTGCGTGTTCATTGGTGAGGGGGAGGATCAGCTGGGTGTCTTTGGCGTAGGAGACGATGTTGAGTTTGTGGCTTCTGACGATGGCTGCGAGGGGGGCCATGTAGATGTTGAAGAGGGTGGGGCTCAGGGAGGAGCCCTGGGGCACTCCGCAGCTGATCTCTGTGGGTTCTGAGAGGAATGGGGGTAGTCTGACTCGCTGGGTTCGGCTGGTGAAGAAGGAGTGGATCCAGTCCAGTGCCTTGATGCGGATGCCAGTGTTGTGGATTCTCCTGATTAGGGTGCAGTGGGAGACAATGTTGAAGGCGGCTGAGAAGTCCAGTAGGATGAGGGCTGCGGTCTCGCCCCATTCAAGGAGGGAGTGGACGTCATCGGTGGCAGCGAGGAGTGTGGTCTCCGTGCTGTGGTTCCTTCGAAAGGTGGATTAGGAGATGTCCAGGAAGTGGTTGGGCGTTGATGGCCTTCTCGATGACCTTGGCTGGGAAGGGGAGGAGGGAGATGGGTCTGTAGTTCTTGAGGTCAGTCAGGTCTGAGGACGGCTTCTTCAGCAGGGGGTTGATCTCGGCGTGTTTCCAGTCATCGGGGAAGGTGGCGGTTTCGATGGAGCAGTTGATGATGAGGCGGAGTTTGGGGGTCAATGGCGGCGGCTGTTCTGTGGAAGATATGGTACTGGCAGGGATCCGTCAGGGCTCCAGCTCAAATTCTAATCGTGAAAAGGGTGTGATGTACCAGCATAGCCTCAGATGTGTATATCATGGAGGCTCTTCCATTGGTCTAGAGGACAGCGTGAAAGTATGGTCTTTCCACAGTCAATGGTAATGCTTTGAAATACAGTGAGACTCTTTTCAACACTATGCATCTATTCTATTTGATTCCATTCTTGGGATTTATATAGCGCATGGCTACCCTACAGTGCTGGTAAACTCGACTCCAAGATGTTGGTTGCTTCCTAGATGTTAGAATATATGAGTTTTAAGTTGCTTCTTGAAGCTAACTTCGGAGCTGTCTAACCTGATGTGGACAGGGAGCGCGTTCTATAGTTTGGAGGCTAGAAATGTGAAGGAACTTCCACCACTTCTTGCATTCTTGACCCTGGGGACAAGGAGAAGTTTGTGTCCCTCTGGTCGTAGGTTATGATTTGGGGCATAGGGGGCTACAAGATGTTGGATGAGATGGGGAACTTTTTTATGCAAGATGCGATGGACCAAAGAGAGATTTGAATTATATTCTCTTATGGATTGGATTGCATCTCACTTGAGCAGAGTGCCACCAGACTAGACTTGTGGCTCCGGATATCATTTCAGGAATGTTCAGTTCACACAACAACATCAGAAACAGAAGCTGCAACCAAAAATGGACTGACCAAGTGTGGAAGTTAAAAACCAGGGTCATTGATGTGTGGCACTGGCCAGTTATGGAGAGTGCTTCCAGTTCCTGAGTACTAGCAGAGAGCAGGATACACCGCACTCCTATTCACAGGCAGGTCTAGACAGTCTTCCACCTTCCAAGTCTTCACCTGGTACAGCTTGTGATGGGGTGCTATTTTTGTCATGCTCACTAGTCTATCATTGGTGACGGCTCATGATGGCCCAGTATCAGCAGAATTTCCACTGCCCTGCCAGGTCCCTGTTGCAGCTGTTTCTGTCTGCCTGATTGCGAACTACGCCATAATGGCAGAGCCACAGATCCTGTGCACAGACCTTAAAGTGCTCCCAGGGAAAGCTCTATGAAAATGAGAATCTACAATTGATCCTCTGAATGTGCTGTGGATTCCCCCAAATGATAGAAGAGCCGGAAGGTCGATAGAAATCTCCTGTCGGAAAGCTTACTTCACACTAACATCTGGTTAGCATCATCATGTGAAGAGCACCAGGCCCGTTTGGTCCTTTGTAAGGACATCAGTATTCCTGTCCACTCTCACCTGCCAAATTCCAGGACAAATGGTGAGTGATTGTTTTCTCTACCTTGCTTGCTATCAGCACCATCGCTTTGCTCTGCTGACAAGAAGACCTTTCCATGACTCATCAAGGC
Source organism: Calotriton arnoldi (assembly GCA_963921515.1). Lineage (NCBI taxonomy): Eukaryota > Metazoa > Chordata > Amphibia > Caudata > Salamandridae > Calotriton > Calotriton arnoldi. Next base: position 762,487 of record CAWUFW010007322.1, read on the forward strand.
TTAATCAGCATTAGGGACTCCATTGCTCCTCTGCCATAGACATTCTGCTGAACTTAAAACAATTGACTATCTGATCCTCAGAAAGCCACAATTATAGTGAAACAATTTGTGACTGTGAGCTATAAATTGACCATGATAAGGTGACATGTGGGTGATTCTTTTTTCTGTAAATCTTGAAAACATATTGCGATAAATTGGTTGTTGGTTGGGAGGGGATGAAACCCTACTCAAGCAACAACCACAATCCTTGTCAGGGTGAACTGCAACAAATCACTAAATTAACCTGCGCTTAACCCTCTGGTAGCTTGGCACAAAAGCAGTCAGGCTTAACTTAGAGGCAATGTGTAAAGTATTTATGCAGAATGTATAAAGTAATAAAGTAAAAACACAGCACAAGGACAAAAATCCACACGGATTTAGAAAAATAGATTACATTTGAATAAATTATTTGACACCCAAATGACTAAAACCTAATCAGTAGAACCAGAGCTGTAAATGTTTAGAGTTTAAAGTAAAAAATAGCGCCCAACAGATCAAAGCAACAACCGTGGACAACTAGTCATGTGACCCCGGGGCAAAGTCACAAGTTCTGGCTGACGGCAATTGAGCACAGGTCGGATACACTAAGTGGATTGGGCCCAGTTTTTGCAAACCTTCGGACTTGGTAGAAATTTTGAATAAAAATATCTGAGAAGGTAAGAGTTCAGCGGGCCGAGGCAGCTGCTGATGTCCGAGGAGGAGGACCTCATTGTCGGGGAGCCGCTGAATAATGTCGGGGAGAAGATTCCTTCGTTAGGGCTTAGTCTCTCATTTGGAAGTCAAAAATCTCCAGTGAGACAAAGCTGCAGGCTGTAGCCCATGAGGGTTCCACGAGGTTGGATGCCCTTTCTGCGAGGAGCGGCTGAACAGGACTTGCTGCTGGGGAGAAGAGCGTACCGAAAGCTACCGCAAAGTCAGGCTGGCCAGCGATGGACCTTCGGCAGATTCACTAGCAGGTAGATCCCAATCTCCTCTCAGTTCTCAGAGCACTTTTTGGTCACAAATTTTCTAAGTCCCAAATTTGGGATTTGGGCTCTCTAGGCACCTTTAGCACCACTGCCAAGAGTCCAGGACTGTAGTGGCACCACTTGGAGAGTCAGGACTCACTCTAGCAAAGTCCAGGCGTGGGTTCAAGGTGGTTGAAGCCTTTTTTTGTCCCTGTCGCTCTGATCAGGAGATCAGCCAACTAACTCTTGGAGTCACTCTGGAAGTCCTGGATTCAGGTAGAACAGCAGGGCTCAAGCAGCAGGGCAAACCTCTGGAGGCTCAGAGCAGGCTTCAGGCAGCAGAGCAGTCCTTCTTGGTCCCCTGGGGTACACAGCAGGCAACAGCAGCAGTCAGTCCTCTGATAGTCCCTCTGAAGGTCCAGAAAGTAAAGTGAAGAGTGGGACTGATGTTTCTATTTGTATACCTGGTGCCCCCTTTGAAGTGGGAAAAACGTCTGAAGGCTTCCCCCCACAGAAGTGTCTGCAATCTTCTTGCATCCCTGTCCTGGTCCCAGACTGTCTGCAGGCACAATAGGCTTGTGTGAAGTTATTTGGGTGAAAGGAGGGAACAGTCTTTTGAATTGCAAGTGGGGATGTGTACAACTCTGCCCACCCATCCTGCCTGAAATGACCCATTCAGGCACACCCAGTCCCTCGATTGTGTGGCTGTCTGGGGGAATACACAATGGCCAACTGCCAACTACACCCAGTTATGTGACTCAGCAGCAGGCTGTAGGCACCAAATGGTTAGGAAAAGAAAATGCCCAGGAGTGGCCGGTGCAGATAAGTGTGGTTGGGCAGGGGGCATCGTGGGGAGGAGTTGACAGATGACGATGAGGGAAAATATTATTTAAAAAAAGAAAACCACTTACCTTGCGCTCGCCGCATGGCCGACTCAGCGATACGGCGACCGCAAGATAAGTGTTTTTCTTTTTTTTAAAGTTATTTTCCTTCGCCGTCATCTGTCGACTCACTATTTGTGTGTTTTTCACTACCAGGACAAGTAAAATTTAGCAGTACGTGTCCAGCTTTTAAATTAAAATGCTCCCTGCCATATGGGCTGTCAAAGACCTGCTTTAGGGGTACCTTATATGTAATACAAGTTTAAGGCTTGGCAAGGGGTTTACCTGTACTGTGTATATGATATACCACTATAGTAAGGACTTATAAGTGAATTAAATATGCAAATCAGGTGTAAGCCAATTTTAACCTGTTTAACGGAATGAGCACAAGCACTTTAGCACTGGTTAGCAGTGGTAAAGTGCACAGAGTCCTAAGGCCAACAAAAACACATTTTAGACAAATAGGAGGGGTGAAGGCAAAACGTTTGGGGGAAGACCACTTAAGGCTGACAGGTCTAACACATTGAGTATCGTTTTATTGTGGATAATCTAGCTATCATTGCTGATCAGGAGGTTTATTAAGTTTGCAGGGGTTCATCAGTGGCATGGTTAAATCTAGAAAGGAATATATTTGTGTAGCTTTAAAGAGCAAAGCTACAGGAACTGTTTTATTTGTAAGAGATCATTCTTGAAAAACACTCTGAGAACACTGAAGATCCTTCGTGGCTGACGCTTAGTGACTTGCAAATATAGATCCTAGTGGGGCTTGGAAACCCCCTATTGGACAGAAAAGACTCAACGCAGGAGGTGCAAGGTAACAAACTCTGATATATGTAGCACGATTGTATAAACTAAAAAATATAAGACTGCAGACAAGTCCAAAACACCAATGTTCATTTTCCAACAATGCCCAGTTTGATCCTAAAGTGATACAAAACGTACATAACTACGAAGACCGCTGTCCTTTGAGGTTGAACCTCTGACCAGTGGCGGCTGGTGCATAGGGGCGAAAGGGGCGTTGCCCCACTAGCCTCGGGAGTCGGGACGAGGATCGGGGAGAGGAGACAAGAGAGACAGTGACACCACATGCAATGCCATTGCAGCAGCCTCAAATGAAGTGCTCACTGCCCCGTGTCGAACACAAATAAAATTCCGTTTTGTTTTCTTTTTTTCTAGAAGGGACGAGGTCACAGGTCAGAGACCTCCTGCGCATGTGCTGGCCGGGGCGAGGACTATTGCTCGCCCTCGAAGCACATCCGAGAAGAGTGATGTCATCCTGAAGGGAGTGGCCAGAGAAAGCGGAAAATGGCTGGTTTCAAATGGGGCGCCTATGCTGCGCCCCAGGCGATTTCAGCAGCGCGCCACTGAAATGAATGGCAAGGGGCAGGGCCGACCCTCCTCAAGACAGAGCAGTGGGTGGCAACAACCGGAGCACTCCCTTGCCTTCGCGCTAGTTCCAGGCCTCCTGATTGGACAATGGGAACTGAGGGAGTGGGCTGCGGAAGAGCCCGCCGGCCGCCGCGCAGCTCTGACTCCAGCACCAGTACTGATCGGAGACAGCAGCGCGGGAGCATGCTGACAGAGAGGGACGGTCTGCGGCCAGTGTGGCGAAGAGAGACGGCACAACATATAGACTAGCTGCAAAGGTGGACTGCAGCGAGGGAGAGAGCGAGGTCACCAGAGAGAATGCTAGCAGTCGAAAAGAGTGCACTGAGACCGACGAATACTTCAGAGACACGATACTGCTGTTGCTGAGACAGCAGGTGAGAGGGCACTGCAGACTACCGACAGGCTGGGGTGCGACAACACAGGCAAGTGCAATTCAGTTGCGTTTGTTTGCCAGTACAATTGAGTGGGTGTGTTGCCACTGTTGTCAGCGCTGCTTGTTTCCGTGTGTTCCCCGGGTTCCTTGTGTAGCCAGGTGCTCTGCTGCCTCGGATGGCTATTTGCTTGCTGTAATGCCGCTTTCTGCCTTTCTCGGTCACACACCTCGGCTGTGCGGGGCTTGCAGTTTCCCCGCACCCTCCTTGCAGTCTGCCACTCCGCCTTCCTTTGTTAATCCTCTCTCAACCTTCCTGCCCTCCCAAATATGCGCTTGAAAACGCACCACCAACCCACTCCTTCCTTCAAAACATTTTCAGGGGGAGAACGCTCCCGAGCCCCCCCCTCCCCTCCCACCACCGGGCACTCAACCCGGACCTCCACGCCCACCACCTTCAAATGTCACCAGCCGCCCCTGCCTCTGACTGGTTTATATGCAGACTGCTGTTCGTTTCCACATACATCAGATTGATGTGCCCCGCCCTCTCCTGCTCTTCAGTTGGCCATGGATGCTCTAGACAGATCAACTGTCTAGGAAAACATTCTCAAGGGCCATGGGTCTTCATAATGAACCAAGACTACACATTTCCCCCCTACAACATTAGAAGACATGGCAAGGTCGTATTTTCCAGTGGTGCAGCCGGGGTGTAGTGGCAGCTATCGGATGAGAGTGAGGGGGAGTTGAGAGAAGGCATGGGGCAGACAGCCTTGCAACGCCTCTACTCAGTTAAGTATTTGCAGGTGACTATCTGGAGTTTCTGTGTGCATTTTCTCTCCCCTGAGGGCGGAGCTCCGAGGTTCATGGAGAGCGAGGCAAATAGAGGGGGTGGACAGCAGCAGTCATCCAATCATCTCATCTCAAGCACGCACAAGCATGAAGGCACCATTGCATCCCCTTTGGTTTTGCTATGTTCGCCCTAAGTTGGCAGGGTATGCCCAGACGTGGGTCCCTTGCTCACTTTGCCACTGGATTCAAGATAGCCTGGCTGATGACGGCTGTAAGCCAGAAACCGGTCCCAGGATGCTTGTTTCCAGTCCAGGGAAGACATGGTTTGACAGTTCGGGCTGGACTATTCCCATGAGGTACAGGGTCAGACTGATTTGCATATGGCCATGTCTGAACTGGGGTGGCGGAGTGAGCTAAAGAATGATGATGGATTAAACCCAGATCAGTTGACTGGGGGTGAGTGCTTGCAATGTTCAACACTCCGTCCATCATCCCCTTTGGTTTTGCTATGTTCGCCCTAAGTTGGCAGGATATGCCCAGACGTGGGTCCCTTGCTCACTTTGCCACTGGATTCAAGATAGCCTGGCTGATGACGGCTGTGAGCCAGAAACCGGTCCCAGGATGCTTGTTTCCAGTCCAGGGAAGACATGGCTTGACAGTTCGGGCTGGACTATTCCCATGAGGTACAGGGTCAGACTGATTTGCATATGGCCATGTCTGAACTGGGGTGGCGGAGTGAGCTAAAGAATGATGATGGATTAAACCCAGATCAGTTGACTGGGGGTGAGTGCTTGCAATGTTCAACACTCCGTCCATCATCCCCTTTGGTTTTGCTATGTTCGCCCTAAGTTGGCAGGGTATGCCCAGACGTGGGTCCCTTGCTCACTTTGCCACTGGATTCAAGATAGCCTGGCTGATGACGGCTGTAAGCCAGAAACCGGTCCCAGGATGCTTGTTTCCGGTCCAGGGAAGACATGGCTTGGCAGTTCGGGCTGGACTGTTCCCATGAGGCACAGGGTCAGACTGATTTGCATATGGCCATGTCTGAACTGGGGTGGCGGAGTGAGCTAAAGAATGATGATGGATTAAACCCAGATCAGTTGACTGGGGGTGAGTGCTTGCAATGTTCAACACTCCGTCCATCATCCCCTTTGGTTTTGCTATGTTCGCCCTAAGTTGGCAGGGTATGCCCAGACGTGGGTCCCTTGCTCACTTTGCCACTGGATTCAAGATAGCCTGGCTGATGACGGCTGTAAGCCAGAAACCGGTCCCAGGATGCTTGTTTCCGGTCCAGAGAAGACATGGCTTGGCAGTTCGGGCTGGACTGTTCCCATGAGGCACAGGGTCAGACTGATTTGCATATGGCCATGTCTGAACTGGGGTGGCGGAGTGAGCTAAAGAATGATGATGGATTAAACCCAGATCAGTTGACTGGGAGTGAGTGCTTGCAATGTTCAACACTCCGTCCATCATCCCCTTTGGTTTTGCTATGTTTGCCCTAAGTTGGCAGGGTATGCCCAGACGTGGGTCCCTTGCTCACTTTGCCACTGGATTCAAGCTAGCCTGGCTGATGACGGCTGTAAGCCAGAAACCGGTCCCAGGATGCTTGTTTCCGGTCCAGGGAAGACATGGCTTGGCAGTTCGGGCTGGACTGTTCCCATGAGGCACAGGGTCAGACTGATTTGCATATGGCCATGTCTGAACTGGGGTGGCGGAGTGAGCTAAAGAATGATGATGGATTAAACCCAGATCAGTTGACTGGGGGTGAGTGCTTGCAATGTTCAACACTCCGTCCATCATCACCTTTGGTTTTGCTATGTTCGCCCTAAGTTGGCAGGGGTATGCCCAGACGTGGGTCCCTTGCTCACTTTGCCACTGGATTCAAGCTAGCCTGGCTGATGACGGCTGTAAGCCAGAAACCGGTCCCAGGATGCTTGTTTCCGGTCCAGGGAAGACATGGCTTGGCAGTTCGGGCTGGACTGTTCCCATGAGGCACAGGGTCAGACTGATTTGCATATGGCCATGTCTGAACTGGGGTGGCGGAGTGAGCTAAAGAATGATGATGGATTAAACCCAGATCAGTTGACTGGGGGTGAGTGCTTGCAATGTTCAACACTCCGTCCATCATCCCCTTTGGTTTTGCTATGTTCGCCCTAAGTTGGCAGGGTATGCCCAGACGTGGGTCCCTTGCTCACTTGAAATGAAATGAAATGAAAGACACATTTATAAAGCGCATGGCTACCCGGGAGCATCCCAGCGCTGGGACTGACTACTGCCGGAGACAGAGGGATTATGCGGGCTGATTTTAAAGAAAGTGTCCTCTTTTTAATTCACTGAGCATTTGTGGGGGCTTACTGTGAGGGTGTTCACTTCACAGGGATAGGCGTTTATTCACTTCCGCCTTCCCCACCGGGTCAGCAGTCTAGTTGCTGGTCTCGGCGCCACCTTAGCCGGATAAAGGCGCGTGATGACGCGACCGCGCCCGGATTGACTCGAGACTGGAGGCAGAGGCATCTCTGTCGGTCTCGCTGGTATAGAAAACTGTCTTTGAATTTGTGTAGCTGTGAATTTCAATGTGGGCTTTGAAAACCGAGTAGTCAAAACACTGTTTTATATGCACTCATTATTTCTTGCCAGGATTTTAAAGGAAAGGAACTTCTTTTAACTGATTTTAAAGAAAGTGTCCTCTTTTTAATTCACTGAGCATTTGTGGGGGGAAACTGTGAGGGTGTTCACTGCACGGGGATAGGCGTTTATTCACTTCCGCCTTCCCCACCGGGTCAGCAGTCTAGTTGCTGGTCTCGGCGCCACCTTAGCCGAAGAAAGGCGCGTGATGACGCGACCGTGCAGCGGACGCGCGCAGCGGGCGCGCCTAAGGCAAGCCCGTCTGCGCCCGTCCGCTTCCGAATGGGTCCAGGGGCCAGAACCCCGCTCCTTTCATCGCGTTTGTCTTACACTAGTGCCCGGTTGAAACAGATTAATAGGGCCTCGGGCACGTCTTGTACCAACGCCTACCAGCCGGAACAGTTACCTGCATTGTGTCCAGACTGTAGGTGTCCTCTTAACATTAGTCTCCCAAGAGCCACCATCGCAAAGGCCCAGTATAAAATTCTCCTACTGAATTGCAGATCCCTGCCTAAACATACGGCAGAGATCTGGATGCTTCTTAAAGATGCCGACCCGGATGTTCTGTTTCTAACAGAAACCTGGCTTAACGCCAGCTCTGAACCAGATATTGTGCAATCACTTCCACCAGGTTTCCTGATGCAGAGGGTGGACAGACCATCCGGCAAAGGTGGGGGGATCGCTATTATTTATAAGGAACAATACACCTGTCGCCTGCTTGGGAATCCCCTTCTAGACTGTGAGAACACTCACTTTTCTCTAGAACTTACACCCTTGGTTTCCCTCACAGGCATTCTTATCTACCGCCCACCGGGAGCGCTAGGTGCCTTCAACAAATCACTGCTGGAAGCAGCGGTTAATTTGGCAAGCTCAGCGGCAAATCTAACCCTGCTTGGAGACCTCAATCTTCATTTTGATGACCCTCAAGCCTCAAATGCATCTGAACTGGCCCATGACCTCGCGTCATTTCAGTTGCGACAAAAAATCTTTCTCCCTACTCACGTTAAAGGCCACCTTCTGGACCCGGTGTTTTCCAACTTAGATGATCTCAAAGGGGAAGGGCCCTTACCCCTCCCATGGACGGATCATTTTTTAGTCTCCCTCGCCTGGTCACCGAATGCCCCCAAATCCTTAATACAACCTAAATGGATTCAAGGTCGTCTTTGGTCCAAACTCCCCTTGGAGAATTGGACCCAAGAACTGGAACGTACCTGCCCCATATCCGATCCATGCCCAGTTAAAGCCAATGATAACTTCGTGAGCTGGATTTCAGATACTCTGGATGTGGTCCTCCCAAAGACAAGGATAAAAAAGACCAATGGTCCCCACAACTCTCCTTGGTTCTCAGCAGAGCTGCGCATTTTAAAACGTCACTGTAAGGTCAAGGAAAGGCTCTGGAGGAAAGATTTTTCGCCCAGTAAGAAGCTGGAGTATAAGGCGGCTATCAGCGCCTATAAAGTAGAGATAAAAAAAGCCCAGGCAATCTTTTACGAATCTAAGATTTTGTCAGCCTCTAACTCACCCAGAGAAACTTTCAATGTTATTAAAAAGCTACTCAAAGCCCCGGACCCGCACATAGCACCAGACCTTTCCGGGATACGCTGTAATAAACTGGCAGAATATTTCTCCACTAAGGTCATAAACATCCTTAAATCACTGCCGCATATGGCAGATATAGGTGATACCTCTAATAAGCACCTGACCCCCGACCCACATCCTTTGCAACCTACACTTGAGGCTTTCCCCCCCCTCTCGTCTGAAGTTTGCTGTACCCTGCTATCCAAGGTGAATAGTGGATCACCTAAGGACCCCGCACCAATTAACATACTGAAACTGGTGGGATCTACAATTGCCCCCACCCTGACCGATCTAATCAATGCATCTCTGTCCTTAGGAATAGTGCCCCCTGCCTGGAAAGCAGCTATGGTGAAAGCTCTGTTAAAAAAACCTAATCTAGAAACGGCAGATTTAGCTAACTACCGTCCCACATCTCTCTTACCGGGCATAGGAAAGATGACAGAGAAATATGTAAATCAACACTTGTCAGGCTTTCTCGAAATGCATAATTTGTTGCACTCTTCGCAAACAGGCTTCCGTCCGCGTCAGAGCACTGAGACGGCCCTGTTAGCAGTGGTGGAGGAAAGCAGGAAAATACTAGATTCAGGAGGATCCTCGGCCATCATACTCCTCGACCTGAGCGCAGCATTTGATACGGTGAACCATAGGATTTTGGTTCACCGTCTCAGGAATCTAGGGCATAACTGGCTTAGCACTGAAGTGGTTGGATTCTTTCCTAGAGGAAAGATCCTTTCAGGTATTTGAGGAGAACACGGCATCTAATCCCACCCCTCTAAAGAACGGGGTGCCTCAGGGTTCCACGCTCAGTCCTACCCTTTTTAATGTATATATGGCTCCATTGGCTTCAATTATTGCCCCATCCGGAATTCGTATGGTAACTTATGCCGACGATACCCAATTGGTGGTTGCACTCAATCAAATGGACCAAGAAACTAACACCCTCCGCTCCTGTCTAGAAGACATCTCAAACTGGATGGACACATCCCAGCTCAAGCTCAACGGGGGGAAGACTGAGCTTATGATCTTAGGTAACCCCCTCTGCTTTAAATCTAGCTCCATGTGGCCAGCGTGTATGGGACCACCCCCTACCCCCAAGCCAGAAATCAAGAGCCTGGGCATCTGGTTGGACCAGGATCTGAGCTTTAGAGCTCAAGCGAGGAAGACGGCAGGCATCTGTTATGGCTTACTTAGAATGGCTCGTAAAGTGCTACCCCTGCTCCCCTTCCAAGCAAAAAAAGTACTGGTGCAATCACTTATACTTTCTAGGCTAGACTACAGTAATGCGTTGTACCTGGGCTCCCCCACTACTGTAGTCTCTAAACTACAGTCTGTGCAAAATAGTGCTGCCAGACTCTTAACCGGAACTAATAACCGACATTCGGCTAAACCTGCACTTGCATCCCTTCACTGGCTCCCCATCCAGGAACGCATTAGATTTAAGACACTTTGCCTAGTACATAAATCTATGCAGGGGATTGGCCCCTCCATCAACTCAGCCATGATTCGCCCCTATAAAGCTAAGCGCAATCTTCGATCTGATAATCTCTACCTGGCCGAAGTACCTAAGATCAGGAGGGCCAGGAAGGGTGGACGGTTGTTCTCATATAACGCCTCTAAACTCTGGAACTCGCTTCCACTCCAGCTACGCCTAGTCAAAAACCACGGGTCCTTCCGTAAACAACTTAAGACCCTCTTGTTCCCTCACTGGATTCAAGATAGCCTGGCTGATGACGGCTGTAAGCCAGAAACCGGTCCCAGGATGCTTGTTTCCGGTCCAGGGAAGACATAGCTTGGCAGTTCGGGCTGGACTGTTCCCATGAGGCAAAGGGTCAGACTGATTTGCATATGGCCATGTCTGAACTGGGGTGGCGGAGTGAGCTAAAGAATGATGATGGATTAAACCCAGATAAGTTGACTGGGGGTGAGTGCTTGCAATGTTCAACACTCCGTCCATCATCCCCTTTGGTTTTGCTATGTTCGCCCTAAATTGGCAGGGTATGCCCAGACGTGGGTCCCTTGCTCACTTTGCCACTGGATTCAAGATAGCCTGGCTGATGACGGCTGTAAGCCAGAAATCGGTCCAGGGAAGACATGGCTTGGCAGTTTGGGCTGGACTGTTCCCATGAGGCACAGGGTCAGACTGATTTGCATATGGCCATGTCTGAACTGGGGTGGCGGAGTGAGCTAAAGAATGATGATGGATTAAACCCAGATCAGTTGACTGGGGGTGAGTGCTTGCAATGTTCAACACTCCGTCCATCATCCCCTTTGGTTTTGCTATGTTCGCCCTAAGTTGGCAGGGTATGCCCAGACGTGGGTCCCTTGCTCACTTTGCCACTGGATTCAAGATAGCCTGGCTGATGACGGCTGTAAGCCAGAAACCAGTCCCAGGATGCCTGTTTCCGGTCCAGGGAAGACATGGCTTGGCAGTTTGGGCTGGACTGTTCCCATGAGGCACAGGGTCAGACTGATTTGCATATGGACATGTCTGAACTGGGGTGGCGGAGTGAGCTAAAGAATGATGATGGATTAAACCCAGATCAGTTGACTGGGGGTGAGTGCTTGCAATGTTCAACACTCCGTCCAGCATCCCCTTTGGTTTGGCACCATTGTAGCACCACATGCCACATGTGGAAGCTTCAGTCTGTGAAGCTCCATCTGGTGGTAGGCTAGAGGATGGATGGAAGATTGAACAGTACTGCCTTGGTCCCTACAGTCAGGAAAGCTCCCACTGGTGGTGGTCTACTAGGTGGATGGAGACTTAACGCAGGACCGCTGCGGGCCTGGCACAGTGAGGCTCTTCAGTCCATGAAGTTCACTCTGGTGGTGGACTACCGGGTAGATGGAGGCTTAATGCAGTACCGTCCTGGGCCCGTGCAGCAGGGCCCTTCAGTCTGTGAAGCTCACTGTGGTGGTGGTCTACCTGGTGGATGGAGGCTTGACGCAGTACTGTCTTGGGTCCGGCGTAGTCAGGGCCTTTACTCCATGAAGTTTACTCTGGTGGTGGTCTACCAGGAGGAATGAGGCTTGGCACAATAAGACCTTTGGCTTGGTTGCACTCGTCCCTTCAATCTATGGAGCGTGCCATGGTAGTGGTGTTCCAGGTGGATGGAAGCTTGACGCTGTACTGCCTTGGACCCAGTGCAACGGACTTTTGTGGTGGTCTAATAATGCTTGACACAGTACCTTCTTGGGCCCTCCACAGCAGGACCCTTCAGTCTGTAAATCTCTCCCCAGCTGTAGGCCACTAGGTGTATGGGAGATTGGCACGCTAGCCCCTAATGCCCGTTGCAGTGGGTCCCTTCAGTCTTTGAGGCTGGCCGGGCTTTGGTGTACCGGGAGGATGGAAGCTGGCCACAGCACCTCCTTGGATTCTGTGCTTCAGGGCCATTCAGTCCATGAAACTTGTCCTGGTGGTGGTCTATCAAGTGAATGGAAGCTTAACACAGTACCACCTTGGGTCCTTCAGTCAGTGAAGCTCTCTCCAGTGATGGTCTACTGGCACGGAAGTCTTGACACAGTACCATCTTAAGCCAGCACAGTGAGGCTGTTCAGTCTGTCAGGCTAACACTGGTGGCATTCTACCAGATGGACAGAGGCTTGACACTGTGCTACCTTGGCCCATGTGTAGCAGGGCCCTTCAGTTGGTGAAGCTTGCCCAGGAGGTGGTTCACTGGATGGAGTGAAGCTTGATGTGCTACTGTCTTGGGCACAGTGCAGCAAGCCCTTTCATTCCATGAAACTTGCTCTGACAGTGATCTTCTGGGTAGATGGAGAAGCAGTACCGCCTTCGGCCTGGCCCCATAAGCCTGAAAAGCTCATCCCTTCTGCAGTCTACAGGGTGGATGGAGGCTTGACGTGGTACCACCTTGGGCCTGACACAGTGAGGCTCTTCAGTCCATAAAGCTTTTCCGGCGGTGGTCCACCAGGTGGATGGAGGCTTAACACTGTACCACCTTGGCCGAGAGCAGCAGGACCCTGTCGGTCCATGAAGCTTGCTGCTGCAGTGGTCTATCAGGTAGACAGAGGTATAACACAGTGCCACCATTGACCTGGCACAGTGGGCTCTCAACTCAATGAAACTCACCCTGGTGGTGGTCTACCAAGTGGATGGAGGCATGGTGCTTTACCACGTTGGGCCTGGCACAGTGGGCCCTTCAGCCAATGAAACTTGCCCTGGTGGTGTTCTACCAGGTGGTGGAAAACTTGATGTGGCACTGGCTTGGGGCTGGAGCAGTGGGTCCTTCAGTCATGAAGCTTGCAATGGTGGGGATCGCCCAGGAGATAGAATCTTGACTCTTCTGTCCGTGATGCTCCCCCTGGCAGTGGTCTACTTAGTAGGTAGATAGCTTGACACAGCGCTGCCTTAGGCCTGGTGCAGTGGGGCCCTTCAGCCTGTGAAGCTCACCCCAGGGTGGTACACTGGGTGATTGAAGCTTGCTGTGGTACTGCCATGGCCCTGGTGCAGCGAGGCTTTTAATTTAATTCTGTGACACAGTGGCAGTGGTTCCACCTTGGGCCCTGAGCAGCAGGGCGCGTTCAGTTTGTGAAGCTTGCCCCTACGGTGGTCTAATGAGTGGACAGAGGCTTGACATGGTGTTGCCTTGGGCCTGGCACAGCACGGTCTGTGATTTCTTTCTTTTTTAATTTTGATAACACTGCGGGGCCTTTTAGAACCTCCCCAAATGGACCCTGGGGTCAGGATAGGCCCTTACCTGCTCTTTTGTTTTATTTTCAGGTCAATGTACTTAGTCAGACCTGGGGAATCGAGGTCAGTATTTTCTTCTGATGTTGGGGCAGCTGGCCTCGGGGATCCTCAACAGAGCAGAGATACAAATTGAAAAATGGCATTGGGGTAAGTCCCTTATCTATAGCGAGACGCACAGCCTTTAATGTACGCAACCGCCATTTTTATTTTTATTTTTCACCTTTACAGGCATTGCTTGCCCCTAAGTGAGTATTAATTTTAATTTGTATTGTCACCAGGTTGATCGCCCCTCCTTCGCTTGCAGGATTAGCCTGGCTACGCCATTTTGGTGCAGGACGGAAGCTGAAGAGGCAGCACATCCTTTCCACGTGCTACAAACCCCCAAATACTGCTCTGACACTGTCATTTTTTTAAATTTGTGTTTGGTAAGAAAATGACCTGATTTATATTGTTTTAGGGTGGACTTTTCCCAAGTGCAAATGCAAACTCACACATATAGTGGTATACATCAGAATCTTCAAGTTATAAGCAGGGGCGGCTCCTCCGCTAGGGCGGCGGAGTGTCGCCCCATTGCTTTCTCGCAGTACGCGGGACCCGGGGCAGCAGAAAGGTAGGTTTTAATTATTTTTATTTTCATTGTTGACCCCCTCTCCGTGTCACCTCCCCTCCCCGCGCAACCCCGCGCCCGCCCCCTCCCCACCCCCGCGAGCGATGCCTGCCGCTACTGGTTATAAGCCTCAATGGAGTTGAAATACCGTGTACAGACAGTGCTTTAAATGGGCCGGTACTCACCGGTACTGAGTACCGGCACTTCTTAAATTTACCGAGTCGAGTACCGGCACTTCTCCACTGTCAAGGAGAGTACCGGTACTCAGGGTCAGATTAGAAGGTGGGCAGCTGCGTGCCGTTTGTTTGGCAGCATGTTGGCCGTTGCCTTATTTATTCAGGTTTGGCAAGCTGCCCGATGCGGCCTCTGCTCCCTTCCTACCCAGATGGAGGCTCTCCTTGTCCTCATCACCCCCTGCTAGGCATCGATGCTGGGTCCGTGGAACGCAGACACAAAGGGTCATTTTCACCCCTTGGCCTCCCACTGGGGTCTGACTTTCTTTGTCTGGACTCTTTTGCCCTTGCGATTCCACCCACCCCGCGCGCTGGGACATTAAGTCCATGATGGGCGGTGATGATCGAGGTGGCGAAGAAGGCTTAAGCAGCCTCCCTGGTGCCCAGGTGAGGGGGAGTTCAACTGACCTTCCCATCGGAGGCCAGTACTGTCAATTATCTGAAACTGTTAAAGGTTACCTTCGAAAGGAAGCAACGTTGCTTTTCCATTTCCCGCATGAGGCCCGTACACTTCTCTTTATTTTAGCCTCTGCCAGATTTTGACACTAACAAAAGGGACAGTTCTACCCATGTCTGTACGCAGGGCCGGCTCTGCATGGCGTTCCTGATTGCTAGTTTATATTGTTTTTAAAAGCACCCGCTGCAGTGTTCCTGACCTGCAGCAATTTTTAGCCAACAATAAAAAAGTCAAGTTAACTCCGGTGATTGTCGCTGTTCCTGGAGAGAGAACGAAGTTTTTGTCTAGTGGAAGTTTTGACTGGGGGATCTTTTGATTCATCTTAAGGTAGTGCAGAGGGTTAATGTGCCTGGGCAAAGAATGTGTACCATGCAAAGCACGAAGTGAACATAACATAAATCTTTCGTCAGAGACTTCCTTCTGTTACTTGCAGCTTATAAGTTAAAATGCTAAAAAAAAAACGGAGCTATTTACTGTCATCAAATAGCTGAAATGCAGACTTCAAGTATAGATTAAAATGTTTGATTTTTTCCCCCAGACTTTCAATATCCTAATGTTGTACAAAGTGTTGATTTGGGTGTAAATCAATTCCAATTATTAAAGATAATCGCCAACCATGGTCTTATATTTTAAATTCTGAGTTTGTGCTTCTCCAGACCAAGCACCCGTAACTATACTACCTACCAGTATGGATGACATATAAATCCTACCACTCTGTCATATGGAACTTTTCCTATACATTGATTTACACACATATGATTGAGTAATGTGTGTGCAATGTAAAGTGCTCGGACACCCTTCACTTTTATGAGTGACACTATAAAACTAACTCGATGCATCTGAGAGAGGGTGGTTATGGAGACTATTAAGGGGTGGTGGTAGTGCGGGAATCCGTTGCGCAGGAGGTCATTGGGGGGGAGCGCCAAAAACCATTGCTAAAGCCGGCCCTGCCAGTATTGTTCTTCCCCTTCTGGACTCTGCACATACTCGGGACCCTCCAGTGCTCACTGCATGCCACTGCAAGCTCTGCCGAGGGGAGAGGAGGGAAAATGGGGGTGAGTGAAGGTGAAGAGTGAGGGGGAAGGAGCAGAGTTTAAAGTAGGAAACGGTAGAGAGGCAGAAGGGGTAAGTGCAGACAGAGATGGGATCCAGACGGCTGTGGAACGAGGTAGAGAGGCGCGGAGAGGGCAGATTAGAAATAAAGTGATGAGACAGAGTGATAAGATGCAATAGGGGTAAAGAGAGTGGGACAGAATTAGCTACAAACGGGAGAGAGGTGAGTGCGAGAGGGATCTCGAGGTTAGAGATGTGAAAACAGAGAGTGTGTGTTTGAGAGGAACAGAATCAGGAGGTATTTGAAAAGAAATGCATGGAATGCTTGTTTGTATGTGTGCAATCTTAAAGATTGCGCCAAATGCAACCAAGTAGGAATATTAGAAATATTATGATATTAAGAAGCTGCAAATATTAGAAAACAAGGAAACATGAACATTTGGTGTTTCACCTTCATTTTGTATAACGAGTTAACACATTTTGCTTGGATTGATACATTTCTCACATGTTTTGTTCTGTCCCGCAACCGGTGTAAGTGCCAGAGTCTCTATCGTCCTAGAGCGCCTTGATTATTAGCCTGAAATAGGGTGACCAGACGTCCCCGATTTGCCCGGACAGTCCCGGTTTTTCACCAGCTGTCCGGGCAGATTTCGGCAATTTTGTCTCATGTCCCGGTTTTTAGAAGGGGTTGACTGAAAACAGTGAAAGGCACTTTTTGGGTGTTCTAAAGCTTTGCTAGTTAGCAACTGTTATAAGTAAGCAGTTTAATTAATAGGTATAATTTTGATTGTAGAAATTGCATTGTATTTACTTTCTTAATGCATCTTCTGTGATCCTATGTTGATGACAGCTGTCATTCTGCGCCATTCCGTGGATGAAAAATTGTAGTCCTTCTTATTTTCCCCAAATGTCCCGGTTTTTGGTTCTCAAGATCTGGTCACCCTAGCCTGAAAGAGCTAAAAGTACTGTTGATGGCTTGGCTCATTCAGGGTTTTAGTTGTTAATCTGCACATATGGAAAGTTTGAGACCACTATCCAGGACAAAGCAAGGACAACATGAATACTCAATAGAAGGGTTTTTGTATCATGTCTAACTCCGCCTCTAACCCCGCCCACTAGCCACGCCCCTCGCTCAATTTAACGAGTACCTGCACTTATTTTTTCCCATTTAAAGCACTGTGTACAGAACCACAATGCCAGCGTGTGCCTCATCCACCCATGCCTATTTCCGGTGACTGTGGTAGAACCGCGGCTACTTATGGACCATTAAAGAGGTTTGTTTGGTTCCTGAGAATGTATTGTTCCACATTCAAATAGTCCTTGATTACTTCTTTCTTGCACAGACAGTCCTTGCTGCAGGAGAGCTCTGCAGCAAAGGAGACGTTTTATTAGTTTTTTGCTGTGCTTTTCCACTTTTAGGGTACAAAACAGTTTGCATCTTTGCAATGACTTCTGGACAGGGAGAACAGGAGAGGGGACATCCAAAAGAACAGCTGAAGATGTCCACACCGAGGATTCAAAATCGCTTTTCCACCACAAAATGTGTACAAATTTAGTAGCGGCTTGCACAGATAAGAGCGGTGGGCGGTGGGGGCGCCAATGCGGCGATGAGGCGAGTGCAAATAAGTGTTTTATTTATTTATTTATTTAATATTACTTATCCCATCGTCGGTCAACTTCCACCACCCCCACCCCACCCCACCTCACCGCTTCACCACTCTTACCTGTGCGAGTCGCCACTGTACAAAATATATTTTTTATTTAGTTAACTAGGTGAATTCCACCTGAAAACTTTTGAGACTTGAAAATATGGGCGTATCACCAACCAGTTGGTGTGAGAGCTGCAGCGGGGGCAGTAAGAGAAGTAAATCTGGTGAATCTATGCCAATCGTACTTGCATCCAGTGCAGTGAAGGCCACGGTGGAGGGGTGACACGCAGTGCTTTTAATGAGCAGGTACTCACAGGTATGGGGGAGTTCCGGCACAATTTAGTTAATTTTAACGGGAGAGCACCTTCACGGGTTCAATACTTTAATCGGGGGTGGGTACCAGCACTGCTCGGTAGCAAACAGGGCATCTGCGATAGTGAGTACCTCAAATTTTCTATTTTCTTTTCAAGCACTGGTGACCGGGAATAAATAGGCCCAGATTTCATAGTTTATCGCGCAGTGCGCAAGATGGAGAGAGACGGAGAATGCTATATTTACAGAAATAAGGCACTCTCCTCCCCTCTCCCTTACACCGTGGCAGAAATGTGCTGCTGTGCGGCACACACACACCTTTGCACCATAGTGCGAAGGGTGTCTCCGTGAGTCTAGCATAGGTATAGTACTGGAAGGATACCCTTCTAGTACAAAATGCCATGCTTAGACTAACTTGAAACCTTTTTACTAAGTTTTAGCGCCATATTTGCATCATGAAAGTGACGCAAAATGAGACTAAATCTTTTTTTACTAATTTACTTTCCAGCGCTAAACTTGTTTAGCATTGGAAAATCACTCAAAAGTAGCGCAAAGCAGCGCATAGGACTGCTTTGCATTACTTAACGCCAAGGGGGCGTACCATAGGTGGTACATGGATGTTCCCACGCAACCACCCGAAGTGTTTGACGCAAAACCCTATGCCCATTTCAGATAGGCGCTATCACAGAGAAATGCTTTCATTTCTCCTTTCTTTTTCGATTTTGCTTGCATGCTGCACTGTGCAGCACACATACAAAGTGGGAAAAGTTTAAAAGTTAGTCTAAGCATAGTGGGGTATATTTACAAGGGGATAGCGCCACCAGAACATCACTTTTAGTGACTACAATAAAAGTCCCGGGCACACATGAACCAGGTGTTGAACCACTGATGGTTTCAAGGTTAAACAAAAGTCTCAATGCTCAATCTCCAGTGTAATCATCCTTGTTTTAATATTCAATGGAACACACGAAAACCAGCCAACACGTGTTTCGTCGCCATGGGAACTATCCCGCGACTTCCTCAGGGCTTAAAAAACAGGTGGTGACCCGGCATTTTCACTTTACAGAGATTAGCATTGGAACTCTACAGCGTACCCGCTTGTAGAGAGACACGGAATACTCTCCGTGCTTTCAGAAGTTTGCAGCACGTTTTCAGGAATACGAGCTATCCACAAAATAAGGCGTGTCATGACCTCAGCATTTTGCTGAAGGGCCCTACTTAGGCATCGTATACTTTGGATTTTCTTAACGTGGTACAGTACGTCAGAAGCCGGTTTTGGATTATCACCGACAACAGGGATATTCGTCCAGTTCAGACATTTTTTTTCTTATATCTGATAAATTGTTACCAGCCGGGTTGGAATTATCACCGGCAGAGCATTCGTACCAGAGTGTCACCACCTGTTTTTTAAGCCCTGAGGAAGTCGCGGGATAGTTCCCATGGCGACGAAACACGTGTTGGCTGGTTTTCGTGTGTTCCATTGAATATTAAAACAAGGATGATTACACTGGAGATTGAGCATTGAGACTTTTGTTTAACCTTGAAACCATCAGTGGTTCAACACCTGGTTCATGTGTGCCCGGGACTTTTATTGTATTGACATTGTGTAGGGCTTGACCCTACACACATTGAGGGGTTTTAGGGAATTATCCCCTTACCTGGTAGCACCGTACACTTTAGATTAATTTTTCACTTTGCCGTTTATCGAGCTGGGCGCCTTTTTCCTGAGTTACTAAAAACCCTTTGAACTTAACTTAATCACTTTTAGTGACATTCTGATGGCGCTATGCCCTTCTCCATAATTACAAAGCCGCACAGCTAATTTTAGCGCCAGCGCTAGGGAAAACACAGGGGGGGGGGATATTATCAAGAAATGGCGATAATTATCGCTAACTGCAGATAGCGCGCCTTTTCTTATCGTCGTCTATCGCGGGAAACTATCACCGTGTTAGCGGCGTATTACCAACACGCCGCTAACAGGCGATAGCTTCCCTCACCGCCTCAAAAGTCCGACGATAAAATTAGTGGGACAGCGATAAGAAAAGGCGCGCTAACTGCGGTTAGTGATAATTATCGCCTTTTCTTGATAATATCCCCCAGAGTTGTTCATGATAACCGGGTAAGACTATTTCAAGCCATATAGGGGCAGACAAGTCAAAGTACAACAGCAGAAATATTTTGAATCAATGACCACTAATTGATAAAAAAAATACATACAAAGTGGACGCAGTTTAGTTGTGGCCTAAGGGCAAATAAGTTTGACTTCATTTTGCATTTTCTACAGGCCAAGGTCATTGCACAATTTAATTACAATTTTATAAAATCCAGAAGAGAAATAGGGTGTTCTTCATATTTACAATTACTACACAAAAGTCTTTGGGGCATATTAGCAAGGAATGGCGACAACTAGCGCTAACCTAGGTTAGCGCTATTTTTTTATCACCGTCTAGCGCCATTATTGTTTGCCCTGTTAGCGACGTATTAGCAACACGTCGCTAACAGACGATAGCTTCAGCCAAAACTCTCGCTAACTCCTGCGCGATGGCGATATCTAAAGCTTCGATAGTGGGCGAAATCCAGCGACAACATTTTAGCGATCATAAAACGCACGCTAACCCACAAGTGTGGACTTTGCAAAAATAACCTATCAGTCCACCTCCCATTGAAAAGATGCGAAAAAAATATATAAATGCAGATTTGAGTACCCAGGGCCAAGTGCAGCACACAACAACAACCACCTCAAGCCACCCAACATCCAGGATGACCAGGAGGAGAGCCTGGATGCCCCGCTGGACTTGCGCCTGGAGCCTGGATGCCCCGCTGGACTTGCGCTTGGAGCCTGGATACCCCGCTGGACTTGCGCCTGGAGCCTAGATGCCCCGCTGGACTTGCGCCTGGAGCCCGGATGCCCCGCTGCACTTGCGCCTGGAGCCTGGATGCCCGCTGTACTTGCGCCTGGAGCCCAGATGCCTCGCTGGACTTGCGCCTGGAGCCTGGATGCCCCGCTGGACTTGCGCCTGGAGCCTGGATGCCTCGCTGGACTTGCGCCTGGAGCCTGGAGTGGGATGCGGAGGAGCTGTGGAGTCGATGAGCCGTGGTGGGAGACATTGATGTGCGACCATCGCCCGTACCTGGTGGTGAAGTCTGGCAGGTCACATGGAGACCCGTTGCTGACCTGTTTGTGAATTCCGCCTTGCGCACCTTGGTGCAGTTAATGGTAGAGGTGCTCCTGCGCACCAACGGAGTGAGGTCCACATGGCATACTACAATACACCACTACACCAGGGTGCACGGAGGGGATTACCAATGGTGGGTGCCGTCTCCCTGCATCACAGGACGGATGATGTTGGGCTGGCCGGATGCTGTGGAGGGTGAGGCCCCTGTGCTACGCCCAACTTGTGTGGTCTGTGTGCTGCAACTACACGCCTAAGGGAGCCCTGCTGCATCAACTGCATCGGGAGGTCCACCAGCGGACTACGCGGTGACTGCCGTACCCAGCCCAGTGAAAGCACACCTGTCTCAGGCTCCTGCTGGCTGAGTCACAGGTTTGGAGAGAGTGCAGTGGATTGCGCCACGGGGTCAATGTCCAGGTAAGGAGAAGGTGGGACGCGTAGCGCAGGAGGGCCGGGGGTTGAGTCACTCATGCCCATCACACGTAGATGACGCACCCCCAGTGGCGGCTCTACCGCTATGGCGGAAGAGCGTTGACTCACCACCTCAAGCAGTGTAGATGAGGAACAATCATCACATGATGATAACTCAATTAATCAATCAACCAGGGGAATTGTAAACACGTTACTCACCCGTGAGGGTCTCAAGGCACTGAGGGGTGGGGGGCGCAGATCTGTCAGCCAAAGAGACAGCTCTTGAGGGTCTTCCTGAAGGTGTTCAGTGAGGGGGCACCTCTGATGGCTGCTGGTAGCTCATTCCAAGTCTTTGATGCAATGTGGGAGAAGGATCTTCCGCCTGCTCAGGCTCTGTGGATACGCGGGGTTTCTGCCAGTGCGAGGTTGGAAGATCGGATGTCTCATTTGGGTACGTGGAGGTTGATTCTGTCGTTGAGGTATTTGGTTACGTTGATGTGTAGCCATTTTTATGCATGAGTGAGGATTTTGAAGGTGACTCTTTTCTCCACGTGGAGCCAGTGGAGTCTACGTAGGTGTTGGCTGATGTGTTCGTGCCGGGGGATGCCGAGGACGAGTCTGGCGGCGGTGTACTGTAATGACTGGAGTTTGCGGAGTAGGGACTTGTAAATGCCGGCGTAGAGTGCGTTTCCATAGTCCAGTCTGCTGGTGAGGGGTGCATGGGTGACTGTCTTTCATGACTCCAGGGGGATCCATTTGAAGGTCTTGCGGAGGATGCGGAGGGTGTTGATGCAGCTGGAGGTGACGGCGTAGACATGTCGGTTCATGGTGAGGGATGGGTCGAGTACGATGCCGAGGTTTCTGGCGTGGTCTAAGGGGGTAGGTGGTCTTCCGAGGGCGGCGGACAACAGGTGTCGTCCCATGCTGAAGGTGTGGTTCCAAGGACGAGGACTTCTGTCTTCTCGGCGTGGAGCTTCAGGCAGATGTTGCTCATCCAGACTGCGACGTCCTGCATTCCTTCATGGAAGTTGAGTCTGGCGGTGGTGGGGTCTTTGGTGAGGGAGAGGATGAGCTGGGTGTCATCAGCGTAGGATACGATGTTGAGGCTGTGTTGTCTGGCGATAGCGGCGAGGGTGCCATGTAGTTATTGAAGAGGGTCGGGCTCAGAGAAGACCCCCCTGGGACTCAACAGGTGATTTACGTGGGATCGGAGAGGAAGGCTGGCAGTCTTATCCTTTGGCCTCTTCCGGGGAGGAATGATCGGATCCAGTCAAGGGCTGTTCCTTGTATGCCGGCGTCATGTAGTCTGGCCACTAGTGTGCGGTGGTTGACGGTGTTGAAGGCCGCTGAAAGTTTGAGTAGGATGAGGGCTGCGGAGTGACCTTGGTCCAGGAGGGTGCGGATGTCGTCTGTGGCGGCGAGTAGGGCGATCTCGGTGCTGTGGTAGATGTGAGGAGGGCAGGGGTCAGTGGGGGCCCCTGAGTGGATGCCTTTCATGGTCGAGGCGGTGTATTCAGCTGTGACCGGCGTCCAGGTGGAGATGGTGGGTTGGCTGGTGTGTTGGGGGAGCGGGGGGCCGGCTGTGGCATCTGGTGGATGGTCGGCAAAGTTGTTGTGGAGTATTTTTGATCTTGAGGTGGAAGTAGGTTCCACACTTATTGCAGAGGTCTTGGGACGGGGTGATGTCTGTGGCTACGCTGCGTGGGTTGGTGAATTCATGAAGGACCTTGAAGAGTTGCCTGGAGTTGATGGATTGTTAAGGATTTGGTTGTGCTAGTCCGTCATGGCGTCCTTGTAGGTGGTGTAGATTTCGGGTGTCTTGGTGTTTCTCCAGTTCTTCTCCAGGCATCTGCAGGTGCGTCTTGCTTCTTGGAGATCGGTGGTGAACCAGGCGGCTTACCAGGGGCACTGTTTGTCGGGCTTGCTTAGCGGGGCGAGCTTGTATGCGCAGTTGGAGATCCAAGTGTGGAGTTCACTGGCTGCGACGCTGGCGTCGGCTGTGTTGGAGGCCAGGGTGGTGGTTAAGGTCTGGCGGCAGTGGAGGCAGGTGAACCTGCAGTGGGTCGTGTTTGGCGAGGCCTGTCATCAGTCTCAGATTATTCCGTGGCTGAGCTGTAGCAGTGGCTGGTTCGAGATCCAGGGTTCCTGGCGCTGGTCGCGGTCGGGACACGGACAGACGCAGACGGGCTTGCCTTGGGCACGCCTTTGGCGCACCTGCGGCGCGCGTCTGCTGCGTGACCGCGCAGCTGCCGCCATTAAGTAGGGGAGGGGGGAGGAACGATCATCTGGGATGCGGGAGTGGGCGAGGACAGGGGTACAGGGCCACAGGGGCAGCAGCGGTAGGAAACGGGAAGTGCAGGCTCGGAGAAGCCAAAAAAACAGATCAAAAGTTAAAAACAAGGGATAACTAACTGATGTAATCATGCTATGTATCCTCAGGGGGTGGGAGGGTGGGTAGGACTGCTCCAAACACAGAGCAGGGCATGGGCGGATTGGCATGCCCACTCAAGTGCACAATGACTGTTTGGTCGGCCCACTCAGGCCGCCCAAAGCAGTCATGCGCACTTCCCTGTTCGCAATGCAGGCTGCATTACAGCCTGCATGGAGAACATGGCTACCCCTCCGGCCCCTGGCTGCATGACTTGTCCCGTTGGCGATTACCAATCCCACCGCTGCATCACAGCGTTGTGATTGACTCAGGGGAGGGAGCCTGGCTGCCTACCTCCTTTTCCTGGAAGCAGACGCAAGAGAGCAGGAGCTACAAAGGCATGGGACACAACTTCGGGGTAAGACTTCCCTCAATAAATTCTTAACAACACATGCTCACACACACATCCCCGCATCCACGCACCATCCAGTGTTATTTCCGGCGTTTACCACCTCACAGATTCCAGCCCCCGCACTTCTCATTGGTCGCCGCTGTGCGCCCATGCACTGCGGGCGTACCACTCGTGTGCCAAAGGCACATACGTAGTTGCGACGCATGCCATCACCTCGCATTCCATTCCAATGCATACTAATACTAGGCACATTGCAACAGTAGAGTGGGTGTTGCATAGCGCAGACATAAAGATCACTGTTCCCACTTCAGTGAGTGCAACCCAAAACTAACCTTTGCACCACAAACCCAACCGTGAACCCTGGAATTCCTTTTTTGAGCCCCCAAAACACACACAAAAATCTCATTTGAGACAGATGCACACCCCATTTTTCATATTTTACCCCACTATTCACCCCATTTTTCATATTTTACCCCATTATTCACCCCATTTTTCATTACCCCAAAAACACCCCATTTTTCATATTTTACCCCAACAAACACCCCATTTTTCATATTTTACCCCAAAAAACACCCCATTTTTCATATTGTACTGCAAAAAAACGTACATTTACAATTTTAACCCAAAACCCATACACACCTGAGAAACTTTAAATTACCCCATTACTGACCTCACAATGCGTTGTGATAAAATGCGATGTTAAGGCACCCGCGTTGTCGGAGTTGCGTTGTTAACGATGTGCTGCCTGCGTTGTAATGGTCGTCTCCCGTGCCAAAGGCAACCCATAGGCTACGCCGTTTGCGTCCGTCTGCCCCTGGACCGCGCTCAGCACCAAGGAGCATTCCTCTTGGACACTCCACCGCTACGACGCCAGCACTCTCCTCGCCATCAACCCTGGACGCCACCTCGCTTGCCAGGACCAACCTCTGCTCCATGCCGGACATCGCCTTCACCATCACTGATGGCTGCAGTATCACCCACAAGGAGCACCCCGACCGTCAAGGAGGAGGCATTGCCGTCACCTACAGAGGCACACTCCGACTGACAACGCACTCTAATGTGCCAAGGGTGACCATGGACCACGTCAACTCCCAGATCCGGAACAAGCCCAAGAACATCCTCTGCAGCACCCTCATGTGCAGGCCCCCCGGGCCATGGCCCCCCATTCTCCATGCCATTGTAGACCTCATTGCACCCCAGGGTCTCCAATCCACCGACAACATCCAACTCGGTGAACTCAAGTTCCACCTGGACAACTCCAGTGACCAGAGCACCACCCCCTCCTGGGGAGGGTCACGGACATCAGACGCAAGCAGCAAAGTCAAAGTCAAAGTCAAAAACACTTGTTAAGCGCACAAATCACCTTGAGGTCTCATGGCGCTTGCGGGACTCCAGTGGGCTAAAGGTCATGACTATTATCCTTATTTCTGATCAAATAACCACGGGGCATATTAGCAAGGGCTTTATCACCGCTTTAGCGGCACTTTTTGCCGCTAAAGCGGCGATTTTTTTATCGCCCTATCAGCAAGCTGTCGCTAACAGGTGTTAGCGACAGCTTCCAGGCGATAGCGACTGGTTTGGGTGCCGCTTTACATGTCAGCGATATTTATCGCTAATGACATGCAAAGGAAACGTTCCCAACCTAACAGCGACTGAAAGCAGGCGCTAACATACCTATCGCCTATTAGCAAGGCCCGCGAAGCGATAGAAAAACGCGCGCTAACCACGATTAGCGCTGGATTTTTACACCTGGTAGAAACCTGACTCACCCATTATAGTCTATGGGAGGTGGATTCTACGGTTAAGTCCCCACCTGCCTATTAGCGAGATTTCCCTTAGCGATGGGAATTTATCCCTGGAATTCTTGCGTTATTGCTGGGATTCGCCGCTATCGCTGGATATATTATCGCATTGGAGATAAACGTTGCTAATAACGTGTTATCTCTGCGATAAAATCCAGTGATAGGCGGCGATAAAAAAAAACGCGCTAAGCGCGGTTTGCGATAATTATCGCAAGTTGTTGCTAATATGCCCCCAGGTTTTTAATTCTTTCCGGAAATGTTTGTGTTCGACGATGGAGTGAAGATGGACGCAAGTCACCTCAACAGTCGGCCTGGGCGTAGTTCGCGGAGTTTTACTACGCGTAACTCCGCAAAGTTACAAAAAAACTCTGCGAAGTTCTGCGAGTGGCGGAGTGCAGTGCGAACTGCAGTTTGTGCTGGTATTCCTGCCGCTCGGGTAGAAATTCTACCCGAGCGGCAGCTCGCGCTCGCGAACTTACCGTTCGCGATAGCGAGCGGGGAAAAAACTCTGCTGCACATCGCGAATCGGAGTTTTCTGCACTCAGCGAGCTCCGCCGAGTGCGGAGTGCAGAAAACTCTGCAAACTCCGCTAACGGAGCGAAGTTCAATGCCCGGGCCTACTCAACAGGCCACATAGCAGGACACACGGTCGAGCACGTCACTTCCGCCAGCGTTTACCTCAACTACAGCCACAACACCAGACTCTCCTGGACCGACCATCATTGGTAACATCACGTCTTCACCTTGCCGACCAGACGCCACCGCCATCATCGCACCCCGGTGCAGCTGGATCAAGGCCAGCGAAGAACATCTCGTCAACTCCCTCTGCGCCAACACTCCACCAATGCTTCCAAACGATGACACCGCACGCGCAACCACCACCGATGGATCTCCAACAGCGCCGACATTCGGGCACCCCTCATGAACAGCACTGCGTCAGTACCTTCCGCCTGCCTGATGGCAGGCGTGAGGGTGAGGCAGTGCCACAGGGATAGGCTGGCCCCATGCATTGCTGGAGTTGCGTCATGGTTGCGACACGACTGCAGCAATGCGTGACTTTAGCGCAGGCAGATACATCAGGACTCCTGACGTATCTGTCATTACTTGCGTCATGGAGCGCTGTCCAGTGATTACAGCGCATCCATGCTGTCGCAAGAAGGGCGTAGTGAGAAGTGTTGCAACGCTGTCTTGTCGCAGCGCAGCAACACTTTTCATGACTGGGGCACAGGTATGCGCACTATCTTATTGATTGTGCGCATTCCTGCACTGTAGTTTTGTCTCAGGGCAGCGCTGCAACATTGCTAGCAGCGCTGGCCAGCGCCAAAACCTGCAGAGATATGGACCCAAGTTTTATCACCATTTTTAAGACCTTCTATTTTCTGGTCTTAAGTAACTGGCTCTAACTGCAGTTAGAGCCAGTTTTTTGACTCTTAGGAATTTCAAGGAGCCCCTTGATAATATGGAGTAGTGGTGTTGCCTTTTTGCATGGGAACGCCTACTTTGCATGTAATTAGCGATAAATATCGCTAACATGCTTTGAGATGTAAAAACGGACCGCTATCGCCAAAAAAATCACGCTAAGACCCGTTTGCTACATCTTGCTAAAAGTGAGATAAAATTATCGCCGCTTTAGCTGCAAAAAAGTGCCGCTAAAGCGGCGATAGGCCCTTGATATTATGCCCCAGCGGTGTGCTGTATTGTTACAAATACGGTGTTTTGGAAATGTCAGAGCTCGGCGCTGCCAAATTTGGCGCAGCCCCGTGCTCTGACATATCCTTGTAAATATCAGTAACGGATGCTACCGATCAGGGGTGGTGGGTGGGGGAAGGAAAGAGGGAGGAATAATAAAAAAAATAGCACTTAACTCTTTACCGCTACCCGCCACCTCTTCTTTCTCTGTCCTCCTCTTGACAGGAAGCACACAGCCTTCCAGATTCCCCTGACCAATCGCAACGCTACAGCGTTGTGATTGGTCTGAGCGCAGTGGTTCGGCCCTCACACAGGGGCTGACAGCTTGCATGGACATGACCTGCCACCAGTCCTCCTCCTGTGATGCGCGGGAAGCCCAGCCCCGCCTGTTAGAATTAAATTAAAAGTCTGATCTGTGCTACCACATGTAATGATTGTTAAGTTAGCCTTTGCGGCACCATTTTATACTTAGCCCCTAATTTTAGGCCATGTTTGCCACTAATTGTTCCCTGGCTCTGCAAGTAGCAGCTGTGTAGAATTCCCTGTGTCTCTGTAAGTTGGGCCTCGCTGTATAAACTAATACACTGTTTGTACTTCTGCATACCTTTCTTATGACATGGAGCCTGCCCCCACTGGCTCAGCTGCAGGCACGGACAGAATGACCTTGCCAGAGAGATAGTGTGTGCCGGTCTCAGACTCTTAGCTCATCTTTGTGTGCCCCATCTGTTTTTGCTGCCTTCTGTGGAAAGTTACTGGGTGGGTGTGTCTTGTGCTCAGGCTGAAATGTATAATTGTCATCTTTATGCTTGTGAAAGGCAGTCCCTCGGCAGACATCTTAGGGTGCAGGTCAGATTGGACTCCTCTGCAGAGTATTGCTAATAAACAACTGTTTGTATTCTCTACTGTCTGACCGACTCTTCATTTTGTGGAAGGGTATTAGGAGGTTGTAGATAACCCGGGTGGTCCTTTTCGGGTCACTTCCTTCAGTTGGCGCCCAAACAGGGACTCTGCAAGGTGACCCAACTCGCCCGTAATCGGGTTGCAGGGTCGGAGTTGCGTCCGGTCGGTCGGGCGGATCGGGGATCCCCACACGATAAGAGCCTGGTTCTCTTGGCTGCCCCGCCCGTCTGATCGGGCGACTCCTCATCTAGTGGTCACCGGCTGGGGTCCTGAGAAGGCGAAACCTTGGATTTGACCGTTTGGTCCGAAGAGTCGGCAGTGGAGAATAATCTTGCTCGACCTGAGTGCACCAGGTGAGTGATTTGAATTCTTGGAAAAATGTGGCACCATGGTTGAACGGCACGAGCCTACGGGCTGTGTCTGGTACAGTCTCCGGACTGTCTTGTCTTGATCTTGGGGGGTTTGCGTACCCTTAAAAGACACAGAGTGTTTGTGAACAGTCTACCAGGCCAACTGGAAATTCGGCCCACTCTTGAAAAGGTCTGGGACTGTTTGCGAGCAATCTGCCAGGCCAACTGGAAATTCGGCCTATTCTTGAAAAGGTCTGGGGCTAGAGCCTGTCTTCTTGTCTTGGTACAGTCTCTGGACTGTCTTATCTTGGTGCAGTCTGAGGACTGACTTGTTTTGGTTCAGGCTAGAGCGTGACTTGTTTTGGTTCAGTCTCAGGACTGACTTGCCATGGTGCAGTCTGAGGACTGCTCTTGAGAGCTCTTTTTGTCTGTGAGTGTGTTTTGTGAATATGGTGCCCCATCAGTTTGTTTTTGGTATGGAATGAGCTTATTTTGCCCTCAGCAAGCGCCTCCTTTTGAATAATTTAAAAAAAAAAAAAACCATGGTGATAATGTTTATATGTATATATATATGTTTGTTTTCTTTTTTTTACATAGGATGAGTGGTGTGAGAAGGGACGAAGGAATGTGTAATGGGAGAGAATGTGAAGTGAGACAGTTAGAGCGCATGATGTAATTAAAAAATTTTTTAAAAGAAGGGGTGCGCTGATGGCGCCTAGATCTCACATTTAGCTTTGGACATTGCAAAATGACAAAAGCTGTTTTGAGCTACAGACATGATGTTGTATTTTTAAAGTTTGGTACATGGAAGTAAAAATGAATGAATGGGCCTTGCGCAGATGCTGATGTGTTTAGTTTGAAATTGACCTCGCAATATAACGTGTATTTAATTTGGAAAAGGTGTTTTAAGAATTTCAGGCAACACGTATTTATGCTGAATAAAAGGGATTTTCAAAGTTGAAATACACAGCTTGTGTTCAGCTTGGTTTGACAGACTTACTGCAGCCTTTTTGGCCTTGAGATAGGAGTGGAATTTCTCTTGCTGGTACTGTTCGTTTGTTTGGTTTTTTTTCCGTCATGAAAAGGATGCATGCAGACATACACGGCCTTATCTGTAGAAGGAAAAAAGGAGGCAGTCTATGTTAGATTTCTTTTGAGCATGGCTGAAGGAGGTTAATAGAGGCGAAAAAGGAAGGAAAGAGGGTAATAGCGAATTTGTAAGGAAGTTGTGTGGAATGTGATAAAATAATGAGCTTTTTTGGACAACACGTGGTTTCTAGGAGCAGGGTTTCCAAACTGCTGTGCTACAGATTTTGTGTGATCCCTTGGGTAATGTAAGTTAATGGCTTGCTGCCAGGGGAAAGATGAGAGAGTGAAGGTGTTTCCAGATTTTAGTGGGCAGGATTTGTGTTTTCAAATAAATAAAAAAAGGGGGGGGTCTGATTGTTTGTTTGCAGATTCGGTTTTCCATTTTAGTTAACCCCTTCCATGCTCATGACGAGCTCAGCTCGTCATGCTGCGCAGTGCTCGTGTGCGCATGACGAGCTGAGCTCGTCATGAACCCGTCCGCTCAATGCAATGCCTCGCACAGGGCGAAAATCGGCCGCGCATGGAAGGGGTTAATGTCTAATGGTGGTGAGCATGTGATGGGCTTGGCAGGTGAATGTCTGATGACGGGCCTTAATGTAAGTAGTGAATAGTGTTTGCCCCCCCGAGTTTTGCGGATGTGCCATCCACTTTGTGGGCAACAGGCAACGTAGAGCTGAGATTCCTACAGATTTCACGAGCCTTGTTGTGTATGATACAGGATTTGGTTGAGAAAGGTGGTGGTGAGGAGACGACTGGTACACGGTAATAGTCCCATTATTTTGATTGTGTTTACAATTTTGTGGCTGATTGGTGTAAAGTTCATGAAAAGGTGGTTTTCCAACATCCTGCTGTTCTAGCCATTACTATGCTTCTGCTAATGGTTCTTTCTGCTGCTCAATATCTTTTCTATCACTGATGTAAAATACATTTTTTGCCAGTATTATTTATTTCAATGATAGGTCTTTGTTCGGATTCACATAGAATGGTAGGGGTCATAGGTTCTGCTGCTCGTCTTAGGACTATGAAGAAGGACAGAGCATCCATAAACAGGTTTAAAAAGGAGGTAGTTACTTGTTCATCGTTTCAGACACACAGCAGAGTTGTAGGGACAGTGCAGTTAAATAGTGTGCGACATGGCATCCATGGCGTGGTTTTCCTTGACTTTTTGCCTCTACCCCCTATGTTTTTGATGCTGTACTGGATTTCGTTTTTGTTGCCTTAGATGCTTTGGACACTTTCCCATTGCTGATCAGTGTCACAGTGCAAATGCTTTCTCTGTAAATAGATATTGTGCTTGGTTCCCCCTGATTGGTATATTTGTTTTACTAAGTAGATCCCTGGTGAAGTGCATTGATTGTGCCAGGGCTGGTAAATAAATTGCTACCAGTAGGCTTGCAGCGCTGATTGTGCCACCCACATGAGTAGCCTGGAAAAGATGCCTCAGGCCTGCCACTGCAGTGCCTGCGTGCAGTTTGTACATAGGACACACCTATGGTAGACCCACGGTACCACCCTATGCGAGGTGCAGTGTATGTGAAAGGTAGGATATGTACTGGTGTGTGTAACATGCCCTGATAGTGACATACTGCCCATTTCGTTTTTCACTATTGAAAGGCTATCTTGCCCATAGGACAGAATGGGGAATGCGTTGTAAAATTTTACAAGCATATTCTCCCATAGGGATAAGGTAGAAAATTGGAGTCTGGTATCCCTGGACTCAGAATTTGATAACACACATTTTAGTAAGGATGGGTTTTAAAGTCTGCGTTTGCAACTGGCACTTTTAGAAAGTGGCTATTTTCTTGTCCAACTTTTCTGTGTGTTTCTGCCTGATTGAGGATTGCCTGTTTTGTTTCAGTGTGACAGAGACTGAGGATGTGCATTTGGTGTGGTTTCTTCTTGTGGTGTTTTCACTGTGTTACTGTGAGTGTTGATACAAATATTTTACACATTGCCTTTGGGATAAGACTGTCTGCTCGTGCTAAGCTCCCAAGGGGGTGAGCAGGGGTTATCTAAAGAGTGTATTCCCCTTACGCTGACTGGAGGGAAGGGTCCCTATTAGAACAAAGGTACCTACCTCTGCCAACTAGAGACACTCATTTCTAACAAATTGTTCTTATCTTTAGTTTTGACTGACCAGGGAGTTTGTTTTTAAAATGGGTAAGTATTTTCGACAGGAGGTTTCCTTCTCAGGTCACCTACTGTCGAAGGGGGGTAGGAGATTAGCTCCTTGGCGAATTAACACATTAAATGAGGTGCATGGGGTGCATGGGGTGCATGAGCCTTAACTCTGAATGCCTATCACTTGAAACTGCGTTTTTTTTTCTTTGGCTCCTGTGCTTGGTACATATATTGCTGTATGCTGTTTTGTGTTGTAAGTACACAAGACAGCTTGTTGTGCATTTTCTGTCTTTTGAGCCCGTCCGAGCTATCTAGGAACGGTCATGACGGTGGCCATTTCCATAAGACAATCGGTTGGACTCGCTTTAGCCACTCATTTCACAGGATGCTGTGAACATGCCCTTGAATAAACAGAGACACAGCACCTCACCAGTGCACGTCTAATTGGCGGTAAAATAACACTGTTTGCAAAAATTGTCATGATTAGAAAAATGTGTCACCTTGAAGTCAGCCATGTTACTGCCCCTCCCTTCTGTAAAATTGATGGAATTGGAATTGAAATGGAAATGAAAGGACGGGTAGACTAGACTGATGTTCCCTTATCTGATCCTTAAGGGGAACTATATGTCGGTGGCTTTCGTTTGAATGCCCAGGTGGCACCACCATTATTGCTCATGTTGCTGCAACACTACGTACAGTTGTAGAGACATCACAGGTCCTTTATTAGTTAGCCTGAGTAACTGGGTTGTAACAGATGATGTGGGGAGGAACAATGCGTTTGCAGAAAATGATTTAAATGAAATGAAAGAATGTTTGTAGCAGGCCCTGCTGGGTGGGTACTGGAATACAAGAGAAAGTGGTATAGAGGAAAAAATACAAAAAAGTATAAGAGTAGAGCACATTTAATTACCCTCTCCGGAATTGTGTAGTGACACACTAGAGCTAGGAAAAGAAGCCCCTAGGCCTTAGGTGTCTCACCCGGACTACCTCTGATTGTTTCGCCCAGAACCCATGGGTGGACACTAGCGAGAATAATATTTTAGGGTTTTTTGTAATGTATAATTGTGTTTATGTTGATGTATATAATGTTATGGTGTAGTTTTATATTTTGTCTTCTTCATTGATTGGGTGCCATTGTTTATGTGTGTTGTAAATACATTGCGATACATTCAATATGAATAACAAAATTCCGGAGAGGGTAATTAAATGTGCTCTACTCTTATACTTTTTTGTATTTTTTCCTCCATACCACTTTCTCTTGTATAAAAGTATGTCCTATAGCCAGGTATAGGAGGGTAATTTGGGTATCCCCTATTGTTTACGTTTGGGTGGGTACTGGAAGTCACGATGTCTAAGTTGAAAGTAAAGCGATACCAAAGGGGATGATGGACGGAGCGCTTGAGTAAATCAAACACTCACCCCTAGTCAACTGATCTGGGTTTAATCCATCATCATTCTTTAGCTCACTCCACCACCCCAGTTCAGACATGGCCATATGCAAATCAGTCTGACCCTGTGCCTCATGGGAACAGTCCAGCCCAAACTGCCAAGCCATGTCTTCCCTGGACCGGAAACAAGCATCCTGGGACCGGTTTCTGGCTATTCAGCCGTCATCAGCCAGGCTAGCTTGAATCCAGTGGCAAAGTGAGCAAGGGACCCACGTCTGGGCATACCCTGCCAACTTAGGGCGAACAAAGCGATACCAAAGGGGATGATGGACAGAGCGCTTGAGTAAATCAAACACTCAACCCAAGTCAACTGATCTGGGTTTAATCCATCATCATTCTTTAGCTCACTCCACCACCCCAGTTCAGACATGGCCATATGCAAATCAGTCTGACCCTGTGCCTCATGGGAACAGTCCAGCCCGAACTGCCAAGCCATGTCTTCCCTGGACCGGAAACAAGCATCCTGGGACCGGTTTCTGGCTATTCAGCCGTCATCAGCCAGGCTAGCTTGAATCCAGTGGCAAAGTGAGCAAGGGACCCACGTCTGGGCATACCCTGCCAACTTAGGGCGAACAAAGCGATACCAAAGGGGATGATGGACAGAGCGCTTGAGCTAATCAAACACTCACCCCCAGTCAACTGATCTGGGTTTAATCCATCATCATTCTTTAGCTCACTCCACCACCCCAGTTCAGACATGGCCATATGCAAATCAGTCTGACCCTGTGCCTCATGGGAACAGTCCAGCCCGAACTGCCAAGCCATGTCTTCCCTGACCGGAAACAAGCATCCTAGGACCGGTTTCTGGCTATTCAGCTGTCATCAGCCAGGCTAGCTTGAATCCAGTGGCAAAGTGAGCAAGGGACCCACATCTGGGCATACCCTGCCAACTTAGGGCGAACAAAGCGATACCAAAGGGGATGATGGACGGAGCGTTTGAGCAAATCAAACACTAACCCCCAGTCAACTGATCTGGGTTTAATCCATCATCATTCTTTAGCTCACTCCACCACCCCAGTTCAGACATGGCCATATGCAAATCAGTCTGACCCTGTGCCTCATGGGAACAGTCCAGCCCGAACTGCCAAGCCATGTCTTCCCTGGACCGGAAACAAGCATCCTAGGACCGGATTCTGGCTATTCAGCCGTCATCAGCCAGGCTAGCTTGAATCCAGTGGCAAGTGAGCAAGGGACCCACGTCTGGGCATACCCTGCCAACTTAGGGCGAACAAAGCGATACCAAAGGGGATGATGGACGGAGTGCCTGAGCAAATCAAACACTCACCCCCAGTCAACTGATCTGGGTTTAATCCATCATCATTCTTTAGCTCACTCCACCACCCCAGTTCAGACATGGCCATATGCAAATCAGTCTGACCCTGTGCCTCATGGGAACAGTCCAGCCCGAACTGCCAAGCCATGTCTTCCCTGGACCGGAAACAAGCATCCTAGGACCGGTTTCTGGCTATTCAGCCGTCATCAGCCAGGCTAGCTTGAATCCAGTGGCAAAGTGAGCAAGGGACCCACGTCTGAGCATACCCTGCCAACTTAGGGCGAAAAAAGCGATACCAAAGGGGATGATGGACGGAGCGCTCGAGTAAATCAAACACTCACCCCCAGTCAACTGATCTGGGTTTAATCCATCATCATTCTTTAGCTCACTCCACCACAGTGCTTAATTTGTGCCGGTGGTTTCCGGTGCTCAGCACCGGCACTTATTTCACAGGGCCGGGTCTATTGAATCTAAGGACACGTTGTGACTGCCAATGCTTGATGGCTGTTTAGGTACACTGTATGTATCATGGTCCATTTTCAATCTCTTGCATTCCTCAGTATTGTCTCTGCCTCGGAAGGGAAGCTGAACATGGGTGGTTACTTTCAGTGAGATTGAGAGGAAAGAGAAGTTCTGCTGCCCGGGTCACGGCACTGTGCATATTTGGGCCGAGCTCACTGACGAGGAGAGAAGAGAGTATTGCAACATAAGGCCCCACAGTGCGGGGGGTGGGCAGGTCACCT
Source organism: Calotriton arnoldi (assembly GCA_963921515.1). Lineage (NCBI taxonomy): Eukaryota > Metazoa > Chordata > Amphibia > Caudata > Salamandridae > Calotriton > Calotriton arnoldi. Next base: position 797,903 of record CAWUFW010007322.1, read on the forward strand.
AGCCCCTCTCAGCCTGTATTGTGCATGGCAAAATGATCATAAAAACAATTTGCATCCGCTGCTGCCGGGCTGGATCCTGCTTTTTCAGGAACTGAAATGTATCTATTTCGTGAGGCAGGAGGCCCGGGCTTTTCTTTCCAGGACTGGATGTGGCCTGGCCTTCCTAGTGTGTGGATGAACTGAAGCTACAACTTAGTTTCACATACAGCTCTGTGTACCAGTCTCCACTCCAAACTGACGAGCTGTGTGCTGTGCTTGTAAAGCATATGGCGCTGACCTTCAGGCGCTCTTTCCATCGGCACTGCACTCAGAGGTGCTGCAAGAGCCTGTGTTCCGCCTTCCTGCTTTTAAATCAGGTAAATCAAAGTAGCGACAACTCCGTCCTGCTGGCCTCATTTTTTAATTTCATGTTTCTTGACTCTGCGTTGCCAACCTTATCAGAGAAAAGTACTGATCATCTCTTCATGTTTTAACATTCAGCAAGGGCCTGGACAGGATTCTTACGAAAAACTTCATATAAAAAGGTCTCTACTAATTCTAACATGGGCTTTCTGTCTTTCTTTACGTTAATTACTAGTCGGGGTCAGTAGAACACATTTCTGCATCTGGAGAAGTAGATGTTCAGGCCACACTATTGTTTCCACTTTTGGTGGTATTTGGTTTCCAGCTCACTAGTACTCACATTGAAATCAATGAAAGCTTGACGTAGCACCTCAAAGATTAAACTGTATGTCTTGTGTTATGAAAGCTATGCAGGAATCACAGCAGCAAACACATGAACTTGCTAAACTATGATACTTGGATGATGGCGCGTGGCATTTTCTTACACACTGCTCATCTGCAGCAAGGGCATTAGCCACCTTAGCTATCTTACCAGAAGAGCAAAGACCTGCTTCATACAAACCAGTTGCTGCAATGGGCACTTTAACCCTTTGATCTAGTCATCTACAGATTTATTTATGTACCACATTGTACTGCTTGAAGAGGACAGCCGAAAGGTCGCACGTTTGAATCTCGTTGTGGTAGCACAGCCTTTCATGCTTCTAGGATCGATAAATGTGATTTTGGCAGTTGGGTAATAATAAAAAATCTATCATTTACACTGCCACTCAACTGTGGTACCAATTGCTACGTAAAAGAAAAAGTAGTGCCAGTGTGTGACTCACCTATGAATATTTGTATTATGATTGGTTTGTTTTAGCCCATTCGCAGCTTTGAAATCTACGAACCTGGGAACTAATGCTGGCTCTTGATCCAACTTTATTAAATTCTGTTTTCCTGCCCTGGTCAGCTGTGTCACTGCATCTCTGATCTAATATCTAACAAAGGTTGTAGTGCTAGAAACTGGCTAGCCCCAGAAGTACTATATTAATTCACATTGTGTTGCCAATAGTGTAGGCTTTTTTATATTGCCAGCTTAGAACAGATAGCAGCACATGGGTGTTAGTAATAGATGCTTTTGTTCTTCATATAATGCAGTACCACTGATGCTGCCCATTGAATGGCCGAATTATCAGTTAGTGAAGCCTAGTAAATATCTCATCACTATACAAAGGGTAATTCACTGGCACATTCAGTGTGTGAACTGGGGTCTGGAATGGGGTCGACTCGAGAGCAGTTCAGGGCGTGAGGAGGACGGACCTGTGCAGGGTCCAAAGGAGATGAAAGGTGAAGCAGCTCAGGCTCAAACATGCAGCACAGGAGAGGAGCAGAGAGGGCAGAGAGCGGTAGAGAGTAGCAGAGAGGGTGGCCCAGAGGGCAGAGAGGAGAAGTGAGGGGCAGAGATCGGCAGAGAGTGACAGAGAGGAGCAGAGAGCAGCGCAGAGGGGCAGAGAGAAGTAAACAGGAGCAGAAAGCGGCAGAGAGAAGCAAAGAAGGCAGCGAGGAGTAGAGAGAGGCAGAGAGCTGGAGGGTGCCAAGAGAGCTCAGAGGGCAGACACTAGCATGCTGCAAAGATTAGCACAGGGTCTAAAGGGGATAGAGAACACTGCCTGGTCTAGGGCGGCGGCGGGGAATGAATACTGCATTGTCCAGAGGGGTGGGAGAGCAGCACGGGGTATAAAGGGAGATAGCGGACAGTGCCTGGCCTAAGACAGTGGAGAGGCGAGACCACTGAAGGGTTCTAAGGGGTGGGAGACCCATACAGGTCGGAAATGGGGTCAAAGAGCAACGCAGGATAAAGGAGGGTTGGAGAGCAGTAGGTTTAAAAGACAGGTGTTAGAGTGCTTACCATGTGTGCTCATGATGGGCCTTTGTAACTCTACTTTGAGCTCAGGGTCATAAATCTAAATCTCGGTGTGGCCACCCAGTCTTTCATCTTTCTGAGGTCGCTAAGATTAGTGCCATTGAGTTGGATAACAACATTTTTAATGTGGTGTCAAGACCCTCTCTGGTGAATATGTGCTTTACAACATACATGGTGTGGTAAGGCCACAGAAATGTATTTTAATATTGTGTTTATCAAAGTCTTTGCAATATTAAACTGTCCTTATTCCCTCTGTCCCTCTTTGACCCAGTACCTTTCATACTCGTATCCATTCCCTTGACCTCCTTTCTTTCCTTCGTACCATCTTTTTCCTTTCCTTTTTCTCTTCCTCAGCACCTCCAGCCATGCCTCCTTTCTTCTTTCCATTCTTGCTTCCTTACATCCTCATTTTTTCCCCATCCTTCCTCCCTTGGTGCATTATTTCCTTCTTCCTTCATTCGTTCCTTACTTTCTTTTTTCCTGCTCCTTCCTTAATCCCTTCTTTAATTTCTCCATTTCATATCCTCGACCCTTCCTTCTGATTTTCTTCCTCCTTTCTTCTTTCAATTCATCCATCACACATCGTTCACTTCCTTTCTCCCTCTATCCCTTCATTTCTTCCTTACACATTCTTTTCTTAGTGTCTCCTTTTTTAATCCATAACAATTTCCTCACTCCAGTACTCCCCTTCCTGCCTTCATTTGTTTCTGCCTTCTTTAATGTATTCCTTCCTTCCTTCAACACTTCCTTTCTTTTGAACAGCACGGTACAGGCACATTTTCTTTAGTTTGCAAACTTGTCTCAGGTCCTCAAATGACCTTTCCAAAAGCTGCATTTTGAGACGTACACACATTCTCTAACTTGAGTTCACTTTTGAGTTGTTGTCCATATGTTATATTATGTTATGTTATATTGATTTATATAGTGCACTAATCACTCGAGAGGGTATCCAAGTGCTTGGGCAGGTGTGTAGGTGTGAGGTCCCAGAGGTGCTTTTATGAAGAGCCAGGTCTTCAGCTTCTTGAAGAACTCAAGAAGTGAGGAGTTGGCTCTGATGTGTTGAGGCTTGTGGATGTGGGTGGAGCCATTAAAGGAGGTGGGTGGAGCCAGTGGAGGAAGTAGGTGGAGCCGGGGAGGTGGGTGTGGTCTCCTAAAAAATGTGAGCACCTGCACTTAATATTTTACAAATTAAGCACTGCTCCACCACCCCAGTTCAGACATGGCCATATGCAAATCAGTCTGACCCTGTGCCTCATGGGAACAGTCCAGCCCGAACTGCCAAGCCATGTCTTCCCTGGACCGGAAACAAGCATCCTGGGACCGGTTTCTGGCTATTCAGCCGTCATCAGCCAGGCTAGCTTGAATCCAGTGGCAAAGTGAGCAAGGGACCCACGTCTGGGCATACCCTGCCAACTTAGGGCGAACAAAGCGATACCAAAGGGGATGATGGACAGAGCGCTTGAGTAAATCAAACACTCAACCCAAGTCAACTGATCTGGGTTTAATCCATCATCATTCTTTAGCTCACTCCACCACCCCAGTTCAGACATGGCCATATGCAAATCAGTCTGACCCTGTGCCTCATGGGAACAGTCCAGCCCGAACTGCCAAGCCATGTCTTCCCTGGACCGGAAACAAGCATCCTGGGACCGGTTTCTGGCTATTCAGCCGTCATCAGCCAGGCTAGCTTGAATCCAGTGGCAAAGTGAGCAAGGGACCCACGTCTGGGCATACCCTGCCAACTTAGGGCGAACAAAGCGATACCAAAGGGGATGATGGACAGAGCGCTTGAGCTAATCAAACACTCACCCCCAGTCAACTGATCTGGGTTTAATCCATCATCATTCTTTAGCTCACTCCACCACCCCAGTTCAGACATGGCCATATGCAAATCAGTCTGACCCTGTGCCTCATGGGAACAGTCCAGCCCGAACTGCCAAGCCATGTCTTCCCTGGACCGGAAACAAGCATCCTAGGACCGGTTTCTGGCTATTCAGCCGTCATCAGCCAGGCTAGCTTGAATCCAGTGGCAAAGTGAGCAAGGGACCCACATCTGGGCATACCCTGCCAACTTAGGGCGAACAAAGCGATACCAAAGGGGATGATGGACGGAGCGTTTGAGCAAATCAAACACTAACCCCCAGTCAACTGATCTGGGTTTAATCCATCATCATTCTTTAGCTCACTCCACCACCCCAGTTCAGACATGGCCATATGCAAATCAGTCTGACCCTGTGCCACATGGGAACAGTCCAGCCCGAACTGCCAAGCCATGTCTTCCCTGGACCGGAAACAAGCATCCTAGGACCGGATTCTGGCTATTCAGCCGTCATCAGCCAGGCTAGCTTGAATCCAGTGGCAAGTGAGCAAGGGACCCACGTCTGGGCATACCCTGCCAACTTAGGGCGAACAAAGCGATACCAAAGGGGATGATGGACGGAGTGCCTGAGCAAATCAAACACTCACCCCCAGTCAACTGATCTGGGTTTAATCCATCATCATTCTTTAGCTCACTCCACCACCCCAGTTCAGACATGGCCATATGCAAATCAGTCTGACCCTGTGCCTCATGGGAACAGTCCAGCCCGAACTGCCAAGCCATGTCTTCCCTGGACCGGAAACAAGCATCCTAGGACCGGTTTCTGGCTATTCAGCCGTCATCAGCCAGGCTAGCTTGAATCCAGTGGCAAAGTGAGCAAGGGACCCACGTCTGGGCATACCCTGCCAACTTAGGACGAAAAAAGCGATACCAAAGGGGATGATGGACGGAGCGCCTGAGCAAATCAAACACTCACCCCCAGTCAACTGATCTGGGTTTAATCCATCATCATTCTTTAGCTCACTCCACCACCCCAGTTCAGACATGGCCATATGCAAATCAGTCTGCCCCTGTGCCTCATGGGAACAGTCCAGCCCGAACTGCCAAGCCATGTCTTCCCTGGACCGGAAACAAGCATCCTGGGACCGGTTTCTGGCTATTCAGCCGTCATCAGCCAGGCTAGCTTGAATCCAGTGGCAAAGTGAGCAAGGGACCCACGTCTGAGCATACCCTGCCAACTTAGGGCGAACAAAGCGATACCAAAGGGGATGATGGACGGAGCGCTCGAGTAAATCAAACACTCACCCTCAGTCAACTGATCTGGGTTTAATCCATCATCATTCTTTAGCTCACTCCACCACCCCAGTTCAGACATGGCCATATGCAAATCAGTCTGACCCTGTGCCTCATGGGAACAGTCCAGCCCGAACTGCCAAGCCATGTCTTCCCTGGACCGGAAACAAGCATCCTGGGACCGGTTTCTGGCTATTCAGCCGTCATCAGCCAGGCTAGCTTGAATCCAGTGGCAAAGTGAGCAAGGGACCCACGTCTGGGCATACACTGCCAACTTAGGGCGAACAAAGCGATACCAAAGGGGATGATGGACGGAGCGCTTGAGTAAATCAAACACTCACCCCCAGTCAACTGATTTGGGTTTAATCCATCATCATTCTTTAGCTCACTCCACCACCCCAGTTCAGACATGGCCATATGCAAATCAGCCTGACCCTGTGCCTCATGGGAACAGTCCAGCCCAAACTGCCAAGCCATGTCTTCCCTGGACCGGAAACAAGCATCCTGAGACCGGTTTCTGGCTATTCAGCCGTCATCAGCCAGGCTAGCTTAAATCCAGGGGCAAAGTGAGCAAGGGACCCACGTCTGGGCATACCCTGCCAACTTAGGGCGAACAAAGCGATACCAAAGGGGATGATGGACGGAGCGCTTGAGTAAATCAAACACTCACCCCCAGTCAACTGATCTGGGTTTAATCCATCATCATTCTTTAGCTCACTCCACCACCCCAGTTCAGACATGGCCATATGCAAATCAGTCTGACCCTGTGCCTCATGGGAACAGTCCAGCCCAAACTGCCAAGCCATGTCTTCCCTGGACCGGAAACAAGCATCCTGGGACCGGTTTCTGGCTATTCAGCCGTCATCAGCCAGGCTAGCTTGAATCCAGTAGCAAAGTGAGCAAGGGACCCACGTCTGGGCATACCCTGCCAACTTAGGGCGAACAAAGCGATACCAAAGGGGATGATGGACGGAGCGCTTGAGTAAATCAAACACTCACCCCCAGTCAACTGATCTGGGTTTAATCCATCATAATTCTTTAGCTCACTCCACCACCCCAGTTCAGACATGGCCAAATGCAAATCAGTCTGACCCTGTGCCTCATGGGAACAGTCCCAGAACAGAAAGTAAGGCACATTTGCAGGGACGAGGGATTGTGAATTAATAGGCCAGGGGAGAAAGAAGAATGTTGCCAGATACCTATGTATTTCCTGTTGTCAGGATGAGACATTGCTCAGCCTGTGTACTGTATGGTGCACATGATGCACATTACTAGGAAGGGTACCTGTATGCCCCCCAATAATTTCGCACCACACATTTTCTTTTTGAGGTTCTTCAGATGAATAATATAGGAATGGACAGATGTAATGATCCAAAGTATGTCCGAATTGTTTTTTTCCAGAGCTTAGTAAATGAATTAAAGGCTTACCCCACTACTTGGTGTTGGGAGAGAAAAAATAAATTATATAAAGTTTTAGCCTTGCCAGTTAACTAAAAGTTTGTATTAAATCCACTGATAGGTCAGGGACGCCCTGCAGTCAAATTAGAGAGGGACCCGGACGTGATGCACAGCCTGGCTGCTTGTTATGGAACATCCATGAATATGACTGAAGCGAAGATGCAGAGCAAAGAAGGTGCTGGACGAGGCAGTACCACCGAACAAGAAAAGAAAGAGGGGCTATCCAGGAGTCCCAGCCTGCTGGTCCACCTTTGCTTGAGTCCCAGCCCATTGAGCCTAGCCTGTGGGCTCGCCTGTGTTTGAGTCTCTGCCCCTTGGTCCCCCTTGAGTTTGACCCCCTTTTTCCCTGGGCCCCTCTGAGTCTGGAGTGACAAGGTACAATATACGCCCGACGGAGGAACAGTGCATCAAGGGAAAGTTGGATTAGTAGGGATGGACTTCATGGATGAAGAATAGGGTGCAGGTACCCTGTCTAAGGTGCCAGCGACAGAGCAGGGTAAGGAAGATTGGTGCACTGGTCTGGGCACTGGACAGGATTAGTTAAGGGTGTCCTCCCAGGAGGGAGGGTGCCCTATCCTGAGTGAAGAGGATTTCTCCAGAAAGAGCTAGACGAGTAGCTCCACCGTCGCTGCTCAATAGCGCCTACGCCAGATGAACAATAGGAGCCTACCAGTGATGGCGCTCTGAAAGACACTGGAAAGAAGAGTTTTGCCCATCCTCCTGTTCCCTGGTCACCAATTCCATTGTATTCCATTTCTCTCCCAGTCACCATGTATCTGTTTGGTCACCCAATTGATGAGGAAAATAGCCTTTTGCACCTCCCTGTCCAGAGCGGGGTCGGTACATAGAAAGTACAAGTTGCATCCCTAGTTGTTATTGTGCTGATAATAGTGTTAGGGACATCCTACTCCCTGAATGAGAAGTATCCTGTGCACTCTCAAGTTCATACAGCACCTGTTTCTCTTGTGAACATGTTTGTTACTTTGGCTCCTCGCACAGGGGAGCACCAGAGGACATAAACTGATAATACAAGTGTTCAGATTGGTGTACCTTCAATTCTGTTCTCCAGTCCTAGATAATGCATTTATTGATTTCCGCACTACAAATTAATGTTTACATTGGGCAGTTGCCTGTCATGATAGTTAATATGACAGTTCATTTTTGTATCCAGGGGCAGGGGAGATTAAGGTGGGTGAGAACATATGACTTCATTTACAGACTGAACATGACAATAGGCCCGTCTTAGATCCTGCATCATAATGTTCACTTCGCCCGTGGATCACAAGTTCATACTTAGCATCCGAGGGGATGGTGTGCAAATGTTGCCTTTCTTTTCTTTTTCCCCAACTGTATTTGTTGCCCCATCTACGTATTGCACATTTCATCGGGTACAATGTAAAGTATGTTATACGAAAAATAGGCCCTTGTATGCACTGTCTCCCAGTTTGTTGCGTCTGCTGCGTAAGTACATTAACTGCTAAGGAAAGGACATCCATGCAACACAAATGCTAAGATCATGCTTCAGAAGGAGATATAAGGGTTGATGAGCGTTGATGTAGATACTTTTTAGGTCAACATGTCTCTTATAGTTTCCCTGCTTAATAACGAACATTTGAACAGTTCTGAGTATTAATATTGTTCATGTGAATAGAGATGCTTCACTCCATAGTATAAAATGACTTAGCTAAGGCTAAAACGGGGGTCTGTTAGAATTAAATTAAAAGTCTGATCTATGCTACCATATGTAATGATTGTTAAGTTAGCCTTTGCGTCGCCATTTTATACTTAGCCGCTAATACTAGGCCACGTTTGCAACTAATTGTTCCCTGGCTCTGCAAGTAGCAGCTTTGTAATTCCCTGTGTCTCTGTAAGTTGGGCCTCGCTGTATAAATTAATACACTGTTTGTACTTCTGCATACCTTTCCCATGAGATGGAGCCTGCCCCTGTAGGAGAGTAGGATCTGCTTCTTATAGTTACCCCCACTTTTTGCTGATGTTTCACTGTTTTCGAGTTAGTCTGACTGGGATCCTGCTATTCAGGACCCCAGTCTATCTGCTTTCTCCTCTAAATTGATTGCATATACTTTAGGTACACTCCAGATTGGATTCTGGGGTACCCTTATAAGACCCTAGTATATGGTATACTATGTACCCAGGGCATAGGTACCCCAGAGGCCTCCCAGGGGCTGCAGCATGTATTATGCCACCCCTGAGAGGCCATCCAAAATGACACAACAGGTCTGCTACTGCAACCTGTGTAAGGTGGTGCATGCACCCCTTACTTAGATATAGGTTCACTATATCTATCCTGATCACTCCACATATTAGCCTATTAGTCACCCCTATGGCAGGCCTTATCAATCCTGAAGGCAGGGTGCTGGGTTTTATGTGAGAGGGTGCCCCTGCATGAGCAGAGCCCCTCTACATCCTTCGGAACCACTATTCCGGGGTTGTCTGTGATGCAGCCAACCATATACTCTTAAGTGCATTATAACCTCGCGGTAAATGCTAACTTTAAAATGGCTGCAAGGAATTATGTCGTGTTTGGTGTCAAACACCTTGGAATCATACCTCCACACCAGTAACTGGTGTGGGAGGTATGATTCCTCCCTCCTAGAGGGAGAAATATGACAGCACCGGTACACCCGGTACCAGCTTCACAGAGCCCCGGCATCACAAAATGGATGCTGCCAGCCACAGGCACGAGTCTGCCCTCCTGCTGCTGGACGAAACTCCAGCAGGGGAGGCTGGACAATAGGTTTCCTGTCACAGGGAGGTGTGACCACCTCCAAGACAGGCTTTAGTGTATTGGGGCTGGGTGGGTGCACTCCAAGAGTGCTTTGATGTCTGCACTGGGGGCACATTTGGTGTCCCTGTGCATAGTCCAGCTCAAACCGGTTGCAGGGGCACTCAGCCCCTGCTCTGGTGCAAAACTGGACAAAGGAAATGGGTGTAGCCACCCCTCTGTCCTGACCCTCCCATAGGTGGGTCCCTAGAGTTTGTCCCACCCCTTCCTTGGGTGTAAAGTAGGAACCCTGACTACAGGACTTTAGATTTTACTTGGACTAAACTCTGCTACAGAAACCAAGTAACCTTCGATGATCTACGCTTTGCTGGACGACTGAAGAATCTCCCTTGGAGTAAAGGAGTTACTCCCCTGCAAGGCAGGTACCTCAACGCATCTGACCGGTTTGCATCTACGCAGCTCCCGACGGAATCCGAATATTTTGCAACACAGGAGGTGGGTTTTCAAGCTTCCCGAAGCCGACTAGCGCTCTCAGCAAACCTGAGACCCGCAGCCCTCGTGGGGACTGTGCAATCCAAACCCCTGGACACCGTGCACATTTGCAGCAGCATATGCTTTTAGGCAATCCCTGAGGCTGTGCTTTGGACTACTTGTAGTCCAAGCCCCGAGCAGTGTTTTCACCAAAGATTACTGGCCTACACTCCACGAGTGTTCCGTGGGCTGGTATTGTGTGATTCCTCTTGAGGTCCCTTCGCGATCCCTGGTCTGTTGACCTGTGGGTCCCTGAGAAGGCAACTTTAACTTTTAATGGGCTTCCCTGGTTGCCCCAGACGTGCCCTGACTCTCCATTGCTTGGGGAGTCCCCAGGACCTTGCTGGTCCTCACAGAAGCATCATTACTCTGACCATGTGGGTTGCAGTTGCCAAGCCTTGTTGGTCTCCAATCCGAAACTGACCCCTCAGCTCTCGACATCCTTTGTGGGACAGCTCGCCTGCAGATCCTGGTTGTCGTCAACGTCTCCTGGTCCCCGTGGCTGCAGATTCAAGCTTCCCCTCTTTGCACCTGAAGCACCCACCATCGGTGGGCATTCGATTGCTCCGCTCCTGGTCACGTGAAGTGACCCAGACTTTGTCCCCTCTGCTTTCAGGTTCTTCTCATCTCCGATCCAGGCTTGGGTCACACCGGACACTTTTCTTCTCCACGGCAGCAGCACTTCTTCGCATCACGCCATAGAAAACGACGAGGGCTTCCGACACCACTTGACCCCTATGCACCCGGCTTCCCTGGGCTAGGTAACACGGGTACCTCGGTACTCACAAGGGTGCTGGCCTTAGAACCTTCTAAGTTTAACTGGGTTTGCTTGAAGTCCTCTCCGAAGTGTCCTTAAACTCTAAATTTCCAACCGCGACTTTCCCATAGAGTTGTACGGAGCTCGCGTCTGTGTTCCCACACTGCACCCGTCCTCCGTGGGTCCCCTGTGTCACTACCTTGGGTGGTTCCTTGGGGTCCCAGCGATTCTACGTGCTCTAGGCACTGTGTCTAGTCAAGTCGTGGTTGTTATACCACTTTCTTAGTATATGGTTTTGTATCCCCCTGGAGCCCACTGTGTATTGTGCTATTTACTGTCATTCTAGTACTGTAATATTGTGTGCCTTGTTCTCTAATCTTATAAAGAGGTTAGTAGAGAGTGTTTAGTAATAAATACATATATTTTATATATACCTTGTGTGGTTCTCCTTTCATTTGCTCATTCAAGAGGTTATATACTGGTAAAACAAGCTGCTTTACATTCCTTCAAGACTTAGCCTGAAGACTGCTCTCCATAGCTACCACTAGGATAGCTTTCTATAAAGGTTGTCTTTAACCTAATCATCAATAAGGGTCGTTTGGACTGGTGCAAGGTGCCCACTTTAATTAGTGGACAGCATATACCAGGCCAACTTCTCACAGCCCCCACTGGCTCAGCTGCAGGCACGGACAGAATGACCTTGCCAGAGAGATAGTGTGTGCCCGGTCTCAGACTCTTAGCTCATCTTTGTGTGCCCCCTCTGTTTCTGCTGCCTTCTGTGGAAAGTTACTGGGTGGGTGAGTCTTGTGCTCAGGCTGAAATGTATAATTGTCACCTTTATGCTTGTGAAAGGCAGTCCCTCGGCAGACATCTTAGGGTGCAGGTCAGATTGGACTCCTCTGCAGAATATTGCTAATAAACAACTGTTTGTATTCTCTACTGTCTGACCGACTCTTCATTTTGTGGAAGGCTATTAGGAGGTTGTAGATAACCCGGGTGGCCCTTTTCGGGTCACTTTCTTCATTCCTGCCTGGGTTCAGCTGTAAGCTGAATACAAAAAACAAAATGATAATAACAAACGTTATTATCATTTTATTTTTTGTATTCAGCTTGCAGCTGAAACAGTGGGGTGATGCTCCTCCGCCTTAGCGGATGAGCCGCCACTGGTAAATATGTCAGAGCATTTTGTACTAGAAGAGTATCCTTCTAGTACAAAGCCTATGCTAGACTCATGGAGACACCCTTGCACTAAGGTACAAAGGTGTGCCCGTGGCGCACTGCCGCAGATTTCTGCGCTATGGAGAGGGGAGGAGAGTGCAATATTTCTATAAATATGGCGCTCTCCTACTCTCACGCAGCACAGCATGTACAGCTGCTGCACTGTGCGACAATCTGGTACATTTGGCCTTTTCTATTTTGCTGTACAGTGCAGCACACATTCAAATCTGGAAAAGAAAGTAGGAATGAAAGCATTTCTCCTTTATAGCACCCAGTTGAAATGGGCACAGTATTTTGCTGTAAAACCCTGTCCACTTTTTAAAGAGAACTGGGTCTTACTTCAGAAACCTTGGGTGGTTGCCTGGGAATGCCATGCACCACCCATGAAACGTCCCCTTGGCTCTAAGTAATGCAAAGCAGCATTACTTTCAAGTGATTTTCCAACGCTAAACAGTTTTTTGTGACGCAAACATGTGTAAAATCTTGTTAAAAGGGACAGGTGTTGGCCTCAGGGTGCAGCAGAGCGTCTTTTCCCACCAACTTCTCTCCAATGCCCATTTAGGCGACGCAAATGCGGAGATAAAAGGGGAGGTTCTTTGCTCGTATTGTGAGCTGTTCTCAGGGAAGGACAAGAAAAAAACAAATGCCCTAGTATTTGAGAAAGTGGAGACCTGAACGTGTTTGCATATTGATCTTGCACAGTTGTGGCTCTTCCGCTAAGGCGAGGAGTGTCGCCCCACTACTTTTTTGCAGTGAAAGACAGAGACTCACGTTATTATCATTGTATTTTCTCCTACTTCCGCCCACAGCTTTGTGTGAGGGGGCGGGGGAGGAGTGGTAGCACCCTCCTAAAGTGCGCAATGACTGCTTGGACGGCTCTCTCCAGCCGCCTAAAACAGTCTTGTGCACTTTGAATGTTTTCCATGCAGGCTGCATTACAGCCTCCGTGGAGAACATGCACAGGCCCCTAGTCAGTGTCTGAGCGCCGAAACACGGCGCTCAGACCAATCACAACGCTGATATGGCAGCGTTGTGTTAGGCTGACTGGGAGCCTGGGTGTGCTTCCTGTGGCCGAGCGATGGAGGACTATGGAGGAGAGACGTGGCAAGGAAGCAGTGAGAAGATAGGTTTTTAATTTTTCATTTTATTTTTTCATAGACATTTTCCTGCGCCCTCCCCATCCTGCGTCCCACCCCTACCTCCCGCTCCCCCCTCTCCCGCCCCTCTACCTCCGATCGGTGCCGGCCACACCTGATCTTGCATCCTGCGCAGCGCTAAGACATGAGCAGGCAGCAGGCAGCGCAGACACCCGCAAACACCGGAAGTGGGCTCTGGGGCTTAGAATAAGATCCCGTTTTAAAGATCCATTCTACCTGCGGAACCTTTTAAACTTACCTAAAGAGTTCTAATGACCCAATTCACGCATAAAACGTGCACCGAAAATAAAAATAACAATAGCAAAGATGGGCTCTAAGAAGAGGGGGAACGGAGGACACCTTGTCATGTCCTTTAGGATAGTCCCATCATGTACAGACCGATTACATACATTTTGACCCATCCACACGACATAACAGTCTGTGAGCGTGGGGGGAGTGCGGGCCGGATACACAGTCGCGGAGGCTGGATATAGTGTGCAATCTTTAGTGTATTTATTTATAACCACAGACAGTCTTGGAACTGTAGGTACGGATAACTCAGTCTGTGTCCCTTTCTTGTATTTCCTCTCCTTCTTGTGGGCCTCCTCTGGTCGTCTCGGTGGTTCGTCTCCTCCCGGGATGGTCTTGATGCGGCAGTGGGCTTGCGGAGGCTCATAAAAGGGGGGAGAAACAAGAAGGAGCCGTCAGCTGTAGTCCTTATAAGGTGCAGTTCCTAGTGCTAACCGTCACCACACCCGGTCGGTGACACGTGTTAAAACACACTTGACAAGGAAGGGAGGTGCAGTAAATGAAAAGGGGAGAGGAGCTGGAGTGGGGAAAACAGTGATATCCTAGAGGCAAGGGTTGAGGAATAAAGGCGTGTTGGTCTCGGGTGCCAAGAAGGGGATGTGTGGTTAGGTAATTCAGTGCTCATGTCTTCTAGTGCTGTACACCCCGGCGCTCCCTAACCCACCCCTGGTATGCGTTCCCCTCCCCTGTTCCCACTTCCCCGTTCTCTCCTTCTGGAGGACTCACCGGCTCCGCCGCAACTCTCCAGAGTTGCGGCCGCTCTCCAGCGTCCTCCGGTGGGCTCCACCAGTCCTCGCTCCACTCTTCCTCTCCTTCTGGGCCGTCCGCTTCCTCTCCTCGACTCGCGCTGTTCTCCGTCTCTTCTCTGCTCTGGCTCTCCGGCTCGTCCTCCTCGCTCTCTGTAGATCCGCCGCCTTCCGTCTGCCCTCGGGTTCCATTTACCGGCCTCGGGTTTCCAGTTCCGGGGTCAGTCCCGCCCCCTTCCGCCGGCTCCCCCCTCGTAACTGGCTCCTGTAAGGACACATGACAAGGGGGCGTGGTTACCCTCAACGGCGTCGGACGGTAGTCCTCGCGGCTTCGTGGGGATTTCGGAATGGCTTGACCGGGGCGTTCGTGAAGAAAAGGTACCGTACCGTCATTGTCAGGAAACCCCTCACATCCCCTTTCCCTAGCTGTCCTTCTTGTAGGGGTTGTCTCCACCGGGTATCGTGACAGAAAGTCCACGTTTGTTTGTTCCGCACCCTTCCGGTGTTTTGTAGTGAATCTATATGGTTTTAGGGACAAAAACCACCGAAGCACTCTTTCATTGTGGCCCTTGTTGCGTGCCAACCATTCCAGGGGGGCATGGTCGGTATAGAGGGTGAACTCTCGTCCCTCTAAGTAATAGCGTAGTGACTCAATGGCCCACTTTATAGCGAGGGCCTCTTTCTCGATCACTGCGTAGTTCTTTTCTCGGTGGTACAGTTTTCTACTGATGTACAGGATTAGTTTCTCTTCTCCCTCAGAGGTACGTTGTGAAAGAATTGCTCCCAAACCCTGGTCTGATGCATCGGTTTGCAAGATGAAGGGAAGTGTATAATCAGGGCTGGTGAGTACGGTGTCTGTCGTTAGCGCGGATTTCAGCGTCTCAAAAGCCCTGGTCAGTCCTGGGGTGGGTTGTTTTAACAGGGCTTCGGTTTTCAAGCTTTTCTGTAATAAATCTGTGAGAGGGGCTGCGGTTTTAGAAAAATTAGGTATGAACCTCCGATAGTAGCCTAATAGGCCTAAAAAGGCCCTGAGGTCTGTTTTTGACTGGGGGAATGGTACTTGGGTGATAGCGGCTATTTTGTTGTTTTGGGGTCGAATGACACCCTCCCCCAAAAGAAAGCCCAGATATCTGACCGTTTGGGCTGACAAGTGACTTTTGGCCGGGTTTATCTTAAGGTTATGACAGTCCAAGGCGTGAATCACATTATAGAGGTGAGTGAGATGCTGTTCCCATGTCTCACTATATATAATGATGTCGTCAAGATAAGCCCCTGCGTATTTCTCATGGGGTCATAACACCAGATTCATAGTTCGCTGAAAAGTCGCTGGGGCCCCGTGTAGCCCAAAGGGCAACACTGTGAACTGATATAGGCCGTCCGGAGTAGAAAAAGCTGTTTTCTCCCTGTCTTGTTCCCGTAAGGGGATTTGCCAGTACCCTTTACAGAGGTCAAGGGTACTGATGTATCTGGCATTCCCTATGCGCTCAATCATTTCGTCGACCCTCGGGAGAGGATAGGCGTCGAAGTCGGAGATTCTGTTGACTTCGCGGAAATCAATGCAGAAACGGACTGTGCCGTTAGGTTTCGGCACTAGTACTATAGGGGAGTTCCAGTCACTCTTGGTGGGCTCGATTATCCCCATGTTCAACATCTGCTTCACCTCTTCCTTGATTATGGTCCTACGGGCTTCGGGTATACGGTAGGGACGAAGACGCACTTTCTTACCAGGTTGGGTTTTGATGGCATGTTCTGTTACTGTTGTCCTCCCTGGGGTCAGGGAGAAGATCCCCTGTAGGGGACAGAGAGCGTCTAGGAGGGACTCTTTGAGGTCCATGGGTAAGTCCTGATCTGTACTCTGTTCCATCAGGAGGCTCTTCTCGATCTTTTGTCCTAACAGGACAGGGAGAGGACCTATCCATTTCTTTAGTAGATTCACGTGGTATATTTGTGAGGTAGCTCTGGTCGGATCTATTTCTACTCTGTAGGTCACTGGGGTCACTTTGTCCAATATGGTATAGGGACCCTGCCATTGGCCTAGCATTTTCTGGTCGGAAGAAGGCATCATAAGAAGTACTGGATCCCCCACTGCGAATGTTCTCTCTTTTGTTCCCTTGTCGTATTGTTTTTTCTGGGCTATCTGAGCTTCCTCCAGATTCTGACGGACTATGGCACGGACTTGCCACAAGTGTGTTTTGAGCTTGTCTACATATTCGAGGAGTGGCCTGCTTTGGTTTGGTTCTGCTTCCCATGTTTCTTTAGCCATATCTAGAGACGTACGGGGTTGATGACCGTATAAGAGTTCAAACGGAGAATACCCCGTACTCTTTTGGACCTTACACCGAATGGCAACAGAGCTAGGGGCAACATTTCTTCCCACTTTCGGGTTTCCAGGGATAGGAGTTTTTTTAGGGTTGTCTTCAGGGTGGCGTTATAGCGCTCAACCAATCCATCTGTTTGCGGATGGTATGCTGCAGTGCGTATTTGTTTGATGCCTAAGTGACTACACACCTGCTTCATCAGTTTAGAGACAAAGGGTGTCCCTTGGTCGGTGAGGATCTCCGTGGGAAAGCCTACGCGGGAAAACACCGTTATCATGGCTTTAGCTATGTTTGAGGTGTTGAGGTGTCTTAGGGGTATTGCCTCCGGAAAACGGGTGGCATAGTCCACGAGAACTAGGACATAGCGGCAGCCACTTCTGGAGGGCAACAGGGGTCCTATTATGTCCATCCCTATCCTTTGAAAGGGTTCCGCAATAACGGGAAGAGGCTGTAGAGGCACTCGGGAGGGTTTATATCTACTGTTCTTCTGACATATCGGACAACTCCGACAATATGTACGGATTTGTTGATGGATGCCTGGCCAGTAGAATTTCTCGAGAATAGCTTGTTCGGTTTTCTCATCACTGAAATGGCCCCCCAGTAGATGACTGTGGGCAAGGTATAATACTTTCTCACGAAAGGGGCCGGGTATGAGGAGCTGTGCGGGGTGGGTAGGACTACCTTTTCTATACAACAGTCAGTTTCTTTTAAAAAAATAGGGACCTACTTGAAGGGGGTCCTCGTTCCCTAGGGCTTTGCTCCAGGCTTCCTGTAGGACGGGGTCCTCTCTCTGTGTAGCGTGGAAATCCCTATCGGTCTCTCAGGGGTGCTCCTCTACCCGGACGGGGTATGCCGCATGGCTCTTCTTTTTTTCATCTCTTCTCTGTTTACGACTCTTCCTTGTTTTGGACGGGGGCCAATCAGGGTCCTCTTCTTGAGAAAAAGGGGCTTCTCTCCACCAGTCTTTTGCGTCTGGAGGGGTCCCTTTTATTAGATCGGTCAGTTGTGAATAGTCATTCCCCAAGATGATTTGTTCAGGAAGCCGGGGAATGAGACCAACTTTTAGGGAGGAGCCCGGGTCGGTTGGGTGTTGTATGTGAACCTGCGTTGTGGGATATTGTTTTGTATCACCATGAACGCACTGTATGGCCACGGTTCCATTAACCGTTCCTGATGCTTGGTTAAGGTCTTGGGGTCTTAAAACGCTGTGGAGACACCCCGTGTCTGCTAGGGCAGTTAAGGGTTGTCCGTTCACCAACACCTTACACCGATAAGGATGTAGGGTTCTCCCATGTTGGGAACAATAATAATTGCGGGCTATTCCGACCTCTATCGGTTCCTCCTTTTGAGGACAAAAACGTGCTATATGTCCCAGACCCCCACAGTTGTAACATTGAGGTCCGGGTGGTGGTGCCCTAAAGAGGGATGTTCCAGGCACTATGGTAATAGGGTCCGGTTTCCTAAGCATCGGGGTTCGGGGTGGGCGATGTGGTCCGCTGGTTCCGCCTCTCCAGGGAGCCTCTTCACGTCCCTTCTGTATCTCATGTGCACGACTGAAGGCACTGGCGATTTCAACCGCGGATTCCAGAGTAAGGTGGGCGTGTTGGCATACCCATCTCTGAATGGGCGGGTGTAGAGAGGACAAATACTGTTCCAAGTAGATTTTGAACATGATTTCCTCCTTAGTGGTCGTGAAGGGCTTCAACCATCGGTCGGTTAAGTCTTTCACGTGGAAATATAGTGCTCTTGGCGTCTCCTGGGGTCCCTCTTTCAACTGACACAGCCGTATGCGATAGGTCTCATCGTCTACCCCTAGTCGTTCAAGGATACACTGTTTTATGTCCGCATAAGGGGTGAGGCCTTGTAGGTTGGCTGCTTGGTATGCGGCTTGGAGGTCGCCTGAGAGTAAGGGTCCTAGGTACTGTCCCCATTTATCAGCGGGCCATGCGGCTGCCATGGCCATCCTTTCGAAATTACTGAAGAAGTAATCCGGGTCTTCTCCGCTCACGTATTTCTGTAATACAAGGGACGGAAGGGTGGTGCTCCCTCTCTGCTGACTGAGTGCCTCGGCAAGTTTCCCTAGGGTCGTTTCCTGGGTTTGACTCTGTCCGGCAAGCGTTTGTTGCATCTTGTCATGATCTTCTTCCACGACCGTAAGGAACCTCTCCATGGCCTTGCCTAGGCTCTCCTGACTGTCCGCCATCTTTCTAATCGCAGCCTCCATGTCTCCGGCAGATTCCACTTCTGACACCACCTGTGAGCGTGGGGGGAGTGCGGGCCGGATACACAGACACGGAGGCTGGATATAGTGTGCAATCTTTAGTGTATTTATTTATAACTACAGACAGTCTTGGAACTGTAGGTACGGATAACTCAGTCTGTGTCCCTTTCTTGTATTTCCTCTCCTTCTTGTGGGCCTCTTCTGGTCGTCTCGGTGGTTCGTCTCCTCCCGGGATGGTCTTGATGCGGCAGTGGGCTTGCGGAGGCTCATAAAAGGGGGAAGAAACAAGAAGGAGCCGTCAGCTGTAGTCCTTATAAGGTAAAGTGCCTAGTGCTAACCGTCACCACACCCGGTCGGTGACACGTGTTAAAACACACTTGACAAGGAAGGGAGGTGCAGTAAATGAAAAGGGGAGAGGAGCTGGAGTGGGGAAAACAGTGATATCCTAGAGGCAAGGGTTGAGGAATAAAGGCGTGTTGGTCTAGGGTGCCAAGAAGGGGATGTGCGGATAGGCAATTCAGTGCTCGTGTCTTCTAGTGCTGTACACCCCGGCGCTCCCTAACCCACCCCTGGTATGCGTTCCCCTCCCCTGTTCCCACTTCCCCATTCTCTCCTTCTGGAGGACTCACCGGCTCCGCCGCAACTCTCCAGAGTTACGGCCGCTCTCCAGCGTCCTCCGGTGGGCTCCACCAGTCCTCGCTCCACTCTTCCTCTCCTTCTGGGCCGTCCGCTTCCTCTCCTCGACTCGCGCTGTTCTCCGTCTCTTCTCTGCTCTGGCTCTCCGGCTCGTCCTCCTCGCTCTCTGTAGATCCGCCGCCTTCCGTCTGCCCTCGGGTTCCATTTACCGGCCTCGGGTTTCCAGTTCCGGGGTCAGTCCCGCCCCCTTCCGCCGGCTCCCCCCTTGTAACTGGCTCCTGTAAGGACACATGACAAGGGGGCGTGGTTACCCTCAACGGCGTCGGACGGTAGTCCTCGCGGCTTCGTGGGGATTTCGGAATGGCTTGACCGGGGCGTTCGTGAAGAAAAGGTACTGTACCGTCATTGTCAGGAAACCCCTCACACTGTCCTACACAGGTGACCTTTTACCTAGTAGCTTACTTCTGTCTCTTCGACACCAGGCTCTCGGTACCCTATCTTAATACCTGTAACTGACGTACATAAACATGTCCCCAGGCACGGCAGATTTATTCTGTATAAGGGTCACCACTTTTTTCATCCATGGCCAACAGCCGCCAGCTGTGCATGAGTGTATTTGTTTAGAAAAGAATTAGCGGAGGATTAGTGAAAGTTTTCAAAACATATCGATTCTAGAAGAAACCCTGGAGTGACCACTTTGGTATAAAAGACACTCACTCCCCCTTACAGACACAGAGGAGAATTCCTTCCAGGCTGGATCGAGACTCTGCAGGCTGATCCTTCGACAGGCAGAGACCTGACATCCCCGCGGGGTGCCATCCTCGATGCAGAGACGGGGTCCTTCATTCTAAACCATCAGGTGAGGGGTTAGCACTTCCCTGGGGGATTCTTGGCTCCATTAGGATATATCCTAGCACTTACATACACATGCTTCACCTACATATCTAGGCTAAGTACATTTAGGTAGGCTACGCATCGTAGGAGTACGCAAATGCTATTGTTTTATATAATCTGCTTATATTCATCTTATTAGCACTATGGTAGAAATGTATCTACTATTTACAATATTGGTGCTAGCGATCACATTTGTCTGCTTCTGTCTTGATTGTCGCAGCGAATATGTTTCATACTAGACTGACGCTTGACCAATAAATAATTATTGAAACAGTTCCAATCGTCATTCTAGTGTATTCTGAGAAAAGTAAGCACGAGTGACTGAGCGAAAGATACCGCATTGTTTTCCACGATACCTGAGGAATCAGGGTTGTCATGTTCACTGGTTGCCAGAAACTACCTACACCACTGTAGAAAACAGGGGGGTGGTAGTGGCACTGTAGAGGTAGCTGGTATAATGGCTGACTCATCCTGTGGGGGTGTCCAGAGTCTGTCTGCGCAGCAAGCCCTCAGTTTAGGTCATCCAAAACGCACAGGCCCTGGGGGGTCCTAGGAACTACATGACAAGGCGCTGCCAATGTTGGTTTGGTTCTTATATTAACAGTAAAATCCGAGTAGTTCAGTCTTGCTTTCTCAGAAAGCCATACTCACACTGTTCAGAGGCATCTGAAGTGGGAAGGATTATCCGCCTCAGCTGAGCAGGTACACCATGTGTATTGGCTGAAGGTTTAGGCAAGCTTGTTAGGATTAAAAGTTCCCATATTGTGCTAAACCCTACCTCTTAAACCTTTACTTTCTTCTCCTTTCAAAATGACTGAATCTGCCAGTAGAAGTGGAAGCGCGGAAGGAGACGAATTTGCTAACTCTCTAAACATCACAGAGAACTGCAAACAGGCAGTAACTCTGAGATTGTTAGAACATTGCGTACCTGCAACAGGTGGCCATGTTACTTTCGTGATTGAGGCACATGAGATGTTCGGATCAGAGGTATTCAATTCCTACGTGAAATTCCCGCCTGCAGATACACAGTACACAGACACATTTATTCCACGAATACATTGAAGTGGACCCACCGGAAGAATACATCCCATATGAGGACATTGAAGTCCCCTTAACTTACCAGCAACATAAATACTGGTTTAAAGGCGCCCTCAAACACACAACTTCAGTCGTAATACTCGGTCCGCCCAGCACAGGAGGAGCGACATGGCCGGTCTTAGCGACTTACACTCCACATCCTGAGATAGACACACTCCCAGTAGGGGAAGTGCTTGCACTTTACAAAGAAGTAGTCAGGCTTTACAGACACATTGACCAATTTGTCATGCGAACACTCACATTACAACCTGCGAGATCTGCTTCACCTGGTACAGTTCAGTCCCATCACACACCAATAATTAGAACACAGACATTAAAAGCAATAATGGGTGCGTTCCCATCAAAAAGGGATCAAGTACCATTCTGGATTGCTCAAAAAATAGCATAGTTGGAAGCAGCATTTCCCCATACGGGTCCGCAGGAAAAACACAGAATGTTAACAATTTGCTTGCCAATGGGAATGGTTCCCTCACTTGAGGATTGTACCACATGGGGAACAATTTTCACTGCAGTTTACATTAGAGTACACGGTACCCCTTCTATAGCAGTTATTCCTGAAGTTTTGAAACAGATACAAAATAAATACGGAGCAGGACCTGCCCTGGAGTTGGGGATGAAACTGATGGGTAATTTTGACAAAGTCTTAGCAATTATGCTGAGCAACATCAAGGGGGAAGCATCAGTGGTGGCTATACGCCACCGCTTAAGGGAAACTTCTCCTACAAACCAGGAGCGTGCATTACCAAAAATTATCGAGGAAACCTATGCTTCGCTAGGTAGAGATAGTTTGGGAGCCAAACCAGGGAAACCACAAGTGGTGAGTTATTCTGAAAAGGACAACTCAAAGCAAGCACCCACTTCTTTTAAAAAGAAATAGGATAATAATCAATCCAAAAATAGTAATAATAAAGGAAACACTTCACGTTCAAGGGGTGGGTCTCCCCAACGGGAGTCCCCTGAAAAGAGGTACAACCTTAGGAATCGTGAAAACATTAGAAAACCTGGCAGGTATCAGGATACTGATACACATTCTTTTCGTTCCTTTCAGGGTTAATCAAAAAACTCAGAGAGGGAAGGACAGTCAGAACAAACGACTGAAGATCGACCAAAGGGAAAAAGGGAAACACATCGCAATTCAGATTATATTATCAAACAGGAAGAAAAACCTGAAGCAAAACCTCAATTCAAAAACAAGAAAGTAGCTGGATTAAAAATTCAGACATGCCCAGGTTACTGAGGACTCAGCTTCTGAATGGGGAATGGGCTCTGACGATGCTAGACAGCACAGCAGAAGTAACAATAGCACGCCAGAACCTGAAGGAATTTCTGGTGACAGCAGTGTTGAATGAATACATCATGGTGGAAACGCCAGATGCGAGAGTGAGTTTCCCACATGGTCTACACAAAATTAATCTCCAAATCGAGGGGGACATCTCAAGAAAAATTAAAGGTCTCTTTTGGGAAAATTTGACATTTGGATACAACATTCTGTTAGCAGAAAAAGATTGGCCGCCTGAATTTGTAATGGATTGCCCAAAAGGTGAAAGCGTCATTTTGCCTGACTTTTCCCACCTCGTTCCTGGTTCCTTAAAACACTCATACGCGCAGGAGTGGGCGCAAGCGCTAGCTCCGGCATTGTACCGCAACCATGTATGGAGGGACGTGGAGTCCAAACACCACAAAATCCCATTAAAAACTACTCCAACTCCACAGAGACAGTACCCTATTAAAAATGAGGCGAAGAAACAGGTCAAAGAAATCCTAGACAACTAGAATACCAAGGTGTGATTGAAACTTGCACCTCACCAATGAGCAACCCTTTTTTTCCCGTCATGAAACCTGAGAACACATATCGTTTGGTTTTAGATTACAGACATTTGAACACAGGCACAAAAACATTTGCAGTTCAGAGCGCACATAGTGCCGCATTAATGAATAACATTGTGCGGAAGAAATACAAGATATCTCAAATGGATTCTTCTGCCAAAATATAGCTCCAGAAAGCAGATATTTGACAGGATTTTCTGCCTTAGGCACTCAGCGTCAATTTTGTCGTCTGCCCCAAGGCTATAAGAACAGCCCCGGGCTGTTCTCGGCAAGAGTGTCAGAGCTATTACAAACTTGCGATGAGGAGGCAGTGTCCTACATAGATGATATTTATCTGACGGACGATGAATTACTTGAACACTTGTGCAGGGTGAACAACATAAATGTTAGGTTTGCCAATTTGGGCTACAAATTTACCTTCAAAAAATCGAAAATTGCCCATCTCAGCATCCTATTTTTAGGATATGAGTTGTCAAGTGAAGGAAAAAGACTGGCCGCAAATTGTTTAGAAAAATGCGTGCTAATCCAGCCTCCAAAGAATCGGAAGGGTTTACAATCCATTTTAGGATTTCAAAATTTCGGCAGAACATAAATTTAAGACTACGCAGAAAGAGTCAAACCTTTCGACGACCTAATCAGACAAGATTTCACAGTGAACAAGTGGACTCAAAAACATACAGACACTCTACGTTCAGTTCAAGCTGACATGATAGCTTCAAAACACTTGCAGACACGAGTAAACGTCCGTAACCTGGTAATACGGGTCGTCCCCGGGTTATGAGGGTATACCTACATCACGTTCAATGAAGGTGAGACAGTTCCAATCGCATACAAATCTCATTTGAACACGAATGCTGAAAATCGATTTGCAGCTACAGACAAAATACTGACGCAGTACAGACTGCTGTAGGGAGAGAAAGAGCACTCGCACAGGGGAAACGCATCATTGTTGTAATCCCGATACCAACTTTAGAAGCGGTAACCAAAGCCAGCATTCCAAATGCAAAGGCATTGCATCCACTTTGGATACAATGGGCTAATTCTCTCACTGCAACAGATGTAGAATATAGATATGATCCTACACTGAGAACACAAGCATTTCTGCAGTACGAACAAGAATACCCTCTCCCAAATGAAATCTTGCCTCTAGATCAGTATGAACACATCATTTACACTGATGCTTCTGCCCAGCCTGCCATTGGAAGTAAACATCAATATAGCGCTATTTGTGTGCTATAGTGAAAGGTCGTATGTGGGATGGTAAGTTCCATCCCAGCAATACGACTACACAATCTCTAGGAGCACTACAGTGTACGGATCAGGAATTTCCCACACTGATTGTGGAGGATTCATTTTACTGTGTGCAATCTTACAATGAATATCTTCACTACTGGGGCCGGAATGGGTTTAAAGATGCCAAGGGTTGCACGTTAAAACATAAATTGTTATGGGAACAAGTGGCAAAGCTGAAAGAACGCCTGCCACGGGCTCAAGTTATTCACACCTTGAGTCATCAGCATGTTGGCATACACGTTGAAGGGAATTCATTGGCTGATGAAGCCGCCAAGGCGACAGTGCGGACTGCTGCCGTAGCTGCAATCACTCGTTCACACACGAGAATAGACGGAAATATACTAGTAGCTATCAATGCCACAAAGAACGGCTCTTCGGTACTGCCCAAAGGCTTCCCAGTCAAGTACTCCTACAAGTTAGATGCGCAAAACACACTGTATGCTCAAATTCCAGGAGTGGGTGATAGAGTAATACCAAACAAAGATCACAGATTAGGTTTAATTCTAGCTGCACCCGAGGGTCTAGGCTCTGCACACGCAGGAGTCACTGCAACAATTTCATTATTGCAGCAGCGTTACTGGTGGTCAAGGCTGACAAAACAAACAAAGATCTATGTCCTGAAGTGCGACATCTGCCAGCAGATGAAGGGTTCCACCATTCAGAGGCCACCACAAACACCACTACTGATTTCGGACAGACCTCTCGCATGTTTCTATTTGGACCACTGCGGCCCCTTAAATTCAGACGGGCTTCACAAGTACATCTTGGTGGCAGTGGATTCATGCTCTAGATTCCTATGGGTTTAGCCCCAGCGCTCGGCTGACACTCGAACTGTTATAAAGGATTTGCGAGTCTTCATCGGGACATACGCAATTGGCACTTTACATTCCGACCGTGGCCCTGCGTTTAGCTCTCGGGCTTACAAGAAAGCCATGGAAAGTATGGGCATGGCCTTGCGGTACTCCTCCCCCTACCATCCCGAGGGAAATTCGGTGGTGGAGAGGAGAAACCGGGACTTAAAGCAATCCTTAACAGCTAGGGTATTAGGTGCGGGTGGTAGTTGGGTCAATCACCTACACGGGGTCCAGAGGGCACTCAATAATATGCCAAGAAAATCCTTGGGAGGCTGTACCCCTTATGAGATCCTGGTTGGGACAAGAATGTGGGTACCTGATCTCGATTGTGCCAGCGCATTGGCGGATGCAAAATCATTTGAACTGAATGACAGTTTGGCTGTTTTACAGGAACTCAATGAATTCCGGGAGTTACAAAGCAACGTGCAAGTCAAACGCACCGCCACTGGGGAAGTGAAACCAGTTCCGGCAAGACCAGCCTGGGTTCCGCAGATTGGGGACCTGGTCAGGGAAAAGATCGTGGACAGAAGAGAGTTTGGGCCATCTTACAGAGCACCTGTACCTGTCTTGGCGGTTGTGGGAACAAGAACATTACTTCTTCTTCCTCTTGCCGGCAAAAAAGAGAAAAGATTTGTCTCCATTGATCTGATCAAACCGCATCATGTGGCCGATTCTCAACAGTAGGCCGCATGGGGTCCTATGTAGCCGCAGATCTCCTTCTGCTACTATACAGGAAGTTCAGATGGAAAGACTAATAACCTTTCAAGACTCCACTGGACAAAGTGAAGGAGTTCCAAATAATGGAGCACAAATCATTCCAGTTGAAATTGAAAAACATCAAGAAGAAACAACAATGCAAGTTGCAATTAAGCCCAACAATGATGTCTACATTAATGTGCCTTCAAGCGACACATCTGCCAGTTCTACAAAGACTGCAGAGCTACAAAAGATAGATCGAACTGTGTCTGGCTACTTCATCAACTTCGATGATTTCTCCTCAGATCCCAGTGAACCTGATCAAACGCCACCCATTTCAAAGAAAGAGAAACTTCTACAATTCTATCTTTTGCTCAAAAAGACTTACTTAGTGTCACCTTGGTTGCATATTTGGTTTGCAATAGGGGTAGTATAGCTGTTAATTTGGATTGGCTCAGTGACTGTCTTTTTTATGATTCAGAACGGACATTATCTCCCAGAACGCTATGCAGTACAATCTGTGAACTTGGTCCTGAAACCACATATGTCATCACACCGTGAACAAAGAGACTTGTCCCCGGTGAACATTACAGTATACTCTCTCATGATTGGGACATTGAAACTGTAAATACTATGCTTTCAGATTTAGAACAGTCTGCTGCATTTTCTTACAGGGAATTGTATGAAGATACAACCGATTACGATACCATGCTTTTTTACCAGCATTATGGTAATCATTTTTTGCATAGAGCAAGTGTACCACGCACTGCTAACACTTACCACAAATGGGAACATTGCCCGACACCACCAAACGGTAATTCTGCCACATTTGCACAGAAATTGGCATACTTTTCAGGGTTCAATACATCAGACCCAGAATCCTTTTACTACAAACTTGCACAGACTAATGCAACAACGAAGCAAATTATGCTGACTAATACTAAGCTGATATATTCAGCACTTTCTATCTCCCAACTGTCTATACAGGGCTTTGACTACTGGAGAGACACCATAGACACAAAATCTATCTGGGGGACAAGAGAGTGGCAGGTTCAGGGAACTGAAGCTTTATTCAGAGCTTGCCTCATACCATTACAGATGATTTTCCTGAACAGAACAGTGCAACAGACTACCTATTACGGGTTTACTAAAATTAAAGACCTGAGAGCACCGAGCATCCCCTCACCGATGCCTATTAAGGGTATCTCAAATAACACACTAACAAGTGAGGGGACACATGGTACAAATACATACAATTCATCATCTCCCGATTGGAAGGGTTGGTTGGTTTGGCCTGTAGACAGAAATATGTGTAACTCAAGATTCAAGGGTACCACCAAATGGTTTAATATCCATAGGCCCGACCCACGCTATGTACACAGAGACGACCCAGGGGTAGTGACTTCCTATAGTGTCGGGAAGTTGTGCCTAGAATGGCTAAAGACCTCAACACTATCACAAGTGAAACTCTGATAGTGTCAGACAACATGGATCTTAGGGATTTCTTGTTAGGTCCCAAGAAACAAAGTAGAAAGCGCTTCCTATATGCCATCTACAATGAAGTCTGGAAAGTCTCCCAACAGGAAGCTGCTGAGAGACTTCGTCAAATCAATAGAATTAACCTAGAAAAGGCCTTAGCTGTGGTAAACAACGGCATGACCACACCCTCGTCTCGTATTTTTTCACTGGGCAATATTGTGTCCTCAGCTATCGACACAATGGAACAAGATTTGTCTATTTTACAACATGGGCAATCTCAGTTGCGCGCTATTATGCTTTTAAGCTAGACGCTTCAATCATTGCGTTCTGGCCATGTTCCATGGTGATACATTAAAGACACAAATCTG
Source organism: Calotriton arnoldi (assembly GCA_963921515.1). Classification (NCBI taxonomy): domain Eukaryota; kingdom Metazoa; phylum Chordata; class Amphibia; order Caudata; family Salamandridae; genus Calotriton; species Calotriton arnoldi. The sequence continues at coordinate 825,845 of CAWUFW010007322.1, forward strand.
TTTTCGGCTTACAATCTGACCGACAGACAAATGACCATGGCACGCAGAGATGCGAAGTACACCATGCTGCTCACTGAAAAACTAGAGAAGTTACCTTTTACTGTAGCAGAGTCACCGTCTACGGAATGGTTAATCCATGGCTATATCACACTGCCAATCACGACATTCCAATTCCAGTACTGCCTGAAATATCAACCAGTAGGCAGGTATGAAGCGATGGGCGAAGGGTACATACGAGAAACCTTGGAGTTGCCATACACATATAGGTGCAGGAACATGGACAAGGAAGTTTTCTTGAGTGGTTCAAACTGCGAAAAGGCCTTGAGTGGGTCTTTAGTGTGTAAAGAAGTGTCGCTTCACGGAGCGTGTAATGCGTCAATAGCGAACTTGTCCTGCTACCTGAAAGGTTCCCCAGCTGCTGTAATTCATCCAGTTTGTGAGTTACTTTCCAATGGTTACTTGATGCTGAATGACCAAGGCTGTTGTGGAATGACGCCAGGCATCGCTTATCTAGTGACTGTAAACTCCAGGGTTATTTGTTGTAAGCAAGTATTGTTTCCCCCAGCTCGCACAGTTAGGGAGTAAGCCTGTGCGTAGTTCGCAGAGTTTTGCTACGCGGAACTTCGCGAAGTTACAAAAAAAACTCTGCGAAGTTCCGCAAGTGGCGGAGTGTAGTGCGAACTGATGTTTGCGCTGGTCTTTCTGCTGCTCGGGTAGAAATCCTACCCAAGCGGCAGCTCGCGCTCGCGAACTTACCGTTTGCGAGCGCGAGCAGGGAAAAAACTCCGCTGCACTACGCGAAGTGGGGTTTTCTTGCACTACGCGAGCTCCGCGGAGTGCGGAGTGCAGAAAACTCTGAAAACTCAGCGAACGGAGCGGAGTTCAATGCCCAGGCCTATTAGGGAGGCACCACTGTGGCCTTCACTGAATGTTTCCAACATAGGGTTTGATTCTCTGAGCAGACTGAAAGCCATGCTGTTTCAGCAAAATGTGGCCTTAACTTCAGCCCGAGAGATGTTTGATCTCCAGGTTGCAAGGTCCTCGGCAGAGATACAGGCTCTGGACCGTACGAACTTCCCGCTCCATTTCGGAGAAATGGTCCATCGTATCTTCAACATGTCTGATACGCAGGGGATAGTACACTTATTTAAGAGCATTGGATCAGGCCTGTTAACCACCTTTCAAACCATTTTCGGAGTGATTCCATCATTCATACACTCCATACTTGGAAGCGTTTTTGGAAGGCTTCCTTTGGTACTGCTTTCAGTGGTGGGCATCCTGGTTTTAATTCTATTGCTTCGCAATGGATGTCAACATTACCCGAGGCATGGAGAGAACACTGCTGGAGCGACGTGGTCTTGAGCGATTGGTGTTCTTCCTGGGTATACCTCGGCTTCGAGAGCTGAGTGAGCATTGGTTCCTGTCTTTCAGACTGGCCTGGCTTGACTGCATTCTGCCAGTATTCCGCTGCCTCTTTTTCGGATTTAGACGCGTTTTGGACCTCTATCTGACACTTCCATTGGTTGCCCCGCTGGACATAGACATGCTCCTGGCGCCTTTGCGGGCCCATGTGCACAGTTGTCCACAGCGTATTCCCATGTTGATGATGGCATTCCTAGAGCCTCCATGGGACGCTTCAGCTCCTGTTGGAATGGAGATCGGCTCTGCTACGGATGTGCAGGCATCAGTCTCTGGGGCACAGGCATTTAATTCTTCCCCGACGGCTGCCGTGGGAACCAGAGATGACCACCTCTGCTCACTTGATATCATACTTGAGGGACTGCCTCCTGTGGATGCCATGTTCAGTGATGTTGAGTCTTCAGCGCAGGATTCTTATACAACCTGGCCTCTCCTTTGCAGGGAACCGTTTGGCAAATTTTTAAACATGTACCAAATTGAAGGTCGAACTGACATTGTTTTATTCTTCTCTGCTCTATCTGAACATAGTGGCTTTCAAGGTGCTCAGAAAAACAATGCCAATATATTTAAACATATAGAGGACCTTTTATGAATGCTTTTTTAGGGAAGAATGCTTTCGCTATAGACCTTGCTTTTATGGGCATTTATTAACGCTTTTAAGTGCTTTTAGTATGTTTTTATTATAAATGATTTTATGCCCTTTTTTAGCATTGACTCTATCATTACCTAGCTGACCTTGTTGACCTTTCGATGAGGAGTGGGTGGCATGTCCTTTAGGATAGTCCCATCATGTACATACCGATTACATACATTTTGTCCCATCCACACGACATAACGGTCCTACACAGGTAACCTTTTACCTAGTAGCTTACTACTGTCTCTTCGACACCAAGCTCTTGGTACCCTATCTTAATCCCTGTACCTGACTTACATAAACATGTCCCCAGGCACGGCAGATTTATTCTGTATAAGGGTCACCACTTATTTTATCCATGGCCAACAGCTAGCTGTGCTTGAGTGTTTTTGTTTAGAAAAGGATTAACAAAGTATTAGTGAATGTTTTCAAAACATATCGATTCTAGAAGAAACCCTGGAGTGACCACTTTTGTATAAAAGACCCTCACTCCACTTACAGAAAGAGAGGAGAATTCCTTCCAGGCTGGACCGAGACTCTGCAGGTTGATGCTTCGACAGGCAGAGACCTAACATCCCTTGCGGGGTGCCATCGTCGACGCAGAGACGGGGTCCTTCATTCAGAACCATCAGGTGAGGGGTTAGCACTTCCCCGGGGTATTCTTGGCTCCATTAGTGTTTTTCTTTAGAAAAGGATTAACAAAGGATTAGTGAATGTTTTCAAAATATATTGATTCTAGAAGAAACCCTGGAGTGATCATTTTAGTATAAAAGACCCTCACTCCACCTTACAGAAAGAGAGGAGAATTCCTTCCAGGCTGGACCGAGACTCTGCGGGATGATCCTTCGACAGGCAGAGACCTGACATCCCTTGCGGGGTGCCATCCTCAACGCTGTGACGGGGTCCTTCATTCAGAACCATCAGGTGAGGGGTTAGCACTTCTCCGGGGGATTCTTGGCTCCATTAGTGTATATCCTAGCACTTACATACACATGCTTCACCTACATATCTAGGCTAGGTACATTTAGGTAGGCTACGCATCGTAAGAGTAGGCAAATGCTATTGTTTTATATAATCTGCTTATATTCATTTTATTAGCACTATGGTAGAAATGTATCTACTATTTACAATATTGGTGCTAACGATCACATTTGTCTGCTTCTGTCTTTTGATTGTCGCAGCGAATATGTTTCATACTAGACGGACGCTTGACCAATAAATAATTATTGAAACCGTTCCAATCGTCATTCTATGTGTATTTTGAGAAAAGTAAGCACGAGTGACTGAGCGAAAGATACCGTATTGTTTTCCATGATACCTGAGGAATCAAGGTTCTCGTGTTCAGTGGTTGCCAGAAACTACCTACACCACTGTAGAATACAGGGGCGTCGTAGTGGCACTATAGAGCTAACTGGTCTAACGGATGACTCATCCTGTGGGGTGTCCAGAGTCTGTCTGCACACCAAGCCCTCAGGTCCTGGGGTGTCCTAGGAACTACACGACAACCTCTCCCCTGCAGGCTTCGCACAGACCCCCCACAGGACCCTGCTCTCCCGAGAGCCCATGCACGCCTTTCAGAATAGCAAATATACACTTCCCACCTGCAGCAGGAGTACAGAGTGTGAAGGAGGGTGAGAGGGTGAGATCAGAGACACATGCTGACAGGGGAGAGGGGGCAGGAGGATCGAGGAGATAAATAGAGAGAGAAGGAGCAGGAGGACAAGAGAGCTTACAGAAACAGTGACGGGAGAAACACGGATAACGGGGGACGAAGAGGGAGGAGGCAGTAAATAAAAAAAGAGGGGAAGTGAGAGGTGTGGGGGAGTGATAAGGAAACAAAAGAGACCGGAGACATTAGACAGTGAATGAAGAACACGAAACGTAAGGGTGTAGGAAGTAATGGGGGATTATTTGAAGGCTTTTTATATAGTGCGAACTCAGCCCAAAGGCATTGGAGCGCTTTACCTAACCACCGCCTATATTACGCTAGAACACATTCACACAGAGGTTAAGCCACTTGCCCACAATAATAGGCCCATTACCAGACGTACCCTTGCAGCGCTGCGCCGTCTCCAACTAATAATTAAGACGGTGGGAACCCAGTAATTGAATTGCTCACCACCGAATACTATCGGATCTCCATACGCGCCGCGCCGTCACGATTAATACGTGACTTTTGGAACCCAGTAAAATAATTACTCACCACCGAGTACATATCGGATCCCTTGAAGAGACTTTGGGTTTCACCAACTCGTACTGGCATTACTGTTGCTCATAAACCCTTCACCTTGCATCCTGGACCTCCCTTCTGGACCAATTGCAATTACCAGAAGACATTCACGTTCTGGCACAAGATCTGTGCTACTCCTTGTCCCCAGAATTTCCTGTCCTGAGAGACCCCATGTTGCAAGAGGGTCGAAATGTCGTCGACTATCTAAAAGGGAGAGCGAAAGAGAAAATATATATACAATTACTACATCATAATTGTGAAGAGCTCCCCTTTCTACTACCAATAACCATTTTTCCTTCTTTCACGCATTTTTGTACAGCACTGTTAGGTTATGGTCACTTCACTGGGGGTCACTAAGTCACATTTGAACCACTTACGAGTGTAAGTATTAAATATACATCTTTGGAAAGTGTATGATCATTATAACTGCAAAATAAACTATACTCATTTCGGCTGAAGTGAGTACAGCTTTGAGACATTGTCGTGTGGGCTTTCGGATATCAAATCTATACCAATTGGTTTGACTGAATTTAATTAAGGTCTCAAAGCATAATTGTCCTTGTTTCTTTCCGATTTATTCTAGCAAGATACACCTTATTGCAGAAATTGTATTACCTTTATAAATGAGTTCCTTGTGAACACTGTTTTTTTTGCTGATTAGCAATACCCAGTTCGCAAGGACATATGGGTCGCTCTTGTCTTTTGTAACACAATAATAGGGTGACCCGATTTTGAGAATTAAAAACCAGGACACACCGGAAATAAAAGTAGGACTAAAGGCCAGATGTACAACTGTTTTTTTGTGGACGCAAACAGGAAATCGGCCCATTTGCGATCGCAAAATTGGCATGTGCAATGTACAAACCCTATTTTGCGAGTCAGTAACCTATTACCGACTCGAAAATAGGGTTTGCGGCTAACTACTAGGAAGGGGCATGCAAAGTGCTTCCCTTCCTAATAGCGAGTCGCACTTCTATGCGGTCGCAAAACACTCGCAGTTTATCACCTATCTCCAAAAGGTGGTAAGCCACTCGCAAATGGGAAGGGGTCCCTGGGGGACCCTTTCCCCTTTGTGACTGGCAGCGAAAATATTTTTTAAGAGTAGGCAGTGGTCTCACAGACCACTGCCTACTCTTAAAAAATGTAACAATGATGACATCACTGATGACATCATCCATGTGATAATTTGATGCATCTTTTCACACCCTAATATAACTTTTGATACACCTACTGTAAATTACAGACTGCCATTGTCAAAACCATAGACACTCCAACACCAATTACTATAGACACACTCACTGATTCTTAGGTCAAAACAGACACATCTACTCACTCACCTGTACAGTCACTCATACTTATAGTCACTCAGTACAGGACTATTATATGCACACATACACCTATATAAACACTCACACACCGCCACTCATCCATAGAGGTACTCACACACCTAGTCAGTCATGCAAAAATTGAGCACACACCCATTTACTCACCTATACAGTTATACACACACCAACTCACTTACTCATACAAATACTAGCACATTCTTCAGTGATGTCATCAGTGATGTCACTGACCATGTCATGAGTGATGTAATATGTGACGTCATCAGCAGTGCATTGCGGGGCGCGAGTTATAGTTACGTGAACTAACTATAACGGGGAAATTTCTATGGTTTTGTACGAGTGAAATGTCCAACTAACTATAACTGTCCCTAAAACCTATGGTTTTTTAAGTGAATTTCAAAGGTTTTTTAAATGCTAATTTCTAACTATAACGTGTCTGAAACCTATGGTTTTTAAGTGAATTTCAAAGGTTTTTGAAATGCTAATTTCTAACAATAACATGCCCCGCCCCCTCCCTTCACCACTGTGCAAACGCGCCCCGTGGCGCGTTTTAAGTTGGGGGATTAAGTTCCCTTGAATCATGAAGGTCCCTGGGGTCCAACTAGCCCACCCTGTACCTCCTGTATGCGCCAGGAGCTGCGTTGCAGAGAGGTGTTCAGAGGCCACGCCCTTTTACACCTCTCTGCAACGCAGCTCTGTGGCGCTTTCTGGACGTACCTGGTGGGCTAGTTGGCCCCAGGACCCTCAGGATTGAAGGGGATTTAAATCCCCATCTTAAAACGCGCCACTGGGCCTGTTTGCACACATGTCACCTGAAGCCCCGCCCTCCCTTCACCACTGTGCAAACGCGCCCGTGGCGCGTTTTAAGTTGGGGGATTAAGTCCCCTTGAATCCTGAGGGTCCCTGGGGACCAACTAGCCCACCATGTACCTCCAAAAAGCGCCACAGAGCTGCGTTGCAGAGAGGTGTAAAAGGGGCGTGGCCTCTGAACACCTCTCTGCAACGCAGCTCCCTGGCGCATACTGGAGGTTCCTGGTGGGCTAGTTGGTCCCCAGGGACCCCAGTATTCAAGGGGAATTACTTCCTTTCTTACAACGCGCCAGGGGCGCGTTTGCAGAGTGCTGCAGGGAGGGGCGGGCCTCCGGCACGATGCCGTTTTTGCTTTCTTTTTTTAATGGGAGGGGGCTGCGTGGCCCCTTCCCTCGTCCACTTTTGTCCCCGGAGACCCCATCCCCCGGGGCCTGAAGCTGTTTCTTTATTTTACATTTTTTTTTTTTATAAACGGGAAGGGGGCCGCGTGGCCCCCCTTCCCTGGGCCTGTATTTGCCCCGGGGACCCCATCCCCTGGGGCATGCCCTCTTTTTTTAAAAAAATATTTGGAGGGGGCTGCGTGGCCCCCTCCTCAGGCCATTAAAGGCCCCGGGGACCCCATCCCCGGGGCCGGCCGTTGTGTCCTTTTTAAATTCCTTTTTTGGGAAGGGGCTGCGTGGCCCCCTCCCGGGTCTCTAATGGCCCCGGGACCCCATCCCCGGGGCCTGGCCACTCGTTGGGGACCGTGGGGGTCCCCAATCCCGCACGGTCCCGCCGGCTCCCGCGTCCTGCGGGAGCCGGCATTGCTTTTCCATAAGGGAGCTGCTGACATGCAGCTCCCCTTATGGAAAAGCAATTCTGCTTTGCTTCATTGAAGCGAGAGCAGGTTTCCTGCTCTCGCTTCAATGAAGCAGCAAGTTTGTAATGGCAGGACGGGAGCCGCGAGGCTCCCGTCCTGCCTTTGCAAACAGCAGTGTCCCGGGGTAGGCACCCGGGACACTGCAGGAGCAGGCCCTGGGGGTGGCGGTCCCCAGGGCCACCACAGACTCCAGGAGGGGCCGCGCGGCCCCCTCCCATGTCTTTAAGGCCCCGGGAGGTGGTGGTCCCGGGGCTCGGGGTCCGTTACGGACCCCCGCATTTACATATTAGTGCCCCGGGAGGTGGCGGTCCCCGGGCGCTTGGGGGCTCGAGCCCCCCACACAGGAAATGTTTTTTTTTAAAAGAAGCCCCGGGGAGGTGGTGGTCTCCGGGGCTGCGGGAGGGCCGAGTGCCCTCCCGCACCATTTTAAATTGAAAGCCCCGGGGGGTGGCGGTCCCCGGGGTTTGGGGGGCCCTTAGAGGCCCCCCCAGCATTATTTAAATAAACCCGCATGCCCCCGGGACTTGGGCCACCTGGGGGCAAAATAACATCGAAGCGTAATGTAACAGAAACGTTTCACTTTTCTTTTTTAGATGCATCCCGTTTTCCTTTAAGGAAAACGGGCTGTATTTTTTTTTTTCAACTGCTTTATTTAAAAAGCAGTCACAGACATGGTGGTCTCCTGACCCCAGCAGGCCACCATCCCTGTGAGTGCTGGCCATTCCCAATGAGATCGCAAATTGCGACCTGCCTCATGAATATTAATGAGGCAGGTCGTTTGCGACCCCATTGGGAATCGCAAACAGTGTCTGAGACACTGTTGTACATTCCATTTTGTGAGTCGCAGATTGTGAGGCGCAAAACAACGCTATTTGTAACTCGCAAAATGGAATGGTCGTACATGTGGCCCTAAAGCCTTTAACCGTACTTCTATATCTGGCTTGTCCCATTTTTTGCGTAGCTTTGTAAGTATGTACACATGTATTATATGTGTGTATGTGTATATATATATATATATATATATGTATGTACAGTACAGTAGACTTTTAAACGTGTGCACACATGTGTGTGTGTGTATATAAATATATATATATATATACACACACGCACATATACGTATGTACAGTCATACATTTACAATATTACTATTACGTAACATTATCTTTCGCAGGACCTCCACCCTATGCCCCTTGCCCTTCTCCCCACCCTGTCCACCCTCTCCTGGGAGCCTGCAGCCGAACTCCTCATGTGCTGCCTGACAGAAACTGAATACATCCCTTAATTGTTTCATTCTTCCGAAGCGCCGTGTAAGGAGAATCAGGACATTTATTCAAAATGAAGAAATGTGTCGGTACACTGGGATAGTCTACCGAAAGCCGGGACTGTCCGGGGAAACCCGGAACATCTGGTCAACCTTGACAATACACAGAACCAGCGAAGAGAAAGGGGAGAAATGTGCCTTTAAAGATGCCCAGAGGGCCTACCACCAGCTCATCTGAGAAACCAAGAGGGAGGTCCTAGTCGCAGTCGCGGCTCCTGGAGGGAGTGCTGCGGGGCGGTGGGGTGGGACGGTGGGGCGGGGCGGGGGAGGGGCAGGGTGGGGGGCAGTAAACTCCGGCATACGGCCGAAGGGAGGTAAGTACATAAATAAATAAATAAAACAAATTACATTGCGCGCGCCGCATCGCCATTTAAAAAATTGCCATCCAAACACCTACACCTCTCATGCATTCCTTGAAGTTATGGGCTGTGTCATGATTTTTGCTCGAGATGGATACAATAATCTGAGTCTCATCTGCATATGATACTAAGTCGAAGCCATGGGCTTTGATCAAGCGGGCCAGGGGTGCAACATAGACATTAAACAGGGTAGGGCTCAGAGATGAGCCCTGTGGCACCCCACATGGAAGCCTGAAGCACTGTGATTTAAAGCCTTCTACTTCGACAAATTGTTCTCGGTCTCACAAAAAAGAACTGAGGAGTGCAATGGCTGGGCCTACTATCCCTGCCTCTTGAAGCCGCTTTAGTAGGGTGCCGTGATCTACCGTATGAAAGGCGGCTGACAGGTCTAATAATATCAGTGCTACCGAACCTCCATTGTCAACTGCATGTCTTATTTCCTCTGTTGCCGTAATTAAGGCCATTTCCGTATTGTGCTTGATTCTAAAACCATATTGGGTGGAATCTAAAACATGATTGATCTCAATGAAGTTTGCTAATTCTTGGTTCACGTGTTTCTCCAGGATTTTTGCTGGCAGAGGTAGACGGGAAATGGGGCGGTAGTTCCCTGGGTCTGATTTATCCAGACTGGACTTTTTTAGCAAAGGTAGAATAGATGTTTTTTTCCACCTTTTGGGAAACATCCCTGATTCAATAGTAGTGTTAAGTACCTCCAAGCAACACCCTGTACGCAGGGATTACCAACCAGCTCACAAGAAAACTGCTGATCATCCGTAATGCAGAATCCAGACTAGTCCTCACCTTCCCACACTGATCCCACATCACACCACACTTTAGGGAACTCCACTGGCACTTGGGTCACAAGTGTGCACACAATGAACTCCTCATCACCCCAACAAAGATCTCCACAACACTGGCCCAGCCTACCTGATCAGCCGCATTCACTTCCAGCAACCTTCCAGTACCTCCACTCTGCAGGTCTGTCACTAGCACAGACCCCGCATATACAGAAAGGCAGAGCACGAGGCCGTGCCTTCTCATATCTGACCCGGCGTCCTGGCTTCTTGAGTAAGCCCCCAGGAGTGGCCTCACTCACCTGCTACAGAGCACTTGGATACATCGTGGGTGATTAGAATGCTATACAAAGACTGATAGTGTAACATAACATAATATAACATAACACTCGTTCTACAAAGGATCCTGGACCATGGCTTCTTGCCCCCACTTGGACCACTACAATCAGCAAAGAGATTAAAGTGATGTTGGGTGCTGTGCCCACAAGGAGGCCCAAACTGAAGAGGCACAGCGGTAGATGACAGGGGAAGCCTGCTCACAGAGGCTTGCATATATCTGGTCAGGCACATGCACCGGTGACTGACTCCTTATTGTGTCCGTGGGGTGGCTGAACCAGGCTTTGAGAGGACACGATGGAGCGCACATCAGCGGGTCGCATTCCTAGTTCAACCTCCTTTTAGGCTTTGCACATGCGTCATTTCTATGCTGACGTTTCCAGTCACAAGTTACTAACCCTTCTCACCTCTGACCCTGACTTTGGGGTAGGGAGGCAGAGTCGTCAGATGTGCGGATAGCTGACTGTGCCCAGCCCTATTGCCTTTCAGAGGCTAGGACCACAGGTCCTCACTGCAGCTTTGTTACCACAGTCCGCAGCACGTAGCAATATTACCTCTCCCAGTCCGGAGGGCAAGACAATATGACTTGGCAATGTGACCTTTCCTAGTCTGCAGTGTATGGCATGTGACCTTTCACAGTCCGCAGCGGGTGGCAATGTGACCTTTCCCAGCTGCAGCACGTGGCAATGTGACCTTTTCCAGTCCAGCTATTGACCGTGACTATTAAGCCCGAGGTCCCGCCCCCAGCGCCACAACTTTCCCCCCCGTAAGCATCAGGAAGCATTGCGCACTATCAGCAGCTGACACTCGGTAAGTGCATCCCCTTCGCGTTCAGGCTCCCATGTAACACGGCCCCTGGAAATGCCTCATTCTTATTTCTCCCGTTTTTAGGTCTCCCCCACGCAACACGCAAGCGCTGCTTTGGAGTGACCTCTTGGAATCACTCCGGACTTTCTTGGAAACTCGTGCATGTTCTGCACTGTTTCCAATGAGCACTCGTGCATGTATGGCGTGTACCTTGCGGGAGCGAGCAGCGGCGCCATCTGTTTGCAATTATCGCGCTCGCGCTTTGGAAACAGATGGCGCCGCTGCTCGCTCCCGCAAGGTAAACGCTGTACATGGACTGAGCCTCGTACCCGAAAGTCCAGAGTGCGCGTCACTTTAACTTTCGCGCCGCGGGGCCGCGCTTGTCTTTCAGCGCTTGTTCCCCCTGCTGTGGTAAGCCCGCTGCAACTCAAAACTTAAACGCTTTTGAAAGAAGTGATCTGGGATGGAGTTAAACAGCAGAAGCAGCGTTTCACAAAAAACTTGCCGAAATCCGTGTAATTCTTTCCTCGTAGTTACCCATGCCTGTCCCCCTGCTGTGGTTTCCTTAAAGATGCAGCAATAACCAATGGAATTGCCGCTACCCCCTCCGCCCCCTCTCCTATACAGTACCGGCCAATGCATTGGAGCCACAAGAGGTAAGCCCGCTGCAACTGGAAACTTAAACGCTTTTGAAAGAAGTGATCTGGGATGGGGTTAAACAGCAGAAGCAGCGTTTCACAGCAAACTTGCCAAAATCCGTGTAATTCTTTCCTCGTAGTTATCCATGCCTGTCCCGCAGGAGAGTAAAGCGGGGTTGCATTCTCCGCTTGTTTCGCTGTACGGTTTATTCTGTGGAATGCGCAGATGTGTTTCTGTCCTCCCTAACTTCCCTCTAGTAACAGAGGCACGCTTTAACATGGGGCTTGAAGCATAAACGAAAAGTCTCCCCAGACCCCACCCCAAAACAGCTACTGCTAAAGGAACCCCCCGCACCCCCCCCAAAAAACAACTTCAGTTAAAGGATACCTGCCCCGCACGAACTGCATAGTGTAAAGTGCGAGGTGCGTGTTGGGTTGGGGTGGTGCTGTACTTGTGATCGCTGCTCACATATATATTGCCATTATTATCGCTTAATTCCCCTGCTATGTTGTGTGGTATTTGTGTAGCGCTGTGATGCTTGCGAGCGGTGCAAGAACTTTGCAACCACCTTTCAATATGGCGGCTATTTTCATCTGTTAAAGTGGTTCTATTATTGGCGCGTATTATCTCTAGCTTCGCGGGCCCTTTATTTATCAGGCCAGCCCCCACATGCCCTGTAAGGTGGATGCAGCGGTACATCACTCTAATTCGGAGGAGAGCTGCCTGCACGTTGTTGCGAGTTCCTGAGGTGCGTGTGCCACGGCATTTTGTTTTTAAACCTGGTGACTCCATTACGTCTTCTACACGAGTACGTGTAGGTTTTTTTCTCATTTTTATTATTTGTTTGGTGTTCTGCTGGTGTGAGCAGTACAAGGGAGTGACCCTGTAATTTTATTGCCAGGCTAGTGTGCTACAAAATGGTAAAAACTGGTAAAGTAGAACATTCTTTGCTCTCTTGCGTGTCTGTATGTGTGTCTAGGTGCGAGTGTGTATGTATGTGTGTCTGTAAGTGTGTGTATAAGTGCGTGTGTCTGCCTCTCTGCGTGTCTGTAATTCTGTCTGCCTGTGTATCTGCGTGTCTCAGTGAGATTGTGAATGAGTGTGTGTGGTTTGCGAGCGTGTGCGGCTGCCTCTCTGCATGTGTGTCTGCCTGTGTGTGTTTGCGTGTGGAGGAGGCTGTGTAACTGCCAAATGGTCCTTTCAGAGCACAGCCGCGGGACATTCCTTTGTTGTTCCAAATCTGGAGCACACAGCACCCGGGGCTGCCAACGCCGACCTCCTTGTGCAATAAGTAGTAATAATTTCATCGAAAAGCCTGGGCAACTGTTTGATTTACGTTCAGTCCTGTTGTATTCCGCTTTAGATGTCCGTATATAGGCTTTCCTGAAACATGTCCTTATATAGGCATAGAATCCCAGTCCTTATTTAGGCATTAGCCGTGCACTCCAAATACAGGCATGGTCACCGACATCCGTCCACCCTAACGTCACAACAAGTTCTTAGAAACCAGACCCTTAAGCTCTTGGGAGTTCCCCTAGCACAGAATTATTGATTTCTCCAAGAACTCATCTATTATGCATGAACCGCTATTCCTTTAGGGTTCATTCCTGACGTCTTCCTCTGTCCGACTTCACATCAATGCTAATATTCCAAGACACCTACCAGGTATAAATATACCTTCCCTTGCCCAAGCAAGTTAGGAGGAGACCTCGACTTTAGAGGAGCCCGTGTCCCGGCCTGACTTACTGAGAAGACGCTGTCATCCCTGCTCGCAGAGAATCCAGCTTCCAGTGTTCTGACTCCCTTCGCGGGGTGTTAGAGTTCCAGATCCAGAAAGAGATTCCCACCTCTCTCATTCTCAAGGTATGGAGCTGACTAGAACCTAGAGGGACTCTTGGCATACCAGACTCTTAGTATATCATACTATAGAATACTTCGCCTACTTCTTACCTTGCACCACACTTAGGTTAGGTACACTGGGGTAGAACTAGCTTAGAGAAGCATCTTATGAGTACTCGCATTTTTAGCTCATGTTATTTATGTACGTGAATATATGCTAAAAGATAATGCTAGCGCAGTATTATTTCTTTCTACTGCTTACGCTGTACATTATATATCTTGCATACTGTCTTGTGATCATAACAGCTCATATCTCTTACACGAGAAACAAGACTGTTCAATAAATCCTTTTATTGAAACGCCCGTCTATTCTTTCTGTGTAACTCTGAGGAAACTAAGCATGCATGATTAGCTGAGTGAAACTGTTATCTATTGTTTCCACGATTCTGAGACGTGTTCCGATTCTAAAGGGAAACAAAGTGGTCATGTTTTGCGGCTGCCAGAAACTACTCCCTTCTTGTTTTCAAGGAGTTTCTTGTGGCCTCTGAGCTAGCTGGCACAAAGTAATTAAGTTTAATATTCTCGATAGGGACATACTGACCTCAGTCCTATGTCAAAACTATAGGGTATATTATTCCAATGCGCAGAGCCTATTAGGGAAATAGGAACTACACTACACGGCGCCCAACCATTTGGTAAGGCAGTAATTAAATGCTAGATACTGAGTAACTCAGTCGTGCTTTTTTCTCAGAGACCCCTACTCACATACTCCATAAGACGTCTGGAGTGGGTAGGGTTAAATATCCGCCAAAGCTAAATAGGACAAAAACCCTATATATTAGCTATTTTGGTTTGTTCAACGTTGAAGGATACAGTGTTCCAAAATATTGTGCACCTTATCTTTTGTTTCCTTGAAACTTGTACTACATTTTTCAAAAAACAAATGTCCATACACGAGGACAATAACACCGGGAACGGTGTAGCTGCGGCTGAACCAGTAGTAACAGCTTTTAACTTTACCGGTTTAAATGAAACCGAGGAGGGTGTTATAGACATCGCTCCAAACTTAAGAAGAGCCATCACTCTAAAACTTATAAAACACAGTCTACCACCAAGAGGGGGTAGAGCAGTTTTCGTGATAGAGGCACACGAATCCTTTCAGACAGAGGTATTCTATTCATGGATAGTATTCCCAGAATCAAATCCAGTCACAAAAATGTTTCACTTCTACAAAGAAGATGAACCACCAGAGGAATATATTCCTTTCGAGGATATTGAAATTCCACTCACATACCAGGAGCATCAGCTCTGGTTTAAAGGCGCCCTAAAACATCACAAAAACATTACCAGGCTCGGTCCACTAGGTAGACCAGGAGCAACATGGCCGATTCTAGCCGGCTACACTCCTCATCCTGACCTCGATATAATGTCAGATGAGGAATTACTTACTCAACTTACAGAGTTAATAAAAATTTACAGACAACTAGTCCAATATGTCATGCGGACTTTCACAGTCCAACCACCATTGACCATTCCAAATCAAACCCCTCAACAGGGGAATACACTAAAAATTACTCCACAGACTTTATACGCAGTCATGGGTAAAATGCCCACAAAACGTGAGCAAATTCCATTCTGGATAGCTCAAAAAATTACTCAAATCCAAGCAGTATTTCCTAATACTAGCCCTTATGAGAAACACAGAATACTAACAATCTGTTTACCAATGGGGATCACACCACAACTGGAAGATTGCACCACTTGGGGCGCAGTCTTTGCTGCCATCTATACTAAAACACATGGTGTTCCATCAATTGCAGTAATACCAGATGTCCTAAAACAATTTCAAAATGAATACGTGGCAGAGCCTGCTCTGAATTTAGGTATGAAATTACTGAAAAATTTCGACCAGGTCTCAACAATAATATTATCTAATATTAAAGGGGAGGCAGCATCAGTGGCGATCCGCCAACGCTTAAGGGAATTTGATGTAACAGAACATCAACATGAACTACCCAGAATAATAGAACAATCTTATGCAGAATTAGGCAGAGATAGTTTGGGTGGAAAACCTTTGAAGCCAAAACTATCTGAAAGTCCTGAGAAGGACTCTATTAAACAAACTCCTACATCTTCTAATAAGAAGTGGGAAACTAATAAACAAAATTCATACGAGAAACGTTCTCAATCCCGAGGTAGGTCTCCTCAAAAGGAGCCCTCTGAAAGGAGGTATAACCTCAGGAATAGGGATAATTTAAGAAAACCTGACAGGTATCAAGATACTGATACACGTTCCTATCGTACCTTTCAGATATCGTCACAGACATCGGAAAGAAGAGGACGGTCAGAACATAAAGAAGAACGCGTGAAGTCCAAAGACGACAAACACGTTCAGAAAAATAAATCAAAACCTCAATTCTCAAAAAAGAAGGTAGCAGGTCTAAAGATCAGACATGCCGAGAATACTGAGAACACAACTCAAGAATGGAGAATGGGCTCAGACAATGCTGGACAGTGCAGCAGAAGTCACAATAGCTCGCCAGAACCTGAAGGAACTTCTGGAGATAGTGGACTTGAATGAGTACATCACAGTAGAAACTGTAGACACCAGGGTTAGTACTCCACAAAAGTTATATGGAATAACACTCCGAATGGAGGGAGACATACCAAGAAAAGTGAAAGCACTCTTTTGGGAAAAACTTTCAAGGGGTTATGATATACTTCTAGCAGAAAAAGACTGGCCACCACACTTTATCAGGGAGTGCCCACATGGCGAGGACATTATTATGCCTGCCTTCTCCAACCATATTCCAATTCACCTAAAATATAATTATGCCAGGAAATGGGCAGTTGCCCAGGCCCCAGTATTATATAAAAATCATGTAGGATGGGATGAGGACTCACCTCACCATAAAATACATCTAAAAAATGAACCTACTGCACAAAGGCAGTATCCAATAAAGCAAGAAGCTAAAAAACAGGCCAGGGAGATCTTAGATCAACTTGAATACCAAGGGGTGATTGAAACATGCACCTCCTCAATGAACAATCCTTTGTTTCCTGTCTCCAAACCAGACAATACATATCGTCTAGTTTTGGATTACAGACACTTGAACACTTGTTCAAAAACATTTGCAGTGCAAAATGCACATAGCACAGCATTAATGAATAACATTGTGCGTAAAAAATATAAAACCACATTGGACATTTCAAATGGTTTCTTTTGTCAAAACATAGCACCTGAAAGCAGGTACTTAACAACTTTCTTAATAATGGGGACCCAGCGTCAATTTTGTAGACTCCCACAAGGGTTCAAAAATAGCCCGGGGTTATTCTCAGCGAGGGTAACAGAGTTACTACAAATTTATGATAATGAGGCATTGTCATATGTCGATGACATCTATCTGACAGACGATGACCTAGATAGGCACTTGAACAGGGTGAGTACCATTATATTGGGCTTCGCCTCTGAGGGCTATAAATTCAACTTTAAAAAATCAGAATTGCCCATCTCAATGTCCTTTTCTTAGGATATGAGCTTTCAAGTGAAGGCAAGAGCTTGGCAGCTAACTTTTTAGAAAAGTGTGCGCTGCTCCAACCTCCAAAAACGCTGAAAAATTTACAATCCATCCTGGGTTTCCTAAATTTTGGAAGAACTTACATTCTAAATTACGCAGAAAGGGTTAAACCTCTCTACGACTTAATCAAACCTGATTTTTCAACAAAACATTGGACACAGGAACACACAGAAATCCTGCGTTCACTCCAAGCTAACATGTTAGCAACAAATCACTTACAAACACGCGTAAGTCAACGCAATTTAGTGATCCGAATAATTTCGGGTCAATGCGGATTCACCTATTTAACATTTAATGAGCACAAGCAGAAATGCGCTTCACTTCAACAGACAAAATACTGACAGCAGTTCAAACTGCAGTAGCAAAAGAAAGAGCTCTAGCCCAAGGGAAACGCATTATTGTCGTAACTCCAGTACCAGCGTTAGAGGCGGTCACAAAAGCGAGCATTCCAAATGCAAAAGCTTTACATCCTAGATGGATACAATGGGTTAATTCTCTTGCTGCAACAGATGTTGAATATGTTTTTGATCCTGATTTAAAAACACAAGCGTTCCTGCAATATGAACATGAATATCCTCTGCCCACTGAAATTCTGCCTCTCGATCAGTATGAATTTATAATTTACACTGACGGATCCGCACAACCCGCTGCAGGGAGTAAGCAAGCTTACAGTGCAGCGTGCGCAATCGTTAAAGGTCGCATGCAAGATGGTAACTTCAGACCAATGGTCACTAAAACTCAGGGGCATATTAGCAAGGGCACTATCGCCGCTTTAGCGGCACTTTTTGCCGCTAAAGCGGCGATATTTATATCGCCCTATCAGCAAACTGTCTCTAACAGCAGTTAGAGACAGTTTGCGGGCATTAGCGCCCGTTTTTACCGCTTTGCATGTCAGCGATATTTATCGCTAATGACATGCAAAGTGGGCGTTCCGACGAACAAACCTAGGAAACACTCGCTAACAGGCCTATCGCCTATTAGCAAGGTGGCCATGGCCCCAGTTAGCGACGTGAAAAGTCGCGCTAACCGGGGTCATCGCCATTTATTTAACACCTGCAATTAGCAGGTGTTAGCCATACCTAACATGGGGGGTGGATTATGCTGATACGACCACAGGGTCGTATCAGCAAGGTGTTCTCCCTTCTCCATGCAACATCGCTGGTTTTTCAGCGATGTTGGCCCATTTCCCCGCTATCGCTGGAATATTCATCGCCATAGCGCTAATCGTTGCTAATACAGCGTTAGCGTGGCGATATATTCCAGCGATAGCCGGCGATAAAAAAAATCACGCTAAGCAGAGTTAGCGATGATTATCGCCTCTTCTTGCTAATATGCCCCTCAATCTCTAGGAGATTGTACAGCTCAGCGAGCTGAACTACAAGCATTCAAACTGGCACTTGAAAGTACAGATCGCGAATTCCCCACACTTATAGTGTGCGATTCTTTCTACTGTGTTCAGTCGTATAATGAATATATACAAAATTGGCTTGAAAATGGGTTCAAAGATGCAAAAGGTGGCACAATAAAGCATAAAACGCTTTGGGAACAAGTAGTTCAGTTGAAAAACAAACTACCAAAGGCTCACGTGATACACACGCTGAGTCATCAGCGTGATGGCGTTCACGTTGCAGGGAATTCATTGGCTGACGAAGCCGCAAAGGGGGCTGTTCAGACGGCTTCCGTAGCTGCGATCACTCGTTCAAAAACGAGAATAGACAGTGAGATATTGTTGGCTGTCAATGCTACAAGCAAAGGCAGTGGTGCAGCGTTACCTAAAAAGTTTCCACTCAAGTACTCTTATGTAATTGATGCGAACAACGTTCCTTTTGCTGGAGTGGGGGATAGGGTAATTCCAAACATGGAACGTAGAGCAGCTTTGATTTATGAAGCACATCTCGGGGAGGGTCTGTCACATCAAGGGATCTCTAAAACAATATTAACATTAAAAGAGATGTACTGGTGGCCTGGAATGAATACACAGATTCACATCTTCATCGATGACTGCATAGACTGCAATAAACAGCGTGATGCAGAACGCCACCAGACACCATGCTAGAAAGTAGCCTGCCCAGTACAGACACCATTGTTAGACAGCATTAGACTATCTATGCGCAGGCATCCTTATAGACAAATGTGATCCCACAAATACTAAGTCAAGGTTCCTATGGATATGGCCTCAGCGCTCGGCTGACGCTCGAACTGTTATAAAAGATTTGCGAGTCTTTATCGGCACATACGCAATAGGCACACTACATTCTGACCAGGGACCTGCGTTTAGCTCTCGGGCCTACAAAGAAGCCATGGCCAGTTTGGGCGTTGCATTGCGGTACTCCTCTCCGTTTCATCCTGAGGGAAATTCTGTTGTGGAAAGGAAAAACCGGGACATAAAGCAGTCTATAACAGCTAGAGTATTAGGTTCGGGGGATGGGTGGGTCAAACATCTTTATGGGGTCCAACGCTCATTAAATAATTTGCCAAGAAGTTCTCTAGGGAGTTTCACTCCATATGAGGTCCTATTTGGGACAAGAATGTGGGTTCCCGATCTTGAATGTAAAGGCACAGTGGTGGAAAATAAACCCTTTGATATCAAAGATCGTTTGGCTGTTTTACAGGATCTAAATGAACTAAGATTGAAACAAAGCAACGTGTTCCTGAAGCCAACCACCACTGGGGAAACACCGGCAGTCCCAGCAAGGCCTGTCTGGATCCCAAAAGTTGGGGATCTAGTCAGAGAGAAGATTGCGGACAAGAAGGAATTTGGACCTTCTTACAGACAACCAGTACCTGTCCTAGCCATCCACGGAACAAGAACAGTACTTCTGCCGCCCCTTGCTGGAAAAAAGGAGAAAAGATTTGTGTCAATCGACCTCATCAAACCACAGTATGTGGCCAATACTAAATAGTAGGCCTCGTGGACTCCGACCTAGTAGCAGACGCACTCCCTCGCTACTATCCAAGAGGTTCAGACTGAAAGACTGATAACCATCGAGAATTCAGCAGTAACAGATGAAGGACTAAGCAACAATGCTATGGAACTCATCCCTCTTGAAACTCAAGTAACAGTTCGTCCAAATACACCTGTCTACACAAACGTAACAAGTGATCAACTGGTTCCAGCGATTTCAACAAATCCTGATGCAATTCCAACAATTGACCGAACTGCTTCTGGCTATTTCATTAACTTTGATACGTTTTCTGAGGATCCCAGTGAACCTGAAACAACGCCAGCATCAAAAACTTTCAAACAGCAAGTACAAGACCTTTTTCATTTCCTGAAAAAGACTTATCTGGTTTCACCATGGATTGAACTATGGATTATTTCTGGAATATTTTTCTTTCTGCTTTGGCTAGCTTTGGTTATGACTATCAGCATGCTTATAAATGGCAGATACATCCGTTTGGACATTGAAAGTAAAAATGTGAACTTACTTTTAAAACCACACAAATCATCCCATCGTGAAACAAGAGACTTGTCAGCAGTGAACATCACAGCCGTTCCTATACAGGATGGTATAGTGTGGGACAAAATCGATTTTGACATATTCGGCCCTACTGAACTTTTGAACATTCCACATTTATTTAAAGTTTCATTAAGTGATTTTATTACCTCCAGTACCTATTCTGATGATTGGGACTTTGAGACTGTAAATGATATGATGTCTGACCTAGAAAGGTCTGCTGCGTTCTCTAACAATGAATACTTAGAGGGTTCATCAGACTATGAACAGCTTTATTGTTATAACCACTATGGTCATCATTTCTTGCATAAATCTGCAACACCTAGAAATGTGTTTATGTTTAACCAATGGGAACATTGTCCTACACCACCAAAAGGTAGTTCAAAAACGTTTGCTAAAAGTTTCCCTATTTTTCAGGGTACAATACATCTGATCCAGAATCATTTTACTATGAAAATGTAAACAAAACAGGACAGAAAATTATGTTAACTAATACAAAACAGATTTATTCTGCAGCCTTTATTACCCAACTGTCTAGATGAGGATTTGACTTTTGGAAAGACACAATAGACACAAAAACTGTCTGGGGTTCTAAAGATTGGCAAGTGCAGGGGATTGAAGCTTTGTTTAGAGCATGTATCATCCCACATCAAATAATGTTTTTGAATGACACTGTACAACAAACGTCTTGCCTTGGTTTAGCCAAGATCAAAGACATGAATACACCTTCTGTACCAACACCTGCAAGTAATAGCACTACACAGGGAGCAGTCACAGTAGACACAATACTACAAACCAACAGAACAGATCCTGATTGGAAAAAATGGTTACTCTGGCCCACCGACACAAACATCTGTCAGGAAAGATTCCTGAATAGAATACAGGGCTTTACTATCCATAGGCCAGATCCACGATATGTTCAAAGACAACATCCAGGGGTAGTAACAACATGCAGTGTAGGGAAATTGTGCCTTGACTGGTTACAAAAGTCTACACTTGAGGATGTGAAACAACACTTATCTTTACTTAAAGAAGACGCAGACCTTAGGGAATTCTTGCTAGGACCAAGAAAACCGCGTCAAAAACGTTTCATATATACCGGCATCTATGCTGCTTATAATAAAGTATGGAAGGTTTCACAGGCAGAGGCCGCAGAAAGAATACGTGAACTTGATTGTATTAGCTTAGAGAAATCTCTCACTGTGGTCGACAATGGGTTAACAACTTTGTCAACAAGAATTTATTCATTGGACAACATTGTATCCTCTGCTATTGACATACTGGAACAAGATTTAGCCATGTTACAACAAGGCCAATCTCAGTTACGTTCTATTATGTTATTAAGCTGGACGCTGCAATCTTTGTGTGCGGGCTATGTGCCTTGGCGTTTTATCAACACGTCATCTCTGTTTGCAGAATACAATCTAACTGATAAACAGATCGAACTGGCACAAAGGGGAGCAAAGTATACAGTGCTGAGCATTGAAAAACTGGAAAAATTACCATTTACGGTAGCAGAAAAACCAGCTACAGAATGGCTTATTCATGGCAAAATCACTCTGCCTGTCACTACTTTTCAGTTTCAGTATTGCCTCAAACAAATGCATACAGGCAAATATGAAAGGTTGGGTAAAGAATACATTAAGACATCCTGGGATTTACCTTACGACTACAGATGTTGGAGTGGGGATCGTGAAGTGTTTCTAAGCGGTACACACTGTGAAAATGCACTAAGCGGTTCACTCATATGTCAGGACATTTCTTTACACGGGGCTTGTAATGGTTCTGTGGCAAACTTGTCCTGCCACCAGCAAGGTACACCAGCTGCTGTGATTAATCCAACATTTGGACAACTTTCTAACGGAAGTTACCTCATGTTGAATGATCAGAGTTGCTGTGGCATGTTGCCAGGCATCCCATATCTGGTAACGGTCGACTCCAGGGTTACTTGCTGTATGCAAGTATTGTTCCCCCAAACAGAGACAGTCAGGGAGTCGCCTCTATGGCCTTCATTGAATGTTTCTATTATACGATTTGATACTTTAAGCAGAATGAAAGCCATGCTTTTACAACAAACCGTTCCTTTGACCTCGGCCAAAGAAATCTATGATTTGCAAATTGCAAGGACTTCGGCTGAGATACAGGCTTTAATTCGTACAAACTGCCCTATACATTTCGCAGAAATGATGGGACGTATCTTTAACTTGTCTGATACGAGCGGAATTGTACATGTATTTAAGACCATCTGTTCAGGACTGTTAGCACCTGTTCAGGCAGTCCTCGGAATCATCCCAAACTTCGCACATTCGGTGTTTGGTGGTGTGCCATTAATTCTAGCACTTGTTGCAGGAATCCTATTTATATTCCTACTATTACACTATGGCAAGCCTATTCACCGGCATCACTCCCAGCGATGTGGAGAAAGCTCTCCTAGAACGGAAGTGCCGTGAGCGCATAGTGCAACTTTTTGGCATACCTCGTCTACGGGAACTTAATACAACATGGTTTCTGTCATTCAGACCAATCTGGCAAGATTGCATCTTACCTGTTCTACGCTGCCTGCTTTGCGGTGAAGAATGCGTGCTAGACACCTGTCTAACACTCCCATCAGTCATGTCAACGGATATCGATACTCTGCTGGACCCGATAACGGCCCATGCTCTGTGTTGTCCCCAGAGGCTACCAATCCTGATGACGGCATTCATTGATATCTCACAGACGCTTCCTGCTGCTGCTGAGGTACGAGATGGATCAACAGGCACACAGGTAACAACGGACGCGAACATTGCTGCGGCATCCCAGGCTGAAGGCGATGCTTCTCATCTCTGTGCGATTAACCTTCTGAATGAGGTATTCCAAAAGTCACAGACATCGGTAGACGATATTTTGTCCATCGAAATAGATGATTTCATGTTTACACCAGACCCATACACTGACTTTGATTCGGCTCTCAGTGTACCAGGGACGCAATGAAATTTGGCCTCCATATTTTCAAAACAGAACAAAACTTGGAACTCTTCCTAAAAATTGAACTTTTTCTTTTTCTCTATTTTTGAAAATACATGGCAACTCAATCTGCTTACAGTAGAGCTATTCATATAAAACAGATTCTTTGATTACTTCCAGGGACACTTTGTCACCTTATTTACCAAAATTTCATGATATGCAATGGCTTTGATTTTTGAAAACTTATCAACCATTTCGTCATATGTATATATTTCTGTTTATTCATTCATGTTGCATTTTATTTATAATATATGCTTAGAATGAAAAAATGCTTTAAAATGTACAGTACCGATTGCATTTAACAGTTTACTTTTAAACTTCTTTTAATATGCTTTTAGAAATGTTTTTAGCAACATGTGGTACTCAGTTTAAATGTTTAGCATTTAATGTTTAGCATTTAGTATTATCGTTCATTCGAAAGTGGAGTGGGTGTTGTATTCCGCTTTAGGTGTCCTTATATAGGCTTTCCTGAAACATGTCCTTATATAGGCATAGAATCCCAGTCCTTATTTAGGCATTAGCCGTGCACTCCAAATACAGGCATGGTCACCGACATCCGTCCACCCTAACGTCACAACGAGTTCTTAGAAACCAGACCCTTAAGCTCTTGGGAGTTCCCCTAGCACAGGATTATTGATTTCTCCAAGAACTCATCTATTATGCATGAACCGCTATTCCTTAAGGGTTCATTCCTGACGTCTTCCTCTGTCCGACTTCACGTCAATGCTAACATTCCAAGACACCTACCAGGTATAAATATACCTTCCCTTGCCCAAGCAAGTTAGGAGGAGACCTCGACTTTAGGGGAGCCCGTGTCCCGGCCTGACGCACTGAGAAGACGCTGTCATCCCTGCTCGCAGAGAATCCAGCTTCCAGTGTTCTGACTCCCTTCGCGGGGTGTTAGAGTTCCAGATCCGGAAAGAGATTCCCACCTCTCTCATTCTCAAGGTATGGAGCTGACTAGAACCTAGAGGGACTCTTGGCATACCAGACTCTTAGTATATCATACTATTGAATACTTCGCCTACTTCTTACCTTGCACCACACTTAGGTTAGGTACACTGGGGTAGAACTAGCTTAGAGAAGCATCTTATGAGTACTCGCATTTTTAGCTCATGTTATATATGTACGTGAATATATGCTAAAAGATAATGCTAGTGCAGTATTATTTCTTTCTACTGCTTACGTTGTACATTATATATCTTGCATACTGTCTTGTGATCATAACAGCTGATATCTCTTACACGAGAAACAAGACTGTTCAATAAATCCTTTTATTGAAACGCCCGTCTATTCTTTCTGTGTAACTCTGAGGAAACTAAGCATGTACGATTAGCTGAGTGAAACTGTTATCTATTGTTTCCACGATTCTGAGACGTGTTCCGATTCTAAAGGGAAACAAAGTTGTCATGTTTATGCAGTTGCCAGAAACTACTCCCTTCTTGTTTTCAAGGAGTTTCTAGTGGCCTCTGAGCCAGCTGGCACAAAGTAATTAAGTTTAATATACTGGATAGGGACATACTGACCTCAGTCCTATGTCAAAACTATAGGGTATATTATTCCAATGCGCAGAGCCTATTAGGGAAATAGGAACTACACTACAGAACATGGTGCCTTGTTTACCTCCCCCCACATAGCTCAAGCAAAACACTTAAAAGGTCCCAAAGGCGAGACCTATTGGCTATGCCAATGCTTGTTTGATTAGACATTATCCCTGGCCCCCGGACTCATGAGACCGCTCCCGCGGCTCACCACTTGCAAGCAACTCCGTCCACAATGCCCTAAAGACCGCCGAGCAGCTCTCCACCTCATTCATCGAGTACAGGCAAGATACAGCACCACGAGTGGGTAAGCTCCCCTCCGCTCCCTTTTCCACTTGCAGAGAGCCACACTCTTTCCTCCATTAATCTGGTTGACCTCCACACACAGGTCCATCAACTTCTGCGCGAAGTCTGCATTGCCACTCCACCCGCCGCTGGCCCTGGCCCTAAAGGCTGTAGAGACCGCCGAGCGGCTCCCAACCATGTCCATCGTTCACTTTCTTGATATAGCTTCATGAGTGGGTAAGCTCCCTTCCGCTCCTGTTTCCACTTTTAGAGAGCCACATCCTTCCCTCCACTAATCTGTTTTATCTTAATACACAGGTCCATTGTGTCCCGAATTTTGCGCGAAGCCTGCATTTCTACTTTCCTCGCCTCTGGCCCAACCGCCAGTTCATGCTCGCCGTTGTGACATTAGGTATTCCGGCCTTTTGCTAATCTCTCACAATTCTTGCTTCACCACTTTTCTTAAAATCGCTGCACTTCAGAGAGTGTGCCTTCACTGATTACCCATTGATAGTGTTGAAATATTCCCTCACTACCTTGATCTATGCGCTCAGACTATTCTAGTATGGTTTGTCTTTTAAATACCACCACCACTTCCGCCTCACATTGTTTTTAAAGCCCACCACCTCATTGCGTATAGTCCTCGCTGTGTGACCTATCTGCGTAAACGGTATTCGGCCCTTCCTTAGTCCCACTGATAAGACCTTACATGTAAACCTTCATGAGTACTACTATTAAGGACCTAATGACTACGGCCCATGCTAATTCTCCTATCTTGTTTTCTCCCCCTTGTCTTTTCCTACTTTCGTTATTTTTCCTTCCTCTTGTTGCTATTTAATTACCACAGGCATATGTTTACAGGCATCATATCTATAATGTCCTGATGATGATCCTATATTTTTCTGTAAAGGATCGAAACATCGTCGACTTGTTGTCCACCTTATACACTTTAACATTCAAGACAAAGTATGTGTAAAGGTGCCCTTTCTTTAATTTGTTTGTGATATTATGATTACTCTATACAAACAACTTCACGCTGCCTGAGCCTTTTTGTTTCCTTTTTATGTTTCGTAAGTTCCAGGATGCAGGCTTGTGTCCCACTGTAAATACTTTTTGTGTCACTATTCGTATGTTTATCTTACACACTGCATATTAAATTCCCGTGTCCGGCTGGATAACGGTTTATATATAGTACTGATTGGGTCTATATTCACTGTTCCTTTATACTCTTTCTTAGCTCTGGGACCATTGTCTCTTGTAATATCTTTTCCAGTCCAGAGCGCCTGGCAATGTGACCTTTCCCAGTCCAGAGCACATGGCAATGTGACCTTTCCCAGTCTGCAGCACGTGACAATGTGACCTTTCCCAGTCCTCAACGCGTGGCAATGTAAACTTTTCCAGCTACAGCGTGCGGCAATGTGACCTTTCCCAGTCTGCAGAGCGTGGCTATGTGATGTTTCCTAGTCCTCAGCGCATGGCAATGTGACCTTTTCCAGCTGCAGTGTGTGGCAGTGCGACCTTTCACAGTCCGCAGCGGGTGGCAATGTGACCTTTCCCAGCTGCAGCACGTGGCAATGTGAGCTTTTCCAGTCCAGAGCGCCTGGCAATGTGACCTTTCCCAGTCCAGAGCACATGGCAATGTGACTTTTCCCAGTCTGCAGCACGTGACAATGTGACCTTTCCCAGTCAGCAGTGTGTGACAATGTGACCTTTACCAGCAGCAGCGCATAGCAATGTGACCTTTCCCAGTCCTCAACGCGTGGCAATGTGAACTTTTCCAGCTACAGCGTGCGCAATGTGACCTTTCCCAGTCTGCAGAGCGTGGCTATGTGACCTTTCCTAGTCCTCAGCGCATGCCAATGTGACCTTTTCCAGCTGCAGTGTATGGCTGTGTGACCTTTCCCAGTCCGCAGTGCCTGGCAATGTGACCTTTCCCAGTCCGCAGCGGGTGGCAATGTGACCTTTCCCAGCAGCAGCGTGTGGCAATGTGACCTTTCCCAGTCCGCAGTGCCTGGCAATGTGACCTTTCCCAGTCCGCAGCGCGTGGCAATGTGACCTTTCCCAGCTGCAGCGTGTGGCAATGTGACCATTCCCAGTCCACAGCATGCAGCAATGTGACTTTTCCCAGTGCACAGCATGTGGCAATGTGACCTTTCCCAGTCCGCAGCGCATGTCAATGTGACCTTTCCCTGTCCGCAGTGCCTGGCAATGTGACCTTTCCCAGTCCGCAGCGCGTGGCAATGTGACCATTCCCAGTCCACAGCACGCAGCAATGTGACTTTTCCCAGTGCACAGCGCGTGTCAATGTCACCTTTCCCAGTCCGCAGCATGTGGCAATGTAACTTTTCCTAGACAGCAGCGTGTGGCAATGTGACTTTTCCCTGTCCGCAGTGCCTGGCAATGTAACCTTTCCGAGTCCGCAGCGCGTGGCAATGTGACCATTCTCAGTCCGCAGCACCCAGCAATGTAACTTTTCCCAGTGCACAGCGAGTGTCAATGTGACCTTTCCCAGTCCGCAGCGTGTGGCAATGTAACTTTTCCCAGTCCGCAGCGTGTGGCAATGTGACCTTAACTGACCCTGGCTTCAAATACAAACATCTCTATACAAGGGCAGTACTATGACATAATAACATTCTATAAATGATCTAAGCAAGAAGATACAAGAATGTAAGCATACAGAGCGGGGAAGGTATCATAGAGAGGAGATGCTGTAGCATACTACACACCTCCCTTCCTTAACAAACTATATACATACTATGCATAGAAAACTATTACATGCAAGTCAAGCATAATCATTAAGATAACCAGGACGTTTAATCACCCTGGAAGAACGCCTAATCTTTTCCATCCCATCGGTATTAAGCGTGGGAAGATGCGTGGGAAGACCAAGAGCAGTGGTGTCATTGCGGGTCACCTCACACCTCCCATCAAACTTCCCCTTTACAATCACCACTCTGTTAAGATTCCATATGCGATGATAGCTGCAGCCTTAAAGCTTGCAGGAAGCAGATTTCATTTCTGAGACACCTGGGGCTCTCAGCAGAGGGAACTGTAAGAAAGGACTTGAAAGCACTTGAAACACAAAGATGTAAAATTGCGATCATTTTTGCAGATTAAAGGAGATTATCATGTATTAAGAGAACCCCTTTGATATGAGCCCATCTTGAATGGCACAATGTGACACCTAACAGCAGAGACGGGCTGCTGCTCCGGAGCAAAGAGAGGAAAGGGATGTCGGGTGCGGTGCCCACAAGGAGGCCCAAACTGAAGAGGCACAGCGGTAGATGACAGGGGAAGCCTGCACACAGAGGCTTGTATATATCTGGTCATGCACATGCCCCTGTGACTGACTCCTTATTGTGTCCTTGGGGTGGCTGAACCAGGCTTTGAGAGGACACGATGGAACGCACATCAGCGGGCCGCATTCCTAGTTCAACCTCCTTTTAGGCTTTGCACATGCGTCATGTCTATGCTGACGCTACCAGTCACCAGTTACTAACCCTCCTCACCTCTGACCCTGACTTTGGGGTAGGGAGGCAGAGTTGTTCAGATGTGCGGATAGCTGACTGTGCTCAGCCCTATTGCCTTTCAGAGGCTAGGACCACAGGTCCTCACTGCAGCTCTGTTAGCACAGTCCGCAGGACGTAGCAATATTACCTCTCACAGTCCGCAGGGCGTGGCAATGTGACCTTTCACAGTCCAGAGTGCCTGGCAATGTGACCTTTCACAGCCCAGAGCGCCTGGCAATGTGACCTTTCCCAGTCTGCAGCATGTAACAATGTGACCTTTCCCAGTCCGCAGTGCGTGGCAATGTTACCTTTCCCAACTGGAGCGCGTGTCAATGTGACTTTTCCCAGGCCGCAGCGTGTGGCAATGTGCCCTTTTACAAATGCAGCGCGTGTCAATGTGACCTTTCCCAGTCCGCAGAACATTGCAATGTGACCAGTCCCAGTCCAAATCGTGCAGCAATGTGACCTTTCACAGTCCGCAGCACGTGACAATGTGAACTTTCCTTAATGCAGCGCTTGTCAATGTGACCTTTCCCAGTCGGCAGAGTGTGGCAATGTGATCTTTCCCAGTCTGCATTGCGCGGTTGTGTGACCTTTCCCAACTGCAGCGTGTGGCAATGAGACCTTTCCCAGCCCGCAGCGTGTGGCAATGTGACCTTTCCCAGTACGCAGAACGTGGCAATGTGAATTTTCCCAGTACGCAGTGCGTGGCAAAGTGACCTTTCCGAGTCTGCAGCGAGTGGCAATGTGACCTTTCCCAGTCCGCAGCCCATGGCAATGTGAATTTTCCCAGTCCACAGCATGTGGCAATGTGACCTTTCCCAGCTGCAGCGCATGGC
Organism: Calotriton arnoldi; assembly: GCA_963921515.1. Lineage (NCBI taxonomy): Eukaryota > Metazoa > Chordata > Amphibia > Caudata > Salamandridae > Calotriton > Calotriton arnoldi. Next base: position 855,451 of record CAWUFW010007322.1, read on the forward strand.
AATGTGACCTTTCCCAGCTGCAGCATGGGGCAATGTGACCTTTCCCAGTCTGCAGTGCATGGCAATGTGACCTTTCCCAGTCCACAACATGTGGCAATGTGACCTTTCCCAGCTGCAGCACGTGGCAATGTGACCTTTCCCAGTCCACAGTGCCTGGCAATGTGACCTTTCCCAGTCCGGAGCACCTGGCAATGTGACCTTTACCAGTCCGGAGCATGTGGCAATGTGACCTTTCCCAATCGACAGCACGTGGCAATGTGACCTCTCTCAGTCCACAGCACGTGGCAATGTGACCTTTCCCAGCTGCAGCGCATGGCAATGTGACCTTTCCCAGTTCTCAACGCGTGGCAATATGAACCTTTCCAGCTGCCGCGCGTGGCAATGTGACCTTTCCCAGTCCGCAGCGGGTGTCAATGAGACCTTTCCTAGTCCTCAGCGCATGGGAATGTGACCTTTTCCAGCTGCAGTGTGTGGCAATGCCACCTTTCCAAGTCTGCAGTGCCTGGCAATGTGACCTTTCCCAGTCCACAGCGCGTGGAAATGTGACCTTTCTGAAGTCCGCATTGCGTGACAATGTGACCTTTCCCAGTCCACAGCACGTGGCAATGTGACCTTTCCCAACTGCAGCGCGTGTCAATGTGACCTTTCCCTGTCCGCAGCGTGTGGCAATATGACCTTTTCCAACTGCAGCACGTCAATGTGACCTTTCCCAGTCCGCAGAGCATTGCAACGTGACCTTTCCCAGTCCAAATCGTGCGGCAATGTGACCTTTCCCAGTCCGCAGCACGTGGCAATGTGATCTTTCCCAACTGCAGCGCTTGTCAATGTGACCTTTCCCAGTCTACAGCGCGTGGCAATTTGACCTTTCCCAGTCCGCATTGCGCGGCAAAGTGACCTTTCCCAACTGCAGCGTGTGGCAATGTGACCTTTCATAGTCTGCAGCATGTGGCAATGTGTAATGTATAAACTTAAGGCAACAATAATATAAACAACACAAAAATGGAATAAACTTTATAGAAAACAAAGGGAGAACCAACAATATCTGTATTGCTATACAAAAATAATTTTTATTGATAAACAATAGCAAGAAGGAAAAATATAAAAATATTTTTATGATTTCATTTTAAAAATGACAACCCATTTGTACTCATTCATTCCTCTTCATTCATACAACATGTAACTAGCAATCAATTTAAAAAACACATTTCATCGTTTATGGTTTGATGATAAATGACACTTGGTTTCTGAGAATCTTAAAGAAACAATGTGGCAGAATTTTAATAATCTGTTGTTTTCGACGCGCGTTTCGGCACAACTGTGCCTTTGTCAGGAAAAAGGGCCACAAAAAGTTAACTTTTGATATCTTATGTCTCGAAGTAGACTCGTCAGATATTGACAGCTACTGCATGAACACTTTGAGGTATTGGTTGATTCTTGATTAGAGGACCAACTTAACTATAAGTCCCGGATGGTGGGGCCTCTGCACGCCACGATCTCCTCGTGCAGTCTTCACGAGGAGATCGTGGCGTGCAGAGGCCCCACCATCCGGGATTTCAATGCTATCAAAACACAATAATTCCACACAATAGCGGATATTTAATCGAAATTAAAAATCAAAAGGACGGCACATATCGAGTGCGAAACCCGGTACATCATAAACCTACCTTGGATGTGAAAAACATTATTTAGCGTTGGAGACTTATAGTTAAGTTGGTCCTCTAATCAAGAATCAACAAATACCTCAAAGTGTTCATGCAGTAGCTGTCAATATCTGACGAGTCTACTCCGAGACATAAGATATCAAAAGTTAACTTTTTGTGGCCCTTTTTCCTGACGAAGGCACAGTTGTGCCGAAACGCGCGTCGAAAACAACAGATTATTAAAATTCTGCCACATTGTTTCTTTAAGATTCTCAGAAACCAATTGTCATTTATCATCAAACCATAAACGATGAAATGTGTTTTTTAAATTGATTGCTAGTTACATGTTGTATGAATGAAGAGGAATGAATGAGTACAAATGAGTTGTCATTTTTAAAATGAAATCATAAAAATATTTTTATATTTTTCCTTCTTGCTATTGTATATCAATAAAAATTATTTTTGTATAGCAATACAGATATTGTTGGTTCTCCCTTTGTTTTCTATAAAGTTTATTCCATTTTTGTGTTGTTTATATTATTGTTGCCTTAAGTTTATACATTAGATTAACAAGCCCTGCCTTAAGGAACCTCACCCTACTAGCAGGGGGCCTCCATTTTTACAATGCATGTGGCAATGTGACCTTTCATAGTCTGCAGCATGTGTCAATGTGACCTTTCATAGTCTGCAGCGTGTGTCAATGTGACCTTTCATAGTCTGCAGCATGTGTCAATGTGACCTTTCATAGTCTGCAGCGTGTGTCAATGTGACCTTTCATAGTCTGCAGCATGTGGCAATGTGACCTTTCCCAGTCCGCAGCGCGTGGCAATGTGACCCCTCCCAGTAAGCAGTGCGTGGCAACGTGACCTTTATGAGTCTGCAGCGCATGACAATGAGACCTTTCCCAGTCCGCAGTGCCTGGCAATGTGACCTTTCCCAGTCCGCAGTGCGTGTCAATGTGACCTTTCCTAGTCCGCAGCGTGTGGCAATGTAACTTTTCCCAGTCCGCAGCGTGTGGCAATGTAACTTTTCCAAGCCGCAGCGTGTGGCAATGTGACCTTTCCCAGCTGCAGCCTTAAAGCTTGCAGGAAGCAGATTTCATTTCTGAGACACCTGGGGCTCTCAGCAGAGGGAACTGTAAGAAAGGACTTAAAAGCACTTGAAACACAAAGATGTAAAATTGCGATCATTTTTGCAGATTAAAGGAGATTATCATGTATTAAGAGAACCCCTTTGATATGAGCCCATCTTGAATGGCACAATGTGACACCTAACAGCAGAGACGGGCTGCTGCTCCGGAGCAAAGAGAGGAAAGGGATGTCGGGTGCGGTGCCCACAAGGAGGCCCAAACTGAAGAGGCACAGCGGTAGATGAAGGGGAAGCCTGCACACAGAGGCTTGTATATATCTGGTCATGCACATGCACCTGTGACTGACTCCTTATTGTGTCCTTGGGGTGGCTGAACCAGGCTTTGAGAGGACACGATGGAGCGCACATCAGCGGGCCGCATTCCTAGTTCAACCTCCTTTTAGGCTTTGCACATGCGTCATGTCTATGCTGACGCTACCAGTCACCAGTTACTAACCCTCCTCACCTCTGACCCTGACTTTGGGGTAGGGAGGCAGAGTCGTTCAGATGTGCGGATAGCTGACTGTGCTCAGCCCTATTGCCTTTCAGAGGCTGGGACCATAGGTCCTCACTGCAGCTCTGTTAGCACAGTCCGCAGGACGTAGCAATATTACCTCTCATTGTCCGCAGGATATGGCAATGTGACCTTTCACAGTCCAGAGCGCCTGGCAATGTGACCTTTCACATCCCAGAGCGCCTGGCAATGTGACCTTTCCCAGTCTGCAGCATGTAACAATGTGACCTTTCCCAGTCCGCAGTACGTGGCAATGTTACCTTTCCCAACTGCAGCGCGTGTCAATGTGACTTTTCCCAGGCCGGAGCGTGTGGCAATGTGACCTTTTACAAATGCAGCGCGTGTCAATGTGACCTTTCCCAGTCCGCAGAACATTGCAATGTGACCAGTCCCAGTCCAAATCGTGCAGCAATGTGACCTTTCACAGTCCGCAGCACGTGACAATGTGAACTTTCCCTAATGCAGCGCTTGTCAATGTGACCTTTCCCAGTCGGCAGAGTGTGGCAATGTGATCTTTCCCAGTCTGCATTGCGCGGTTGTGTGACCTTTCCCAACTGCAGCGTGTGGCAATGAGACCTTTCCCAGCCCGCAGCGTGTGGCAATGTGACCTTTCCCAGCTGCAGCATGGGGCAATGTGACCTTTCCCAGTCTGCAGTGCATTGCAATGTGACCTTTCCCAGTCCACAGCATGTGGCAATGTGACCTTTCCCAGCTGCAGCACGTGGGAATGTGACCTTTCCCAGTCCGCAGTGCCTGGCAATGTGACCTTTCCCAGTCCGGAGCACCTGGCAATGTGACCTTTACCAGTCCGGAGCATGTGGCAATGTGACCTTTCCCAATCGACAGCACGTGGCAATGTGACCTTTCTCAGTCCACAGCACGTGGCAATGTGACCTTTCCCAGCTGCAGCGCATGGCAATGTGACCTTTCCCAGTTCTCAACGCGTGGCAATATGAACCTTTCCAGCTGCCGCGCGTGGCAATGTGACCTTTCCCAGTCCGCAGCGGGTGTCAATGAGACCTTTCCTAGTCCTCAGCGCATGGGAATGTGACCTTTTCCAGCTGCAGTGTGTGGCAATGCCACCTTTCCAAGTCTGCAGTGCCTGGCAATGTGACCTTTCCCAGTCCACAGCGCGTGGAAATGTGACCTTTCTGAAGTCCGTATTGCATGACAATGTGACCTTTCCCAGTCCACAGCACGTGGCAATGTGACCTTTCCCAACTGCAGCGCGTGTCAATGTGACCTTTCCCTGTCCGCAGCGTGTGGCAATATGACCTTTTCCAACTGCAGCACGTCAATGTGACCTTTCCCAGTCCGCAGAGCATTGCAACGTGACCTTTCCCAGTCCAAATCGAGCGGCAATGTGACCTTTCCCAGTCCGCAGCACGTGGCAATGTGATCTTTCCCAACTGCAGCGCTTGTCAATGTGACCTTTCCCAGTCTACAGCGCGTGGCAATTTGACCTTTCCCAGTCCGCATTGCGCGGCAAAGTGACCTTTCCCAACTGCAGCGTGTGGCAATGTGACCTTTCATAGTCTGCAGCATGTGGCAATGTGACCTTTCCCAGTCCGCAGCACGTGGCAATGTGACCCCTCCCAGTAAGCAGTGCGTGGCAACGTGACCTTTATGAGTCTGCAGCGCATGACAATGAGACCTTTCCCAGTCCACAGTGCCTGGTAATGTGACCTTTCCCAGTCCGCAGCGCGTGTCAATGTGACCTTTCCCAGTCCGCAGCGTGTGGCAATGTAACTTTTCCCAGTCCGCAGCGTGTGGCAATGTGACCTTTCCCAGCTGCAGCCTTAAAGCTTGCAGGAAGCAGATTTCATTTCTGAGACACCTGGGGCTCTCAGCAGAGGGAACTGTAAGAAAGGACTTGAAAGCACTTGAAACACAAAGATGTAAGATTGCGATCATTTTTGCAGATTAAAGGAGATTATCATGTATTAAGAGAACCCCTTTGATATGAGCCCATCTTGAATGGCACAATGTGACACCTAACAGCAGAGACGGGCTGCTGCTCTGGAGCAAAGAGAGGAAAGGGATGTCGGGTGCGGTGCCCACAAGGAGGCCCAAACTGAAGAAGCACAGCGGTAGATGAAGGGGAAGCCTGCACACAGAGGCTTGTATATATCTGGTCATGCACATGCCCCTGTGACTGACTCCTTATTGTGTCCTTGGGGTGGCTGAACCAGGCTTTGAGAGGACACGATGGAGCGCACATCAGCGGGCCGCATTCCTAGTTCAACCTCCTTTTAGGCTTTGCACATGCGTCATGTCTATGCTGACGCTACCAGTCACCAGTTACTAACCCTCCTCACCTCTGACCCTGACTTTGGGGTAGGGAGGCAGAGTCGTTCAGATGTGCGGATAGCTGACTGTGATCAGCCCTATTGCCTTTCAGAGGCTGGGACCATAGGTCCTCACTGCAGCTCTGTTAGCACAGTCCGCAGGACGGAGCAATATTACCTCTCATAGTCCGCAGGACGTGGCAATGTGACCTTTCACAGTCCAGAGCGCCTGGCAATGTGACTTTTCACATCCCAGAGCACCTGGCAATGTGACCTTTCCCAGTCTGCAGCATGTAACAATGTGACCTTTCCCAGTCCGCAGTACGTGGCAATGTTACCTTTCCCAACTGCAGCGCGTGTCAATGTGACTTTTCCCAGGCCGCAGCGTGTGGCAATGTGACCTTTTACAAATGCAGCGCGTGTCAATGTGACCTTTCCCAGTCCGCAGAACATTGCAATGTGACCAGTCCCAGTCCAAATCGTGCAGCAATGTGTCCTTTCACAGTCCGCAGCACGTGACAATGTGAACTTTCCCTAATGCAGCGCTTGTCAATGTGACCTTTCCCAGTCGGCAGAGTGTGGCAATGTGATCTTTCCCAGTCTGCATTGCGCGGTTGTGTGACCTTTCCCAACTGCAGCGTGTGGCAATGAGACCTTTCCCAGCCCGCAGCGTGTGGCAATGTGACCTTTCCCAGTACCCAGCATGTGGCAATGTGAACTTTCCCAGTACGCAGTGCGTGGCAAAGTGACCTTTCCGAGTCTGCAGCGAGTGGCAATGTGACCTTTCCCAGTCCGCAGCCCATGGCAATGTGAATTTTCCCAGTCTGCAGCGCGTGGCAATGTGACTTTTCCCAGCTGCAGCACGGGGCAATGTGACCTTTCCCAGTCTGCAGTGCATGGCAATGTGACCTTTCCCAGTCCACAGCATGTGGCAATGTGACCTTTCCCAGCTGCAGCAAGTGGCAATGTGACCTTTCCCAGTCCGCAGTGCCTGGCAATGTGACCTTTCCCAGTCCGGCGCACCTGGCAATGTGACCTTTACCAGTCCGGAGCATGTGGCAATGTGACCTTTCCCAATCGACAGCAAGTGGCAATGTGACCTTTCTCGGTCCACAGCACATGGCAATGTGACCTTTCCCAGCTGCAGCGCATGGCAATGTGACCTTTCCCAGTCCTCAACGCGTGGCAATATGAACCTTTCCAGCTGCCGCGCTTGGCAATGTGACCTTTCCCAGTCCGCAGCGGGTGTCAATGAGACCTTTCCCAGTCCTCAGAGCATGGGAATGTGACCTTTTCCAGCTGCAGTGTGTGGCAATGCCACCTTTCCAAGTCTGCAGTGCCTGGCAATGTGACCTTTCCCAGTCCACAGCGCGTGGAAATGTGACCTTTCTGAAGTCCGCATTGCGTAACAATGTGACCTTTCCCAGTCCACAGCACGTGGCAATGTGACCTTTCCCAACTGCAGAGCGTGTCAATGTGACCTTTCCCAGTCCGCAGCGTGTGGCAATATGACCTTTTCCAACTGCAGCACGTCAATGTGACCTTTCCCAGTCCGCAGAGCATTGCATGGTGACCTTTCCCAGTCCAAATCGTGCGGCAATGTGACCTTTCCCAGTCCGCAGCACGTGGCAATGTGAACTTTCCCAACTGCAGCGCTTGTCAATGTGACCTTTCCCAGTCTACAGCGCGTGGCAATTTGACCTTTCCCAGTCCGCATTGCGCAGCAAAGTGACCTTTCCCAACTGCAGCGTGTGTCAATGTGACCTTTCATAGTCTGCAGCATGTGGCAATGTGACCTTTCCCAGTCCGCAGCGCATGGCAATGTGACCCCTCCCAGTAAGCAGTGCGTGGCAATGTGACCTTTATGAGTCTGCAGCGCATGGCAATGAGACCTTTCCCAGTCCGCAGTGCCTGGAAATGTGACCTTTCCCAGTCCACAGCGCATGGCAATGTGACCTGTCTCAGCTGCAGCGTGTGGCAATGTGACCATTCCCAGTCCACATGCAGCAATGTGACTTTTCCCAGTGCACAGCATGTGGCAATGTGACCTTTCCCAGTCCGCAGCGCATGTCAATGTGACCTTTCCCTGTACGCAGTGCCTGGCAATGTGACCTTTCTCAGTCCGCAGCGCGTGGCAATGTGACCATTCCCAGTCCACAGCACGCAGCAATGTGACTTTTCCCAGTGCACAGCGCGTGTCAATGTCACCTTTCCCAGTCCGCAGCGTGTGGCAATGTAACTTTTCCTAGTCAGCAGCGTGTGGCAATGTGACCTTTCCCTGTCCGCAGTGCCTGGCAATGTGACCTTTCCGAGTCCGCAGCGTGTGGCAATGTAACTTTTCCCAGTCCGCAGCGTGTGGCAATGTGACCTTTCCCAGCTGCAGCCTTAAAGCTTGCAGGAAGCAGATTTCATTTCTGAGACACCTGGGGCTCTCAGCAGAGGGAACTGTAAGAAAGGACTTAAAAGCACTTGAAACACAAAGATGTAAGATTGCGATCATTTTTGCAGATTAAAGGAGATTATCATATATTAAGAGAACCCCTTTGATATGAGCCCATCTTGAATGGCACAATGTGACACCTAACAGCAGAGACGGGCTGCTGCTCCGGAGCAAAGAGAGGAAAGGGATGTCGGGTGCGGTGCCCACAAGGAGGCCCAAACTGAAGAGGCACAGCGGTTGATGACAGGGGAAGCCTGCTCACAGAGGCTTGTATATATCTGGTCATGCACATGCACCTGTGACTGACTCCTTATTGTGTCCTTGGGGTGGCTGAACCAGGCTTTGAGAGGACACGATGGAGCGCACATCAGCGGGCCGCATTCCTAGTTCAACCTCCTTTTAGGCTTTGCACATGCATCATGTCTATGCTGACGCTACCAGTCACCAGTTACCAGTTACTAACCCTCCTCACCTCTGACCCTGACTTTGGGGTAGGGAGGCAGAGTCGTTCAGATGTGCGGATAGCTGACTGTGCTCAGCCCTATTGCCTTTCAGAGGCTAGGACCACAGGTCCTCACTGCAGCTCTGTTAGCACAGTCCGCAGGACGTAGCAATATTACCTCTCACAGTCCGCAGGGCGTGGCAATGTGACCTTTCACAGTCCAGAGCGCCTGGCAATGTGACCTTTCACAGCCCAGAGCACCTGGCAATGTGACCTTTCTCAGTCTGCAGCATGTAACAATGTGACCTTTCCCAGTCCGCAGTGCGTAGCAATGTTACCTTTCCCAACTGCAGCGCGTGTCAATGTGACTTTTCCCAGGCCGCAGCGTGTGGCAATGTGACCTTTTACAAATGCAGCGCGTGTCAATGTGACCTTTCCCAGTCCGCAGAACATTGCAATGTGACCAGTCCGAGTCCAAATCGTGCAGCAATGTGACCTTTCACAGTCCGCAGCACGTGACAATGTGAACTTTCCCTAATGCAGCGCTTGTCAATGTGACCTTTCCCAGTCGGCAGAGTGTGGCAATGTGATCTTTCCCAGTCTGCATTGCGCGGTTGTGTGACCTTTCCCAACTGCAGCGTGTGGCAATGAGACCTTTCCCAGCCCGCAGCGCGTGGCAATGTGACCTTTCCCAGTACGCAGCACGTGGCAATGTGAACTTTCCCAGTACGCAGTGCGTGGCAAAGTGACCTTTCCGAGTCTGCAGCGAGTGGCAATGTGACCTTTCCCAGTCCGCAGCCCATGGCAATGTGAATTTTCCCAGTCTGCAGCGCGTGGCAATGTGACCTTTCCCAGCTGCAGCACGTGGCAATGTGACCTTTCCCAGTCTGCAGTGCATGGCAATGTGACCTTTCCCAGTCCACAGCATGTGGCAATGTGACCTTTCCCAGCTGCAGCACGTGGCAATGTGACCTTTACCAGTCTGCAGTGCCTGGCAATGTGACCTTTCCCAGTCCGGAGCACCTGGCAATGTGACCTTTACCAGTCCGGAGCATGTGGCAATGTAACCTTTCCCAATCCACAGCACGTGGCAATGTGACCTTTCTCAGTCCACAGAACGTGGCAATGTGACCTTTCCCAGCTGCAGCGCATGGCAATGTGACCTTTCCAAGTCCTCAATGCGTGGCAATATGAACCTTTCCAGCTGCCGCGTGTGGCAATGTGACCTTTCCCAGTCCACAGCGGGTGTCAATGAGACCTTTCCTAGTCCTAAGCGCATGGGAATGTGACCTTTTCCAGCTGCAGTGTGTGGCAATGCCACCTTTCCAAGTCTGCAGTGCCTGGCAATGTGACCTTTCCCAGTCCATAGCACGTGGAAATGTGACCTTTCTGAAGTCCGCATTGCGTGACAATGTGACCTTTCCCAGTCCACAGCACGTGGCAATGTGACCTTTCCCAACTGCAGCGCGTGTCAATGTGACCTTTCCCAGTCCGCAGCGTGTGGCAATATGACCTTTTCCAACTGCAGCACGTCAATGTGACCTTTCCCAGTCCGCAGAGCATTGCAATGTGACCTTTCCCAGTCCAAATCGTGCGGCAATGTGACCTTTCCCAGTCCGCAGCACGTGGCAATGTGAACTTTACCAACTGCAGCGCTTGTCAATGTGACCTTTCCCTGCTGCAGCGCATGGCAATGTGACCTTTCCCAGTCCGCAGTGCGTGGTAATGTGACCTTTCCCAGTCCACAGCCCGTGGCAATGTGACCTTTCCCAGCTGCAGCACGTGGCAATGTGACCTTTCCGAGTCCGGAGCGCCTGGCAATGTGACCTTTCCCAGTCCAGAGCATGTGGCAATGTGACCTTTCCCAGTCCACAGCACGTGGCAATGTGACCTTTCTCAGTCTGCAGCGCATGGCAATGTGACATTTCACAGCTGCAGTGCCTGGCAATGTCACCTTTCCCAGTCCGCAGCGGGGGGCAATGTGACCTTTCCCAGTCCTCAACGCGTGGCAATATGAACTTTTCCAGCTGCTGCGCATGGCAATGTGACCTTTCCCAGTCCACAGCACGTGGCAATGTGACCTTTCCCAGTCCCAGCACGTGGCAATGTGACTTTTCCCAGTTCAAGCATGTGGCAATGTGACCTTTCCCAGCTGCAGCACGTGGCAATGTGGCCTTTCCTAGTCCGCAGTGCCTGGCAATGTGACCTTTCCCAGTCAGGAGCGCCTGGCAGTGTAACCTTTCCGAGTCCGGAGCATGTGGCAATGTGACCTTTCCCAGCTGCAGCACGTGTCAATGTGACCTTTCCAAGTCTGCAGTGCCTGGCAATGTGACCTTTCCCAGCTGCAGCCATAGAGCTTGTAGGAAGCAGCTTTCATTTCTGAGACACCTGGGGCTCTCAGCAGAGAGTACTGTAAGAAAGAACTTGAAAGCACTTGAAACACAAAGATATAAGATTGCGATCGTTTTTGCAGATTAAAGGAGATTATTTTGTATTAAGAGAACCCCTTTGATACGAGCCCCTCTTGAATGGCACAATGTGACACCTAACAGCAGAGACTGGCTGCTGCTCCGGAGGGTTTTTTTTTAAGCTTGGTTGAAGAAGCATCATTCGGCTCCTGACTAGTAACTGTCTGTCCCCCAGCCCTATCAGCCTTTCAAGGCCCCCAAGATATCTGGTAATTCTTCCGAATTCCTTTCGAGGCCAGCCCACACATCTACAAGTTAGTCAGCCGCGGCTCTCGACCAATAGGAACATGTCTGTTGCGCAAACATTTCACCAGTGTGTTGTGGGTGTGACGTCACCAGCGATGCCTAAAGGATGCATTCTGTGATGGAGAAGAGGCCTTCTCCGTGCGTCACCGTCAGCCTCTTCCGGGGCCCGTGCGTGCCCTCTGAGTGTCCTTGTCAATCACATAGGAGGCGGGTCCACAGTTCCACGTTACAGGCCTTTTAAATCCCCCATACACTCTGCTGCAAGGAGCAGGGCTGCCTGGCGCTCTGATGTAAGAAACGAAAATAGGTCCCATATCCCCTGGTTTGATACTAAAAGATCACAGCTATATTTGAGTACAGTGGGCCCCTCAGACTCCTGAACCCTGGTGCCACTGCACCAGCTGCACTATTATTAGCTAAGCTCCCGCTGTAACACTTCCTGCTAAGACTCTCGTGACCTGTACGTGATTACATCACTTCAAACTACCTTCAAGGTGGTACCCAAAGAACGCAGCGCTCTTTTGCTAGACACCGTTTCCGCATTTATGTTTTTTTAGTTTTATATAGCACGAACTCGACCCGAAGGCATCGGGGCGCTTTTCATGATCACCAGTTGCGACACAGATTGACGTACTCATTTTGAGAGGCGAGGGATTTGCCCGGAATCACAAGATGTTGAGCGGACTTGGTTCCCCAGCTTCCAGGTCGACCGCTCTAGCCATTAGGCCACACCTTCTCCCCTCCGTGGGGGTGACACTGCATCTGTTCTGTGCTGTAATATAATGAATTGTCGTTTCAGTACCCCTTCGGTTCGACCAAAGTCCCTGCCGTCCAGCGGGGTGCGCTCTGACACACAACATGTCATCAGTGTGACATCATGGCTGTACTGGGACAATGGGCATCAGCCAGAGGGCAACCAGAATCAGCCCTGATGAAAATATTCGAGCCAGGGGGGCTTGGGGGTGCAGCACTCCCTCCAGCTGCCACAAACGGTGCATTTTACAGGACAACTTTGGCAACATATTGACTAAAAGCAACAGTAATCACAGGCAGCTCTGAGGAGGAGCGAAGTGAATATTCCAACACTTTCTTATCTGCCAGAGCTCCCAGGTGAAGGTACTCAGGTGTGTTTCCATGTAGACATTTTACACCAATCACAGAAATCCTACAGTGAAAGCAAAGACAGCAGCCTGAGGGTCTGTGTTGGGACCCGATGGCCTGTGTTGTTCATGCGCCAGTGACAGTGAGGAGAGCCGGCCCTGTTCATGCCCCAGTGATGAGGGCCGGCGCTGTTCATGAGCGAGTGGGAAGGGCCGGCACTGATCATGCGCCAGTGAGGAGGGCCGGCTCTGTTCATGAGCCAGTGGGGAGGGCCGGCACTGTTCATGCGCCGGTGAGAAGGGCGGGCACTGTCCATGAGCCAGTGAGGAGGGCCGGCACTGTCCATGCACTAGTGAGGAGGGCCGGCACTGTCCATGCGCCAGTGACAGTGAGGAGGGCCGGCCCTGTTCATGCGCCAGTGAAGCGGGCCGGCGCTGTTCATGCACCAGAGAGGAGGGCTGACGCTGTTCATGCGCCAGTGGGTAGGGCCGACGCTGTTCATGCGCCAGTGGGTAGGGCCGGCGCTGTCCACGCGCCAGTGAGGAGGGCAGGCGCTGTTCATGCACCAGTGACAGTGAGTAGGGCCGGCGCTGTTCATGCGCCAGTGACAGTAAGGAGGGCCGGCCCTGTTCATGCGCCAGTGAGGAGGGCCGACGCTGTTCATGCGCCAGAGGGGATGGCCGGCGCTGTTCATGCACCAGAGAGGAAGGCCGACGCTGTTCATGCGCCAGTGAGGAGGGCCGGCGCTGTCCATGCGCCAGTTAGGAGGGCCGGCCTTGTTCATGCACCAGAGGGGAGGGCTGGCCTTGTTCATGCACCAGAGGGGAGGGCTGGCCTTGTTCATGCACCAGTGACAGTGAGTAGGCCCGGCGCTGTTCATGCACCAGTGACAGTGAGTAGGGCCGACGCTGTTTATGCGCCAGTGAGGAGGACTGACGCTGTTCATGCACCAGTGGGGAGGTCCGACGCTGTTCATGCGCCAGTGGGGAGGGCCGACGCTGTTCATGCACCAGTGGGGAGGTCCGACGCTGTTCATGCGCCAGTGAGGAGGGCCGGCACTGTTCATGCACCAGAGAGGAGGGCCAACGCTGTTCATGCGCCAGTAGGGAGGGCTGGCGCCATTCATACGCCAGTTGGAAGGGCTGACGCTGTTCATGCATCAGTGGGGAGGGCCGACACTGTTCATGCGCCAGCGGGGGGGGCCGGCACTGTTCATACGCCAGTGAGGAGGGCCGGCGCTGTTCATGCGCCAGCGGGGGGAACAGCCCTGTTCATGCGCCAGTGGGGTGTTCAAGCGCCATTGGGGAGGGCCGGCCCTGTTGATGCACCAGTGGGGAGGGCCGACCCTGTTGATGCACCAGTGGAGAGGGCCGGCCCTGTGAGGCGCCAGTGGGGAGGGCCGGCCCTGTTGATGCGCCAGTGAGGAGGGCCGGCCCTGTTGATGCGCCAGTAGAGAGGGCCGGCCGTGTTGATGCGCCAGTGGGGAGGGCCGGCCCTGTTGATGCACCATTGGGGAGGGCCGGCCCTGTTGATGCACCAGTGAGGAGGGCCGGCCCTGTTGATGCACCAGTGGTTAGGGCCGACCCTGTTGATGCGCCAGTGGGGAGGGCCGGCCCTGTTGATGCGCCAGTGGGGAGGGCCGGCCCTGTTGATGCGCCAGTGGGGAGGGCCGGCCCTGTTGATGCGCCAGTGGGGAGGGCCGGCCATGTTGATGCGCCAGTGGGGAGGGCCAGCCCTGTTGATGCGCCAGTGGGGAGGGCCAGCCTTGTTGATGTGCCAGTGCGGAGGGCCAGCCCTGCCCATGCACCAGTGAGGAGGGCATGCACTGTCCATGTGCCAGTGAGGAGGGCCGGCGCTGTTCATGTGCCAGTGACAGTGAGTAGGGCCGGCCCTGTTGATGCACCAGTGAGGAGGGCTGGCCCTGTTCATGTGCCAGTGAGGCGGGCCGGAGCTGTTAATGCGCCAGTGAGGAGGGCCGGCCCTGTTGATGCGCCAGTGAGGAGGGCCGGCCCTGTTGATGCGCCAGTGGGAAGGGCCAGCCCTGTTGATGCGCCAGTGGGGAGGGCTGGCCCTGTTGATTTACCAGTGGGGAGGGCCGACCCTGTTGATGCACCAGTGGGTAGGGCCGGCCCTGTTGATGCGCCAGTGGGTAGGGCCGGCGCTGTTGATGCGCCAGTGGGGAGGGCCGGCCCTGTTCATGCGCCAGTGGGGAGGGCTGGCGATGCACCAGTGGGGAGGGCCGGTGCTGTTCATGCGCCTGTGGGGAGGGCCGGCGCTGTCGATGCACAAGTTGGAAGGGCCGGCGCTGTTCATGTGCCAGTGGGGAGGGCCGGCGCTGTCCATGCATCAGTGGGAAGGGCCGGCACTGTCCATGCACCAGTGGGGAGGGCCGGCGCTGTCCATGCACCAGTGAGGAGGGCTCGCCCTGTCCATGCGCCAGTGAGGAGGGCCGGCGCTGTCCATGCGCCAGTGAGTAGGGCAGGCGCTGTTCAGGTGCCAGTGACAGTGAGTAGGGCCGGCCCTGTTCATGCGCCACTGAGGAGTGCTGGACCTGTTCATGCACCAGTGAGGAAGGCCGGCCCTGTTCATGCACCTGAGAGGAGGGCCGACGCTGTCCATGCGCCAGTAATGAGGGCCGGCCCTGCTCATGCTCCAGTGAGGAGGGCCGACGCTGTTCATGAGCCAGTGAGGAGGGCCTGTGCTGTTCATGCGCCAGTGATGAGGGCTGGCCCTGTTCATGCGCCAGTGAGGAGAGACGGCCCTGTTCATGCACCAGAGGGGAGGGCCGGCGCTGTTCATGCGCCAGTGATGGCTGGCGCTGTACATGCGCCAGTGTGGAGGGCCAGCCCTGTTCATGAACCAGTGGGGAGGGCTGGCGTTGTTCCTGCGCCAGTGGGGAGGGCCGGCCCTGTTCATGCACCATTGGGGAGGGCTGGCGCTGTTCATGCGCCATTGAGGGTGGTTGGCGCTGTTCATGCGTCAGAGGGGAGGGCCGGCCCTGTTCATGCGCTAGTGAGGGTGGCCAGCGCTGTTCATGCGCCAGTGAGGAGTGCCGGCAATGTTCATGCGCCAGTGAGGAGGACTGGCGCTGTCCATGACCAGTGAGGAGGGCCGGCGCTGTTCATGTGCCTGTGAGGAGGGCCGGCCTGTTCATGCGCCAGTGAGGAGGGCCGGCGCTGTTTATGCGCCAGTGAGGAGGGCCGGTGTTGTTCATGCACCTGTGATGAGGGCCGGCCCTATAAAGGGTGTGTCTTGTTACCGTGATTCCTTAGAGATCTGGGAGTGTTGTGTTTTGGGGTGTCTAATCATTTGTTTCTCTGTGAGTGAGTAGGAGAGCAAGTGAGACACTATAGCTAGTCAGTCCTGGGCTCATGTCTACTAAGGTGGTAGGATGACTCAGTCCCTATACACGGAGGTCCTATAATCCTGCGCATAGTTATGTTTTTGGGCAGAATTCCTGCAACAAAATAAATGCAGAAGTATACCATTTTATCTCAATGTATTCTCAAAACATATAATAAATATGGATAGTCAACAATAAAATGGCCGAAAAATAAATATGGATAAATACTTTCAAAAATGTAAAAAATAAATATCATAAAACGGGAGCCCTATTTATAAAGTGCTCCGATGAAGGAAGGCTTCCAGGTGCTGAAAAAACACTAACTACAGACAGCTTAGGACAATGCTGGTAAATAAAGACATATTTTACTTGTGACAGCCTCTCTAAATGCCATGTTGTTAGCAATGTTTCTTATTTCCAGTGGTGTTCCAAAGTTTGGGTACCAGATGGCCACACCCCGTTTTCTTTTTTGATTGTATTGTGGTGCAACATTTACAGAGAATTGACTATTTATGTGGCACGCAGAAGCGCTTGCTTGTGTAGGCAGCAGACTCCACCATGTAGGACCCTACATGGTGGAGTCTGCTGCCTGTGGTTGGAAGGGTGTTATCTTTACTGTGATCCTAAGTAGGTAGGGTTTCCATGTCGTGAGTGATGACCCCTAGGTGCGGTTATCATGTTATGGGACGAAGAGCTCAGCAGTGTGATGCATGAAGACGTATGAGAGATGGGGACACTGTTTATGGTTTTTGGGCTGCTGGAAGCGTTGACCAGCTCTGCAGGGCCCTTTATGGTTTTTCGCAGCATCATAAATCATTAGGTTGGTTTTTGCACAGCCCTTCCAAACCCAGTCCCAGTGTGAGTGTCTCTATGTTAGTGCCCATGTGTCAGGGTCTCAGTGTGAGTGTCCCTGCATCAGCAATCCAGTGTTGGTGCTCATGTGCCAGTCCCAGGGTGAGTGTCCCTGCGTCAGTGCCCCAGTGTTGGTGCCCTTGTGCCAGTGTCCCAATGTGAGTGTCACTGTGTCAAGTCAAGTCAAGAAAGCTTTATTCGATTGTTTGAGAAAACAGTCATAAAAGCACAATAAAAAACATTTCATTATACAATAAAATGTATGATTAAGACAGTATTAGAATAAGGAGCTTTCAAATAGCAACTAATCAGATTTTATATGGCTAAGACAGTGTTAAACAAAAGAGCTTTCAATGACAACTAATCAAGTAAAAAAGGATAACATGAATCGTGGTCTGTGGTGAAACATTGTCACAGGGGCGGGGCATAAGACAACGAGACCAGTCATGCGTTGTGGGAAAAGTAACAATATATTTTAGTGTCACTGCGTCAGTGCCCCAGTGTTGGTGCCCTTGAGTCAGTGTCCCTACGTCAGTGCTCCAGTGTTGGTGCCCGTGTACCAGTGTTCCAGTGTGAGAGTCTGTGAATCAGTGCCCCTGTGTTAGTGCCCTTGTGCCAGTGTCCCAGTGTGAGTGTCCCTGCGTCAGTGTCCCAGTGTTGGTGCCCTTCTGTCAGTGTCCCAGTGGGAGTGTCACTGCATCAGTGCCCCAGTGTTGGTGCCCTTGTGCCAGTGTCCCAGTGTGTCAGTGTCCCAGTGTGAGTGTCCCTACATCAGTGCCCCAGTGTTGGTGCCCTTGTGTCAGTGTCCCAGAGTGAGTCTCCCTGTATCAGTGCCCCAGTGTTAGTGCCCTTGTGCCAGTGTCCCAGAGTGAGTGTCCCTGCGCCAGTGCCCCAGTGTTCGTACCCTTGTGCCACTTGCCCAGAGTGAGTGTCCTTGTGACAGTGCTCAAGTGTTGGTGCCCTTGTGCTATTATCCCAATGTGAGTTTCACTGCATCAGTGCCCCAGTATTAGTGCCCTTGTGCCAGTGTCCCTGCATCAGTGCCATGGTGTAAGGCCCTTGTGCCAGTGTCCCAATGTGAGTGTCACTGCATCAGTACCCAAGTATTAGTGCCCTTGTGCCAGCGTCCCTGCATCAGTGCCATAGTGTTAGGCCCTTGTGCCAGTGTTCCATTGTGAGTGTCCCTGCATTAGTGCTTCAGTGTTGCTACCCTTATGTCAGTGTCCCTGCATCAGTGCCCCAGTGCTGTTGCTCTTGTGCCATTTTCCCAATGTCAGTGTCCCTGTGTGAGTGCTCCAGTGTTAGTGCCTTCGTGCCAGGGTCTCAGTGTGAGTGTCCCTGCATCGGCGATCCAGTGTTGGTGCTCATGTGCCAGTACCAGGGTGAGTGTCCCTGCTTCAGTGTCCCAGTGTTGGTGCCCTTGTGCCAGTGTCCCAGTGTGAGGGTTTCTGCATCAGAGCCCCAGTGTTGGTGCCCTTGAGCCAATGTACCTGCATCAGTGCCATAGTGATAGGCCCTTGTACCAGTGCCCCAATGTGAGTGGCACTTCATCAGTGCCCCAGTGTTGGTGCCCTTGTGTCAGTATCCCAGTGTCATTGTCCCTACATCAGTGCCCCAGTGTTGGTGCCGTTGTGTCAGTGTCCCAGTGGCAGTGTCCCTGCATCATTGCTCCAGTGTTTCTGCCCTTGAGCCAGTGTCCTAGAGTGAGTGTCCGTGCGGTCAGTGCCCCAGTGTTAGTGCCCTTGTGTCAGTGTCCCAGTGTCATTGTCCCTGCGTCAGTGCCCCAATGTTGGTGCCGTTGTGTCAGTGCCCCAGTGTCTGTGTCCCTGCATCAGTGCCCCAGTGTTGGTGCCCTTGTGTCAGTGACCCTGTGTCAGTGCTCCAATGTTGGTGCCCTTGTGCCAGTGTCCCAGTGTCAGTGTCCCTCCGTCAGTGCCCCAGTGTTGGTGCCCTTGTGTCAGTGTCCCAGTGTCAGTGTCCCTACGTCAGTGACCCAGTGTTGGTGCCCTTGTGTCAAGGTCTCAGTGTTAGTGTCCCTGCATCAGTGCCGCAGTGTTTGTGCCCTTGTGCCAGTGTCCTAGAGTGAGTGTCATTGTGTCAGTGCACCAGTATTGGTGCTCTTGTGCCAGTGTCCCAATGTGAGTGTCCCTGCGTCAGTGCTCCAGTGTTGGTGCCCTTGTGCCAGTGTCCTAGAGTGAGTGTCCGTGTGTCAATGCTCCAGTGTTAGTGCCCTTGTGCCAGTGTCCCAGTGTGAGTGTCCCTACGTCAGTGCCCCAGTGCTCGTGCCCTTGTCTCAGTGTCTTAGTGCGATTGTGCCTGCGTTAGTGCTCCAGTGTTGGTGCTCTTGTGCCAGTGTCCTAGAGTGAGTGTCCGTGCGTCAGTGTCCCAGTGTGAGCTTCCATGCATTTGTGCCCCAGTGTTGGTGCCCTTGTGCCAGTGTCCCAGTGTGAGTGTCCCTACATCAGTGCCCCAGTGTCAGTGCCCTTGTGCCAGTGTCCCAGTGTGAGTGTTACTGCGTCAGTGCCCCAGTGTTGGTGCCCTTCTGTCAGTGTCCCAGTGGGAGTGTCACTGCATCAGTGCCCCAGTATTAGTGCCCTTGTGCCAGTGTCCCTGCATCAGTGCCATAGTGTTAGGTCCTTGTGCCATTGTTCCATTGTGAGTGTCCCTGCATCAGTGCTTCAGTGTTGCTACTCTTATGTCAGTGTCCCTGCATCAGTGCCCCAGTGCTGTTGCTCTTGTGCCGTTTTCCCAATGTCAGTGTCCCTGCGTCAGTGCTCCAGTGTAAGTGCCTTCGTCTCAGGGTCTCAGTGTGAGTGTCCCTGCATCGGCGATCCAGTGTTGGTGCTCATGTGCCAGTACCAGGGTGAGTGTCCCTGCGTCAGTGTCCCAGTGTTGGTGCCCTTGTGCCAGTGTCCCAGTGTGAGGGTTTCTGCATCAGTGCCCCAGTGTTGGTGCCCTTGTGCCAGTGTCCCTGCATCAGTGCCATAGTGTTAGGCCCTTGTACCAGTGTCCCAATGTGAGTGGCACTTCATCAGTGCCCCAGTGTTGGTGCCCTTGTGTCAGTGTCCCAGTGTCATTGTCCCTGCATCAGTGCCCCAGTGTTGGTGCCGTTGTGTCAGTCTCCCAGTGGCAGTGTCCCTGAATCATTGCTCCAGTGTTTCTGCCCTTGAGCCAGTGTCCTAGAGTGAGTGTCCGTGGGTCAGTGCCCCAGTGTTAGTGCCCTTGTGTCAGTGTCCCAGTGTCATTGTCCCTGCGTCAGTGCCCCAATGTTGGTGCCCGTGTGTCATTGTCCCAGTGTCCGTGTCCGTGCGTCAGTGCCCCAATGTTGGTGCCCTAGTGTCATTGTCTCAGTGTCAGTGACCCTGCATTAGTGCTCCAGTGTTGGTGCCCTTGTGCCAGTGTCCCAGTGTCAGTGTCCCTGCGTCAGTTCCCCAGTGTTGGTGCCCTTGTGACAGTCTCCAGGTGTCAGTGTACCTACGTCAGTGACCCAGTGTTGGTGCCCTTGTGTCAAGGTCTCAGTGTTAGTGTCCCTGCATCAGTGCTGCAGAGTTTGTGCCCTTGTGCCATTGTCCTAGAGTGAGTGTCATTGCGTCACTGCCCCAGTGTTGGTGCTCTTGTGCCAGTGTCCCAATGTGAGTGTCCCTACATCAGTGTCCCAGTGCTGGTGCCCTTGTCTCAGGGTCTTAGTGTGAGTGTCCCTGCGTTAGTGCTCCAGTGTTGGTGCTCTTGTGCCAGTGTCCTAGAGTGAGTGTCCGTGCATCAGTGCTCCAGTGTTAGTGCCCTTGTGCCAGTGTCCCAGTGTGAACGTCCTTGCATCTGTGCCCCAGAGTTGGTGCCCTTGTGCCGGTGTCCCAATGTGAGTGGCACTTCATCAGTGCCCCAGTGTTGGTGCCCTTGTGTCAGTGTCCCAGTGTCATTGTCCCTGCATCAGTGCCCCAGTGTTGGTGCCGTTGTGTCAGTGTCCCAGTGGCAGTGTCCCTGAAACTTTGCTCCAGTGTTTCTGCCCTTGAGCCAGTGTCCTAGAGTGAGTGTCCGTGTGTCAGTGCCCCAGTGTTAGTGCCCTTGTGTCAGTGTCCCAGTGTCATTGTCCCTGCATCAGTGCCCCAATGTTGGTGCCCTTGTGTCATTGTCCCAGTGTCCATGTCCCTGCGTCAGTGCCCCAGTGTTGGTGCCCTTGTGTCATTGTCTCAGTGTCAGTGACCCTGCGTTAGTGCTCCAGTGTTGGTGCTCTTGTGCCAGTGTCAGTGTCCCTGCGTCAGTGCCCCAGTTTTGGTGCCCTTGTGTCAGTCTCCAGGTGTCAGTGTACCTACATCAGTGACCCAGTGTTGGTGCCCTTGTGTCAAGGTCTCAGTGTTAGTGTCCCTGCATCAGTGCCGCAGAGTTTGTGCCCTTATGCCAGTGTCCTAGAGTGAGTGTCATTGCGTCACTGCCCCAGTGTTGGTGCGCTTGTGCCAGTGTCCCAATGTGAGTGTCCCTACGTCAGTGCTCCAGTGTTGGTGCCCTTGTCTCAGGGTCTTAGTGCGATTGTGCCTGCGTTAGTGCTCCAGTGTTGGTGCTCTTGTGCCAGTGTCCTAGAGTGAGTGTCCGTGCGTCAGTGTCCCAGTGTGAGCTTCCATGCATTTGTGCCCCAGTGTTGGTGCCCTTGTGCCAGTGTCCCAGTGTGAGTGTCCCTGCATCAGTGCCCCAGTGTCAGTGCCCTTGTACCAGTGTCCCAGTGTGAGTGTTACTGCGTCAGTGCCCCAGTGTTGGTGCCCTTCTGTCAGTGTCCCAGTGGGAGTGTCACTGCATCAGTGCCCCAGTATTAGTGCCCTTGTGCCAGTGTCCCTGCATCAGTGCCATAGTGTTAGGTCCTTGTGCCATTGTTCCATTGTGAGTGTCCCTGCATCAGTGCTTCAGTGTTGCTACTCTTATGTCAGTGTCCCTGCATCAGTGCCCCAGTGCTGTTGCTCTTGTGCCGTTTTCCCAATGTCAGTGTCCCTGCGTCAGTGCTCCAGTGTAAGTGCCTTCGTCTCAGGGTCTCAGTGTGAGTGTCCCTGCATCGGCGATCCAGTGTTGGTGCTCATGTGCCAGTACCAGGGTGAGTGTCCCTGCGTCAGTGTCCCAGTGTTGGTGCCCTTGTGCCAGTGTCCCAGTGTGAGGGTTTCTGCATCAGTGCCCCAGTGTTGGTGCCCTTGTGCCAGTGTCCCTGCATCAGTGCCATAGTGTTAGGCCCTTGTACCAGTGTCCCAATGTGAGTGGCACTTCATCAGTGCCCCAGTGTTGGTGCCCTTGTGTCAGTGTCCCAGTGTCATTGTCCCTGCATCAGTGCCCCAGTGTTGGTGCCGTTGTGTCAGTCTCCCAGTGGCAGTGTCCCTGAATCATTGCTCCAGTGTTTCTGCCCTTGAGCCAGTGTCCTAGAGTGAGTATCCGTGCGTCAGTGCCCCAGTGTTAGTGCCCTTGTGTCAGTGTCCCAGTGTCATTGTCCCTGTGTCAGTGCCCCAATGTTGGTGCCCTTGTGTCATTGTCCCAGTGTCCGTGTCCGTGCGTCAGTGCCCCAATGTTGGTGCCCTAGTGTCATTGTCTCAGTGTCAGTGACCCTGCATTAGTGCTCCAGTGTTGGTGCCCTTGTGCCAGTGTCCCAGTGTCAGTGTCCCTGCGTCAGTTCCCCAGTGTTGGTGCCCTTGTGACAGTCTCCAGGTGTCAGTGTACCTACGTCAGTGACCCAGTGTTTGTGCCCTTGTGTCAAGGTCTCAGTGTTAGTGTCCCTGCATCAGTGCTGCAGAGTTTGTGCCCTTGTGCCATTGTCCTAGAGTGAGTGTCATTGCGTCACTGCCCCAGTGTTGGTGCTCTTGTGCTAGTGTCCCAATGTGAGTGTCCCTACATCAGTGTCCCAGTGCTGGTGCCCTTGTCTCAGGGTCTTAGTGTGAGTGTCCCTGCGTTAGTGCTCCAGTGTTGGTGCTCTTGTGCCAGTGTCCTAGAGTGAGTGTCCGTGCATCAGTGCTCCAGTGTTAGTGCCCTTGTGCCAGTGTCCCAGTGTGAACGTCCTTGCATCTGTGCCCCAGAGTTGGTGCCCTTGTGCCGGTGTCCCACTGTGAGAGTCCCTGCATCTGTGACCCATTGTTGGTGCCCTTGTGTCAAGGTCTCAGTGTTAGTGTCCCTGCATCAGTGCTGCAGTGTTTGTGCCCTTGTGCCAGTGTCCTAGAGTGAGTGTCATTGCGTCATTGCCCCAGTATTGGTGCTCTTGTGCCAGTGTCCCAATGTGAGTGTCCCTGCGTCAGTGCTCCAGTGTTGGTGCCCTTGTGCCAGTGTCCTAGAGTGAGTGTCCGTGTGTCAATGCTCCAGTGTTAGTGCCCTTGTGCCAGTGTCCCAGTGTGAGTGTCCCTACGTCAATGCCCCAATGTTGGTGCCGTTGTGTCAGTGCCCCAGTGTCTGTGTCCCTGCATCAGTGCCCCAGTGTTGGTGCCCTTGTGTCAGTGACCCTGTGTCAGTGCTCCAATGTTGGTGCCCTTGTGCCAGTGTCCCAGTGTCAGTGTCCCTCCGTCAGTGCCCCAGTGTTGGTGCCCTTGTGTCAGTGTCCCAGTGCCAGTGTCCCTACGTCAGTGACCCAGTGTTGGTGCCCTTGTGTCAAGGTCTCAGTGTTAGTGTCCCTGCATCAGTGCCGCAGAGTTTGTGCCCTTGTGCCATTGTCCCAGAGTGAGTGTCATTGCGTCAGTGCCCCAGTGTTGGTCACCCTTGTGTCAGTGTCCCAGTGTCAGTGTCCCTACGTCAGTGTCCCAGTGCTGGTGCCCTTGTCTCAGGGTCTTAGTGTCAGTGTCCCAGTGTCAGTGTCCCTACGTCAGTGTCCCAGTGCTGATGCCCTTGTCTCAGGGTCTTAGTGCGAGTGTCCCTGCGTTAGTGCTCCAGTGTTCGGTGCTCTTGTGCCAGTGTCCTAGAGTGAGTGTCCGTGTGTCAGTGTCCCAGTGTGAGCTTCCCTGCATTTGTGCCCCAGTGTTGGTGCCCTTGTGCCAGTGTCCCAGTGTGAGTGTCCATGCATCAGTGCCCCAGTGTCAGTGCCCTTGTGCCAGTGTCCCAGTGTGAGTGTTACTGCGTCAGTGCCCCAGTGTTGGTGCCCTTCTGTCAGTGTCCCAGTGGGAGTGTCACTGCATCAGTGCCCCAGTATTAGTGCCCTTGTGCCAGTGTCCCTGCATCAGTGCCATAGTGTTAGGTCCTTGTGCCATTGTTCCATTGTGAGTGTCCATGCGTCAGTGCTTCAGTGTTGCTACTCTTATGTCAGTGTCCCTGCATCAGTGCCCTAGTGCTGTTGCTCTTGTGCCGTTTTCCCAATGTCAGTGTCCCTGCGTCAGTGCTCCAGTGTGAGTGTCCCTGCATCGGCAATCCAGTGTTGGTGCTCATGTGCCAGTACCAGGGTGAGTGTCCCTGCATCAGTGTCCCAGTGTTGATGCCCTTGTGCCAGTGTCCCAGTGTGAGGGTTTCTGCATCAGTGCCCCAGTGTTAGTGCCCTTGTGCCAGTGTCCCTGCATCAGTGCCATAGTGTTAGGCCCTTGTACCAGTGTCCCAATGTGAGTGGCACTTCATCAGTGCCCCAGTGTTGGTGCCCTTGTGTCAGTGTCCCAGTGTCATTGTCCCTGCATCAGTGCCCCAGTGTTGGTGCCGTTGTGTCAGTGTCCCAGTGGCAGTGTCCCTGAATCATTGCTCCAGTGTTTCTGCCCTTGAGCCAGTGTCCTAGAGTGAGTGTCCGTGCGTCAGTGCCCCAGTGTTAGTGCCCTTGTGTCAGTGTCCCAGTGTCATTGTCCCTGCATCAGTGCCCCAATGTTGGTGCCCTTGTCCATTGTCCCAGTGTCCATGTCCCTGCGTCAGTGCCCCAGTGTTGGTGCCCTTGTGTCATTGTCTCAGTGTCAGTGACCCTGCGTTAGTGCTCCAGTGTTGGTGCTCTTGT
Organism: Calotriton arnoldi; assembly: GCA_963921515.1. Lineage (NCBI taxonomy): Eukaryota > Metazoa > Chordata > Amphibia > Caudata > Salamandridae > Calotriton > Calotriton arnoldi. The sequence goes on from CAWUFW010007322.1 coordinate 879,828, forward strand.
GCCAGTGTCCCAGTGTCAGTGTCCCTGCGTCAGTGCCCCAGTGTTGGTGCCCTTGTGTCAGTCTCCAGGTGTCAGTGTACCTACCTCAGTGACCCAGTGTTGGTGCCCTTGTGTCAAGGTCTCAGTGTTAGTGTCCCTGCATCAGTGCCGCAGAGTTTGTGCCCTTATGCCAGTGTCCTAGAGTGAGTGTCATTGCGTCACTGCCCCAGTGTTGGTGCGCTTGTGCCAGTGTCCCAATGTGAGTGTCCCTACGTCAGTGCTCCAGTGTTGGTGCCCTTGTCTCAGGGTCTTAGTGTGAGTGTCCCTGCATTAGTGCTCCAGTGTTGGTGCTCTTGTGCCAGTGTCCTAGAGTGAGTGTCCGTGCATCAGTGCTCCAGTGTTAGTGCCCTTGTGCCAGTGTCCCAGTGTGAGCGTCCTTGCATCTGTGCCCCAGAGTTGGTGCCCTTGTGCCAGTGTCCCAGTGTGAGCGTCCCTGCATCTGTGACCCAGTGTTGGTGCCCTTCTGTCAAGGTCTCAGTGTTAGTGTCCCTGCATCAGTGCCGCAGTGTTTGTGCCCTTGTGCCAGTGTCCCAGTGTGAGTGTCCCTGCATCAGTGCCACAGTGTTTGTGCCCTTGTGCCAGTGTCCCAGTGTCAGTGTCCCTGCGTCAGTGCCCCAGTGTTGGTGCCCTTGTGACAGTCTCCAGGTGTCAGTGTACCTACGTCAGTGACCCAGTGTTGGTGCCCTTGTGTCAAGGTCTCAGTGTTAGTGTCTCTGCATCAGTGCCGCAGAGTTTGTGCCCTTGTGCCAGTGTCCTAGAGTGAGTGTCATTGTGTCACTGCCCCAGTGTTGGTGCTCTTGTGCCAGTGTCCCAATGTGAGTGTCCCTACGTCAGTGCTCCAGTGTTGGTGCCCTTGTGCCAGTGTCCTTGAGTGAGTCTCCGTGCGTCAGTGCTCCAGTGTTAGTGCCCTTGTGCCAGTGTACCAGTGTGAGTGTCCCTACGTCAGTGCCCCAGTGCTGGTGCCCTTGTCTCAGGGTCTTAGTGTGAGTGTCCCTGCGTTTGTGCTCCAGTGTTGGTGCTCTTGTGCCAGTGTCCTAGAGTGAGTGTCCGTGCATCAGTGCTACAGTGTTGGTGCTCTTGTGCCAGTGTCCTAGAGTGAGTGTCCGTGCATCAGTGCTCCAGTGTTGGAGCCCTTCTGCCAGTTTCCCAGTGTGAGTGTCACTGCATCAGTGCCCCAGTGCTGTTGCCCTTGTCTCAGGGTCTTAGTGTGAGTGTCCCTGCGTCAGTGCTCCAGTGTTGGTGCCCTTGTGCCAGTGTCCAGTGTGAGTGTCCCTGCATCAGTGCCCCAGTGTCAGTGCCCTTGTGCCCGTGTCCCAGTGTGAGTGTCCCTGCATCAGTGCCCCAGTGTCAGTGCCCTTGTGCCAGTGTCCCAGTGGGAGTGTCACTGCATCAGTGCCCCAGTGTTGGTGCCCTTGTGTCAGTGTCCCAGTGGGAGTGTCACTGCATCAGTGCCCCAGTGTTGGTGCCCTTGTGCCAGTGTCCCAGTTTGAGTGTCCCAGCATCAGTGCCCCAGTGTTGGTGCCCTTCTGTCAGTGTCCCAGTGGGAGTGTCACTGCGTCAGTGCCCCAGTGTTGGTGCCCTTGTGCCAGTGTCCAGTGTGAGTGTCCCTGCATCAGTGCCCCAGTGTTGGTGCCCTTGTGCCAGTGTCCAGTGTGAGTGTCCCTGCATCAGTGCCCCAGTGTTGGTGCCCTTGTGCCAGTGTCCAGTGTGAGTGTCCCTGCATCAGTGCCCCAGTGTTGGTGCTCTTGTGCCAGTGTCCCAGTGTGAGTGTCACTGCCTCAGTGCCCCAGTGCTGGTGCCCTTGTCTCAGGGTCTTAGTGTGAGTGTCCCTGCGTTAGTGCTCCAGTGTTGGTGCCCTTGTGCCAGTGTCCCAGTGGGAGTGTCACTGCGTCAGTGCCCCAGTGTTGGTGCCCTTGTGCCAGTGTCCCAGTGTGAGCGTCCCAGCATCAGTGCCCCAGTGTTGGTGCCCTTGTGTCGGTGTCACAGTGTGAGCTTCACTTCATCAGTGCCCCAGTGTTGGTGCCCTTGTGTCAGTCCCAGTGTGAGCGTCCCTGCGTCAGTGCCCCAGTGTTGGTGCCCTTGTGCCAGTGTCCCAGTGGGAGTGTCACTGCGTCAGTGCCCCAGTGTTGGTGCCCTTCTGTCAGTGTCCCAGTGGGAGTGTGTAGGAAGCTGGCTCTGTATATACTATACCAAAGTGAGGTATAGTGTCCACAGAGTCCAGTGGAACCCCAAAGGTAGCAGAGGTAAAAGTAGATAGCACCTTACTCTCTATTTGTGGTAGTGTGGTCGAGCAGTAAGGCAGTATCAGAGGACAGTGTTAAGAATGTGTTGTACGCACTCAATCAGCAAATGATTGTCACACACTCAAAGACTGAGCTCAGAGCAATTGGTTTTGTTTAAAAATATTCTTTTAGTTATTTTATTTTTCTAGAACCAAGCAAGCCTGGCACAGGTAAGTGATAAGTACTTTGCAGTAATAATACAGTTTGTAAACAGTTTGTATTGCATTTGTGTATATACTTTTGATTTGATTACAGTAGAACTACTAGTAATGCAATACTTTAAAAGATTGCACATGTAGTTTGTATTGGCTTTTTAGTAGAATGTCAAATAGATTACTTTACAGATTACTTTTCTTACGCAGTGCAGTATGCCTGGATACTGCACTGGGACATTTCCTGTAAACAGGTAAGTAAAATCGTTTTTGTTATTTGGTTAGAGTTTTAAAGACTTTTATAGATTTTCCAACTCAACACTTAGAAACTTTTCACAGAAAAACAGTCAATATTATCCTATGGAGAAAAAAAGGGTTAGCGGTTCAAAGGTAAGTATTAGGGGTGGGCGGTAAATTCCGTTCCGCTCGCGGAATTTGCGGAATTTTGGTAATTCCGCGTTCTGCGGAGAACGCGGAATTACCGAAAATTCCGCGATCCGCGGCGTAGCGGAATTTCTTCCATGTTCGTTATTTAAAAATGCGTGTTTGCGTGCGCGGTAGCGACTTACCGGGATCCCTGCGTTCGCCGATGAGTTTTCCTATCCGTTTGCGTGCGCCGCAAGAGTGTGCGATCGCGAACACGTCATTCGGACGCGCCACCGTACATCCGCGTTCGCGAACAGGAAACATGCATCGCGAGCGGGCAGGACAAGTGAAACAAGATGGCCGTGCCATTTGGCGACCGGATGGGTAAGTTCGCGAGATATTTCCCCCCAAGCACGCAAACAGCGTCCCCGAACAAGAAAAACCCATCGCGAACGGGCGGACTAAGCAATTCCGCATGCTCGCGGAACTTTGCGAAGCTCGCGGAGATTTTTTACCGTTTCGCGGAAGTTTGCGGAACGCGACTCTGCAAATTCCGCCCACCCCTAGTAAGTATACGGTTGTGGGAGTTGTCATTCTGGGGGTAGACTCAGAGGTCCCCCAGGGTCAAGGAAGCTCTCTTGTTACACCCTCAGCGGCACTAGGGCAGCCGGGTGCAGAGTGCTGAGGCCCAATGTTATCCAATGGAGGATAGGGGGCCTTTGGTTGGTGGCTGCTGACGAGCAGGCCACAAGGTTGTGGGAGCAAAGCTCCTGGTCCTTAATCTCAGGGCAAATGGCGGTTCAAGCCAGCATAAAAGGTGCACCCTCAGCGGCACTGGGGTGGCCAAGTGAAGAGTGTTGTTTTGGCGTCGGGGGCCCTGTAGCTTTCAATGGGGAGTCTCCGGTTTGCAAACACACTGCAGGCTCGAGGACGAAGGTCTTCTGGGTGCGACCACCACTTGGAGAGGTAAGTTGGGATGCTGGGGGGGAGGTTAGGCACCATCGGTTGGGCGTCAGGTGCTTGGGTGCCTTTTAGGGTCTGATCTTCTTACCAGCTCCTTGTCGCGGTTGGGGGGACCTTCTGGTTTGAGGCTGCAGGCGTCGGCTGGAGGCTAGAGACAGGTCAGGGGTCACCGGATCTCAGGTCAGGATCGCTGAGGAGACCGCCTCGTGGTGTTGGGCCACTCAAACTCGGGCCGTGGGTGTCGGGTGCAGAGTGGTGCAGACTCGCTGACTTTGCCAGACCTGGAGTCTGTGGGTGAACAAATCCGGTGTTCACGGTAGACAGAGTCTTTTCTTTTGAAGGCAGGTCAGGTCCTCAGGGTTCTTGAGGCTGCAGGACACACCAGAGTTTCACTTCTGCAGGTTTGAGGTGGGGACAGGCCGGTAGGGCTGGGGCCAAGTCAGTGGGCGTCCTCCTCTTCTTAGCTTCAGCACAGCTGTTCGGTCCTTCTTCTTTTCTTCTTCTGGTTTCTTGTCTGACTTCTTGATTCAGGGCTACCCCCTAAATACTGTATTTAGGGGGCGTTTTAGGGGTCTCGAGGTCTGTAGCCAATGGGCTACTGACCTTAGGGTGACTACATCCTTGGTGTGCGTTTCAATAAAAAGGATTTATTGAACAGTCTTGTTTCTCGTGTAAGAGATATGAGCTGTTATGATCACAAGACAATATGCAAGATATATAATGTACAGCGTAAGCAGTAGAAAGAAATAATACTGCGCTAGCATTATCTTTTAGCTATCACAAATATATTCATATACATAAATAACATAAGCTAAAAATGCGAGTACTCATACGTTGCGTCTCTAAGCTAATTCTACTCCAGTATACCTAACCTAACCTAGGTGTAGGACAAGGTAAGAAGTAGGTGAAGTATTCTATAGTCTGGTATACTAAGAGACTGGTATGCCAAGAGTCCCTCTAGGTTCTAGTCAGCTCCATACCTTGAGAATGAGAGAGGTGGGAATCTCTTTCCGGATCTTCGAACTCTAACACCCCGCGAAGGGAGTCAGAACACTGGAAGCTGGATTCTCTGCGAGCAGGGATGACAGCGTCTCTTCTCAGTGCGTCAGGCCGGGACACGGGCTCCTCTAAAGTCGAGGTCTCCTCCTAACTTGCTTGGGCAAGGGAAGGTATATTTATACCTGGTAGGTGCCTTGGAATGTTAGCATTGACGTGAAGTCGGACAGAAGAAGACGTCAGGAATGAACCCTTAAGGAATAGCGGTTCATGCATAATAGATGAGTTCTTGGAGAAATCAATAATCCTGTGCTAGGGGATCTCCCAAGAGCTTAAGGGTCTGGTTTCTAAGAACTCGTTGTGACGTTAGGGTGGACGGATGTCGGTGACCATGCCTGTATTTGGAGTGCATGGCTAATGCCTAAATAAGGACTGGGATTTTATGCCTATATAAGGGCAATGCGAATTGTGCCTATATAAGGACATGTTTCAGAAAGGCCTATATACAGACACCTAAAGCGGAATACAACACCCACTCCACTTTCGAATGAACGATAATACTAAATGCTAAACATTAAATTCTAAACATTAAACTGAGTACCACATGTTGCTAAAAACATTTCTAAAAGCATATTAAAATAAGTTTAAAATAAACTGTTGAATGCAATAGGTACTGTACATTTTAAAGCATTTTTTCATTCAAAGCATATATTATAAATAAAATACAACATGAATGAATAAACAGAAATATACGAAATGGTTGACAAGTTTTCAAAAAATCAAGGCCATTTCATAACATGATGCTAAAATGAAATTATAGTAAAATAAGGTGACAATGTGTCCCTGGAAGTATTCAAAGAAGTCTGTTTTATATGAATAGCTCTACTGTAAGCAGATTGAGTTGCCATGTATTTTCAAAAAATAGAGAAAAAGAAAAAGTTCAATTTTAGGAAGAGTTCCAAGTTTTGTTCTGTTTTGAAAATATGGAGGCCAAATTTCATTGCGTCCCTGGTACACTGAGAGCCGAATCAAAGTCAGTGTATGGGTCTGGTGTAAACATGAAATCATCTATTTCTGTAGACAAAAGATCGTCTACCGATGTCGGTGAAAGTTGGAATACCTCATTTAGAAGGTTAACTGCACAGAGATGTGAAGCATCGCCTTCAGCATAGCATGCCGTAGTAATGTCCGCGTCCGTTGTTACCTGTGTGCCTGTTGATCCATCTCGTACCTCAGCAGCAGCAGGAAGCGTCTGTGAGATCTCAATGAATGCTGTCATCAGGATTGGTAGCCTTTGGGGACAACACAGAGCATGGGCCGTTATCGGGTCCAGCAGAGTATCGATATCCGTTGGCATGACTGATGGGAGTGTTAGACAGGTGTCTAGCACGCATTCTTCACCGCAAAGCAGGCAGCGTAGAACAGGTAAGATGCAATCTTGCCAGATTGGTCTGAATGACAGAAACCATGTTGTATTAAGTTCCCATAGACGAGGTATGCCAAAAAGTTGCACTATGCGCTCACGGCACTTCCGTTCTAGGAGAGCTTTCTCCACATCGCTCGGAGTGATGTCGGTGAATAGGCTTGCCATAGCATATTAGTAGGAATAGAAACAGGATTCCTGCAACAAGTGCCAGAATTAATGGCAAACCACCAAACACCAAATGTGCGAAGTTTGGGATGATTCCGAGGACTGCCTGGAAGGGTGCTAACAGTCCTGAACAGATGGTCTTAAATACATGTACAATCCCTCTCGTATCAGACATGTTTAAGATACGTCCCATCATTTCTACGAAATGTATAGGGCAGTTTGTACGAATTAAAGCCTGTATCTCAGCCGAAGTCCTTGCAATTTGTAAATCATAGGTTTCTTTGGCCGAGGTCAAAGGCACGGTTTGTTGCAAAAGCATGGCTTTCATTCTGCTTAAAGTATCAAAACGTATAAAAGAAACATTCAATGAAGGCCATAGAGGCGACTCCCTGACTGTCTCTGTTTGGGGGAACAATACTTGCATAGAGCAAGTAACCCCGGAGCCCACTGTTACCAGATATGGGATTCCTGGCAACATGCCACAGCAACTCTGATCATTCAACATGAGGTAACTCCCATTAGAAAGTTGGCCAAACGTTGGATTAATCACAGCAGCTGGTGTACCTTGCAGGTGACAGGATAAATTTGCCACAGAACCATTACAAGCCCCGTGTAAAGAAATGTCCTGACATATGAGAGAACCGCTAATGCCTTTTCACAGTTTGTACCGCTTAGAAACACTTCACGATCCCCACTCCAACATCTGTATTCATAAGGTAAATCCCAGGATGTCTTAATGTAATCTTTACCCAACCTTTCATATTTGCCTGTTTGCATTTGTTTGAGGCAATACTGAAACTGAAAAGTCGTGACAGGCAGAGTTATTTTGCCATGAATAAGCCATTCTGTAGCTGGTTTTTCTGCCACTGTGAATGGTAATTTTTCCAGTTTTTAAATGCTCAGCACTGTATACTTTGCTCCCCTTTGTGCCAGTTCGATCTGTTTATCTGTTAAATTGTATTCCGAAAACAGAGACGACGTGTTGATAAAACGTCAAGGCACATAGCCCGCACGCAAAGATTGCAGCGTCCAGCTTAATAACATAATAGAACGTAACTGAGATTGGCCTTGTTGTAACATGGCTAAATCTTGTTCCAGTATGTCAATAGCAGAGGATACAATGTTGTCCAATGAATAAATTCTGGATGACAAAGTTGTTAACCCATTGTCGACCACAGTGAGAGATTTCTCTAAGTTAATACGGTCAAGTTCACGTATTCTTTCTGCGGCCTCTGCCTGTGAAACCTTCCTTATCTCATTATAAGCAGCATAAATGCCGGCATATATGAAACGTTTTTGACGCGGTTTTCTTGGTCCTAGCAAGAATTCCCTAAGGTCTGCATCTTCTTTAAGTAAAGATAAGTGTTGTTTCACATCCTCAAGTGTAGATTTTTGTAACCAGTTGAGGCACAATTTTCCTACACTGTATGTTGTTACTACCCCTGGATGTTGTTGTTGAACATATCGTGGGTCTGGCCTATGGATTGTAAAGCCCTGTGTTTTATTCAGGAATCTTTCTTGTCAGATGTTTGTGTCTGTGGGCCAGAGTAACCATTTTTTCCAATCAGGATCTGTTCTGTTGTTTTGTAGTATTGTGTCTACTGTGACTGCTCCCTGTGTAGTGCTATTACTTGCAGGTGTTGGTACAGAAGGTGTGTTCATGTCTTTGATCTTGGCTAAACCAAAGCAAGACGTTTGTTGCACAGTGTCATTCAAAAACATTATTTCACGTGGGATGATACATGCTCTAAACAAAGCTTCAATCCTCTGTACTTCCCAATCTTTAGAACCCCAGACAGTTTTTGTGTCTATTGTGTCTTTCCAAAAGTCAAATCCTTGTCTAGACAGTTGGGTAATAAAGGCTGCAGAATAAATCTGTTTTGTATTAGTTAACATAATTTTCTGACCTGTTTTGTTTACATTCTTATAAAAAATGTTTCTGGATCAGATGTATTGTACCCTGAAAAATAGGGAAACTTTTTAGGAAACGTTTTTGAACTACCTTTTGGTGGTGTAGGACAATGTTCCCATTGGTTAAACATAAACACATTTCTAGGTGTTGCAGATTTATGCAAAAAATGATGACCATAGTGGTTATAACAATAAAGCTGTTCATAGTCTGATGAACCCTCTAAGTATTCATTGTTAGAGAACGCAGCAGACCTTTCTAGATCAGACATCATATCATTTACAGTCTCAAAGTCCCAATCATCAGAATAGTTACTGGAGGTAATAAAAACGCTTAACCTCTTCCATGCTTCAATGAACATCTGTTATTCAGTGCCAAGAGACCTCTGGGTGAACGTGCGCTTTACAAATACACATGTTATGTTATGTTATGTTATGCTCGTGACGGCCGGGAGCCGTCATGCGTCACGGTGGGCGTGTGCGCAGGACGGCCCCCGGCCATCCGAATCCCCGCCCACTAATGAAAACGCCCGCACAGCGCGGAAATTCCGCGCGCACGGAAGGGGTTAATAAAATTTTAAATAAATGTGGAATGTTCAAAAGTTCCGTCGGGCCAAATATGTCGAAATCGGTTTTGTCCCAAACTATACCATCGTGTATAGGAACGGCTGTGATGTTCACTGCTGACAAGTCTCTTGTTTCACGATGGGAGGATTTGTGTGGTTTTAAAAGTAAGTTCACATTTTTACTTTCAGTGTCCATACGGATGTATCTGCCATTTATAAGCACGCTGATAGTCATAACCAAAGCTAGCCAAAGCAGAAAGAAAAATATTCCAGAAATAATCCATAGTTCAATCCATGGTGAAACCAGATAAGTCTCTTTCAGGAAATGAAAAAGGTCTTGTACTTGTTGCGTGAAAGTTTTTGATGCTGGCGTCCTTTCCGGTTCACTCAGATCCTCAGAAAACGTATCAAAGTTAATGAAATAGCCAGAAGCAGTTCGGTCAATTGTTGGAATTGCATCAGGATTTGTTGAAATTGCTGGAACTAGTTGATCACTTGTTATGCTGGTGTAGACAGGTGTATTTGGACGAACTGTTACTTGAGTTTCAAGAGGGATGAGTTCCATAGCGTTGTTGCTTAGTCCTTCATCTGTTACTGCTGAATTCTCGATGGTTATGAGTCTTTCAGTCTGAACCTCTTGGATAGTAGCGAGAGGAGTGCTTCTGCTGCTAGGTCGGAGTCCACGAGGCCTACTATTTAGTATTGGCCACATACTGTGGTTTGATGAGGTCGATTGACACAAATCTTTTCTCCTTTTTTCCAGCAAGGGGCGGCAGAAGTACTGTTCTTGTTCCGTGAACGGCTAGGACAGGTACTGGTTGTCTGTCAGAAGGTCCAAATTCCTTCTTGTCCGCAATCTTCTCTCTGACTAGATCCCCAACTTTAGGGATCCAGACAGGCCTTGCTGGGACTGCCGGTGTTTCCCCAGTGGTAGTTGGCTTCAGGAATACGTTGCTTTGTTTCGATCTTAGTTCATTTAGATCCTGTAAAACAGCCAAACGATCTTTGATATCAAAGGGTTTATTTTCCACCACTGTGCCTTTACATTTGAGATCAGGAACCCACATTCTTGTCCCAAATAGGACCTCATATGGAGTGACCCCCTAGAGAACTTCTTGGCAAATTATTTAATGAGCGTTGGACCCCATAAAGATGTTTGACCCACCCATCACCCGAACCTAATACTCTAGCTGTTATAGACTGCTTTATGTCCCGGTTTTTCCTTTCCACAGCAGAATTTCCCTCAGGATGAAACGGAGAGGAGTACCGCAATGCAACGCCCAAACTGGCCATGGCTTCTTTGTAAGCCCGAGAGCTAAACGCAGGGCCCTGGTCAGAATGTAGTGTGCCTATTGCGTATGTGGCGATAAAGACTCGCAAATCTTTTATAACAGTTCGAGCGTCAGCCGAGCGCTGAGGCCATATCCATAGAAACCTTGACTTAGTATTTGTGGGATTACATTTGTCCATAGAGACGCTGCGCGTAGATAGTCTAATGCTGTCTAACAATGGTGTCTGTACTGGGCAGGCTACTTCGTAGTCTGGTGTCTGATGGCATTCTGCACCACGCTGTATATTACAGTCTATGCAGTCATCGATGAAGATGTGAATCTGCGTATTCATTCCAGGCCACCAGTACATCTCTTTAATGTTAATATTGTTTTAGAGATCCCTTGATGTGACAGACCCTCACCCAGATGTGCTTCATAAATCAAAGCTGCTCTACGTTCCATGTTTGGAATTACCCTATCCCCCACTCTAGGGATTCGAGCAAAAGGAACGTTGTTCGCATCAATTACAATTACATAAGAGTACTTGAGTGGAAATTTATTTGGTAACTCTGCACCACTGCCTTTGCTTGAAGCATTGACAGCCAACAATATCTCACTGTCTATTCTCATTTTTGAACGAGTGATCGCAGCTACGGAAGCCGTCTGAACAGCCCCCTTTGCGGCTTCGTCAGCCAATGAATTCCCTGCAACGTGAACGCCATCACGTTGATGACTCAGCGTGTGTATCACGTGAGCTTTTGGTAGTTCATTTTTCAACTGAACTACTTGTTCCCAAAGCGTTTTATGCTTTATTGTGCCACCTTTTGCATCTTTGAACCCATTTTTAAGCCAATTTTGTATAAATTCATTATACGACTGAACACAGTAAAAAGAATCGCACACTATGAGTGTGGGGAATTTGCGATCTGTACTTTCAAGTGCCAGTTTGAATGCTTGTAGTTGAGCTCGCTGAGCTGTACAATCTCCTAGAGATTGAGTTTTAGTGACCATTGGTCTGAAGTTACCATCTTGCATGTGACCTTTAACGATTGCACACGCTGCACTGTAAGCTTGCTTACTCCCTGTAGCGGGTTGTGCTGATCCGTCAGTGTAAATTATAAATTCGTACTGATCGAGAGGCAGAATTTCAGTGGGCAGAGGACATTCATGTTCATATTGCAGGAACGCTTGTGTTTTTAAATCAGGATCAAAAACATATTCAACATCTGTTGCAGCAAGAGAATTAACCCATTGTATCCATCTAGGATGTAAACCTTTTGCATTCAGAATGCTCGCATTTGTAACCGCCTCTAAGGCTGGTACTGGGGTTACGACAATAATGCGCTTTCCTTGAGCTAGAGCTCTTTCTTTTGCTACAGCGGTTTGAACTGCTGTCAGTATTTTTTCAGTTGAAGTGAAGCGCATTTCTGCTTGTGTATACAAATGTGATTTGTATGCTATTGGTACTTTTTCACCCTCATTAAATGTTAAATAGGTGAATCCGCATTGACCCGAAATTATTCGGATCACTAAATTGCGTGTATTTACGCGTGTTTGTAAGTGATTTGTTGCTAACGCAGGATTTCTGTGTGTTCCTGTGTCCAATGTTTTGTTGAAAAATCAGGTTTGATTAATTCGTAGAGAGGTTTAACCCTTTCTGCGTAATTTAGAATGTAAGTTCTTCCAAAATTTAGGAAACCCAAGATGGATTATAAATTTTTCAGCATTTTTGGAGGTTGGAGCAGCGCACACTTTTCTAAAAAGTTAGCTGCCAGGCTCTTGCCTTCACTTGAAAGCTCATATCCTAGGAAAAGGACCTTGAGATGGGCAATTCTGGATTTTTTAAAGTTGAATTTATAGCCCTCTGAGGCGAAGCCCAATATAATGGTACTCACCCTGTTCAAGTGCCTATCCAGGTCATCGTCTGTCAGATAGATGTCATCGACATATGACAATGCCTCATTATCATAAATTTGTAGTAACTCTGTTACCCTTGCTGAGAACAACCCCGGGCTATTCTTGAACCCTTGTGGGAGTCTACAAAATTGACGCTGGGTCCCCATTATTGAGAAAGCTGTTAAGTACCTGCTTTCAGGTGCTATGTTTTGACAAAAGAAAGCATTTGAAATAGCCAATGTGGTTTTATATTTTTTATGCACAATGTTATTCATTAATGCTGTTTTATGTGTATTTTGCACTGCAAATGTTTTAGAACAAGTGTTCAAGTGTCTGTAATCCAAAACTAGACGATATGTATTGTCTGGTTTTGTGAGAAGTTGGCCTGGTATATGCCGTTCACTAATTAAAGTGGACACCTTGCACCAGGGCAAATCGACTCTTATGGTAGATAGGTTTAAGACAACCTTTTAAAGAAAGCTATCCTAGTGGTAGCTGTGGAGAGCAGCCTTCAGGCTAAGTCTCGGAGGAATGTAAAGCAGCTTGTTTTACCATATAATCTCTTGAATCACCAAATGAAAAGACACCACACAGGTATATATATCAAATATATATGTATTTATTTCTAAATAACTCTCTACTAATCTCTTTATGAGATTAGAAGACAAACATATGCACAAATCAACGTTTCACAATAAGTTAAGCACAAAATATGGCTGGGGCCCTAGGGGCGTACCAGACCATATACTAAGTAAGAGACTTAGAAACAACGACTTGCAGGGAGACAAGGCCTAGGGCCTTCAGAAGTGCTGGGGCCTCACGAAACCACCCAAGGCAGGTAAGTAAAGGACCCACGGGGGACGCGTGCAGTGTAGATACACAGGCGCGGATCGCCGTTGACTTCAATGGGGCAAGTCGCGGTTGGAAATAAAGAGTTTTAGGATACTTCTATAGAACCTACAAGCAAGTCACTTACAGGGTAAGTCGTTCTAGGGCCCACACCCACAGGAGCACCGTAGTGCTGGAGTTACCTCACCCAGGGAAGCCGGGTGCACAGGTGTCCTTTGGTGTCGGGTTGCGGCGTCGTTTTCAATGGCGAACAAAGAAGACTTGCTGCTTGCGGGAGCTGAAGAAGTGTCCGGTGGAATCCAAGCCTGGATTCTGAAGAAGGATGACCTGAAAGCAGAGGGGACAGTGTTCAAAGTCACTTGGCAGTGACCCGGGGCAAGGAAGATGGATGCCCACCGTCGTCGGTCGCTTCAGGTCGGTTGCGGGTGCCTTGACTCTTCAGCCACGTGGTCCAGGAGGCGTCGACGACGACCAGGAGCTGGATTCGGTGTGTCCCTCGACGTCTGCAGCTGACTGCGGTGTCGGTAACTCGATCGGAGCCAACAAGCCTTGGCAGCCGCAAGTCTCGGGGAGATGAAGAAAAGTCGATGGCGCAGACCAGCAAGGTCTGTGGAACTCACCCAGCGAGGGTAAGTCAGGGCAGGCCTGGAGCAACCGGGGAGCCCTTTGGTTTCTTTAAGAAGTCTTCTGGGGACCCACAAGCCGGCGGGCAAGGGATCGCGAAGACACCTCGGGCGGAATCACTCAACAGGGGCCCACGGTCACTCGGGACGGTGTAGGCCTCTGATCTTCGGAGGGATTCCTGCTGGAGGTCGGGACCACACGTGGTCCAAAGCACAAGTTCGTAGGACGTTGTGAAGGGGTTGCACTCGACAATAGTGCACGGTACCCAGGGGTCGCGGTTCCTCGTTACTCGTGGGGTCCACTTGCCTCAGCTTCGCTGGGGACTCACGATGGCCTGGGAGAGGTCAGGAAATCCACTTCTTGGGCTGCAGGGACTTCGGACTCCGGCGGGAGCGGCGTAGTTTGCGACCGTCGTTGTCGTTTTTGGTGCCTGCCAAGCAGGGGAGTCACTCCTTGACTCCAAGGGAGATTCTTCTGTCTTCCAAAGGTAGTGGAACGTCGAAGGGCCAGGATTCTTCTGTAGAGCGTCGTCCAGGGGTTATCTGCTTTGCAATGGCAAGGTTCCCCCTCTTATACTAAAAGAGGGGATGGACTAGCTCTATGACCCCACCTATGGGAGGGTCAAGGGAGGGGTGGCTACACCCACTTCCCTTTGTCCAGTTTCACGCCAGAGCAGGGGCAGGTAGCCCCTGAGCTGGTTTGAACTGGCATATGCACAGAGGAGCCTTCTGCTCCCCCAGTGCAGGACTTCAAAGCACTCTAAGAGTGCACCCACCCAGCCCCAATACACTAAACCCTGTCTGGAAGGTGGTTACACCTCCCTGTGACAGGATGCCTATTGTTGGGCTTCCTCCACTGCGAGTTTCGGTCATCAGCAGGAGGGCAGCCCAGTGTCTGTGACTGGTGGCATCCATTTTGTGATGCCAGGGCTCTTTAGGATTCTACCGCGTTTCCACAGCAGGTACATGTCTTCTCCCTCTAGAAGGGTGGAATGCTAACCCCGCCGCCAAGATTGGCGGGGGGGGGGTAGTATTCCAAGATGTTTGACACCAAACACGACATGTTTTGATGCAGCCATTCCAAAGTTAGCATTTCCCGCGAGGATATAATGCACTTACGAGTATATGGTTTAACCGCATCCACAAACAGCACCAGAGAATAGACCCTGAGAGCTGCAGAGGGGCCCTGCTCAGGCAGAGGCACCCCCTCACATAGAAGCCAAGCACCCTGCCCTCAGGATTGATAGGGCCTGCCTTAGGGGTGACTGATAGGTTTATATGTGTGTGCAAGAGAGATATAGGAAACCTATATCTCAGTGAGGGGTGCTAGCACCACCTCACCCAGGCTGCAGTAGCAGGCCTGTGGTGTCAGATTTAGACTGCTTCCCAGGGGTGGCATAACACATGCTGCAGCCCCTGGTAGGCCTGTGAAGTACCTATGCCCTTGGCACCTAAGGTACCATATACTAGGGACTCATAAGGCACCACAGTATCCAATCACTAGTGCACCTAGAGTGCACTCCGTGTCGCTTAGAGAGAACAGAGAGGCTGGGGCCCTGATTGGCAGGGACCCAGCCAGACTATAGCCAGAAACCAGTGCTAACATCAGAAAAAGTGGGGGCAACATAAGAGGCAGATCCTACTCTCCTACACAACCCCCCCAAACGTAGGGACACTAAACTAACCTTGACCAGTTGAGTCTTCGTGTTCAAAGTGGAAATACCTTGAGAGTCCATCTGCATTGGCATGTTGGGTCCCAGGCCTATGTTCCACTGTATAGTCCATCCCCTGTAGGGAAATGGACCACCTCAAAAGTTTTGGGTTTTCACCTTTCATCTGCTTTAGCCATAGGAGGGGCTTGTGGTCAGTCTGAACTATGAAGTGAGTACCAAACAAGTATGGCCTCAGCTTCTTCAGGGCCCAAACCACAGCAAAGGCCTCCCTCTCTATAGCTGACCAACGTTTCTCTCTAGGGGTCAGCCTTCTGCTAATAAAAGCTACTGGCTGGTCTTGACCTTCATCATTCAGTTGAGACAGTACAGCTCCCACACCCAGCTCAGAAGCATCTGTTTGGACAATGAACTTTTGGTGTAGTCTGGACTCTGTAAGATGGGGGCAGTGCACATGGCCTGCTTTAGGTCTTCAAATGCCTTTTGACAGCTAGCTGTCCACTGAACCTTTTTTGGCATTTTCTTAGAGGTAAGATCATTCAAGGGGGTCACTATAGATCCATATCCCTTGACAAACCTCCTATAGTACCCAGTCAGGCCTAAGAAGGCTCTCACCTGTGTCTGGGTGGTTGGAGCAACCCATTCCAGTATGGTTTGGATTTTGCTCCGCAAAGGCTGAACCTGGCCTCCACCTACAAGGTGGCCCAGGTACACAACCTGACTCTGCCCTATCTGGCACTTGGTGGCCTTGATAGTGAGGCCTGCTTTCTGCAGGGCCTCCAAAAACATTTCTGAGGTGGACCAGGTGATCCTGCCAGGAGGAACTAAAGACAGCAATATCATCTAGATAAGCTGAGCAATAAGTTTCCATCCCTGCCAGAACTTTATTCACCAACCTCTGAAAAGTGGCAGGTGCATTTTTCAATCCAAAGGGCATCACCACAAAGTGGTAGTGCCCACCAGGGGTCGAAAATGCTGTTTTGGCTTTTGCATCATCAGCTAATCTGATTTGCCAGTAGCCAGCTGTTAGGTCAAATGTGCTTAGATACTTGGCTGAGGCCAAAGTATCAATCAGCTCATCTGCCCTTGGTATGGGATAGGCATCAGTCCTAGTGACTGCATTGAGGCCTCTGTAGTCTACACAAAACCTCATTTCTTTCTTACCACCCTGGGTATGAGGCTTGGGTACCAGGACTACTGGGCTAGCCCAAGGGCTGAGGGGGAGAGGATGTGGTCCATCCGCTAGACTGCCGACTTTGGTGCTGGAAACCAGGGTTCGAGCCTCGGGGTCGCGTCCACATCCTGTGATTCTGGGCAAATCACTTAATCTCCCCATGCCTGAATGTGTAATGTAAATACGGTGCTCATGTAAAGCGCTCCAATACCTTCGGGTCGAGTTCGCGCTATATAAATATGCAACAACAAGGGCTATCTGAAGGCTCAATCACGCCTAACTCCAACATTTTCTGGACTTCAGTCCTGATACAGTCCCTGACATGGTCAGGTTGCCTGTAGATTTTATTCTTGACAGGCAGACTGTCCCCAGTGTCCACCTCATGGGTGCACCAGGTAGTCTGACTAGGGGTCAGGCTAAACATATGTCTATACTGTTGCAGAACTTGTCTGCACTCAGTTTGCTGATGGTCAGTGACGCTGCTTGCCAAAGCAACACCATCTACTGACCCATCATCAGGGTTCTGAGAGAGCAGGTCAGGGAGAGGGTCACTCTCCTCCTCCTGGTCCTCATCAGTTGCCATGAGCAAGCCCATGTCAGCCCTGTCAACATATGGCTTTAATCTGTTGACATGAAGCACCCTTAGGGGGCTCCTGGGAGTTCCAAGATTCACCAGATAGGTGACTTCTCCTTCTGTTCAACTATTGTATGGGGGCCACTCCACTTGTCCTGGAGGGCTGCTGGGGCCACAGGCTCCAACACCCACACTTTCTGTCCTGGCTGGTATACAGTCAGCACAGCCTTTGGTCATGCCAAGCTTTTTGCAATTCTTGGCTGGCCTCCAGGTTTTTGGTTGCCTTTTTCATGTACTCTGCCATCCGGGAGCGGAGACCAAGTACATAGTCCATCACATCTTGTTTGGGGGGCTTGAGAGGTAACTCCCAGCCCTCTTTACCAAACATAGTGGACCTCTCACAGGATGCCCAAACAGAAGCTCAAATGGGCTGTAGCCAACCCCCTTCTGTGGAACCTCTCTGTATGCAAACAAAAGGCAAGGAAGAAGAAGGTCCCATTTCCGCCTAAGCTTCTCTGGGAGTCCCTTAATCATTCCTTTCAAGGTCTTGTTGAAGCGTTCAACTAAACCATTGCATTGTGGGTGATAGGGGTGGTGAACTTATAAGTTACACCACACTCCTTCCACATTGCTTTCAGATATCCTGACATGAAGTTGGTACCTCTGTCAGAAATGACCTCCTTTGGAAAACCCACTCTGGAGAAAACTCCAATGAGGGCTCTTGCCACCACAGGGGCTGTGGTGGTCCTCAGGGGAATTGCCTCTGGGTACCTGGTGGCATGATCCACTACCACCAGGATAAATCTGTGCCCAGATGCAGTCTGAGGGTCAAGGGGACCAACAATGTCAATCCCTACCCTTTCAAAGGGTACCCCCACCACAGGTAGTGGTATCAGGGGGCCTTTGTTGTGCCACCTGCCTTACCACTGGCTTGGCAAGTGACACAGGAGCGACAAAACTCCTTTGTGTCCTCTGACATATGTGGCCAATGAAAATGTGGAACAAGCCTGTCCCAGGTCTTGTTTTGGCCCAAGTGTCCGGCCAAAGGGATATCATGTGCTAAGGTCAAGAGGAACCCCCTAAACTTCTGAGGTATTACCAACCTCCTGGTGGCTCCAGGGGCTGGGTCTCTACCCTCAGAATATAGGAGTCCCTCATCCCAATAAACTTTATGGGACCCACTAGCACTCCCAGCAGCCTCAGCAGCAGCCTGCTGTCTGAGGGGTTCAAGAGAGGGGCAGCACTGTTGCTCCTTGCTCAGATCTTCCCTGGAAGGGCTCCCTGCCCCCAAGAACTCAACCTGGTCAGGTTCAAGTTCCTCTGGGGCAGTTCCTTCTTCAGGTTCTGCTTCACCTCCCTCTGGAAGTGAATCCTTGATCTGAGACAGAGGGAAGGCACTGCCTTAACCCTACTGCTCCTCCTCTTGGGAAGCATCTGGTCCATTGTTCCAGGATCCAGAGCTGGTTCAGTGTCATGCATTCTTGCTTGTGACCTGGTCACAGCAAATACCTCTGCAGGGATGCCCAACATCTCAGCATGAGTCCATAACTCTACTTCAGACCAGGCTGAAGTCTCTAGATCATTGCCCAATAGACATTCTACAGGGAGGTCTGCACTGACTACAACCTTCTTGAGGCCAGTTACCCCTCCCCAGGAGAAATTCACAACTGCCAGACTATGGTTGGTCTGGACATTGCTTGCATTGGTCACCTGGTACATTTCACCCAGGATGATCTGTCCAGGGTCCACTAGGTCCTCTGCCACCATGGTGACACTAGCACCTGTGTCCCTAAATGCCAAAGCCTGTTTGCCATTTATCAAAGGCTGCTGTTTGTACTTGCCCAGATTACTGGGGCTTACTAGGAAGGACATATCAATGTTTCCCTCACAAATCAGCATTGCCTGAGTGGTCACTCTGACTAGGTCAGAATCCACTCCAGAACCCAGGGTCAACCCTACTACACCCTTATTCTGCGTACCACCTCCACCAGTAGCTGAGCTAGGGGGCACAGTTGCCTTAGGGGCAGGAGTGGTGGTGGTTTGGTCTTTGGACTTGGTACAATCAGAAGTCCAGTGCCCTTTCTGTTTACAGAATTTGCACCAGGGCTTCTTTTGGCCTTTTCCCTTGTTGGACTGTGACTCCCCACCAGATGCAGATTTTGGGGCCCTGTGAAGACTTCTGGTCTTTTGACTTATCCCCACCTTTCTCAGAGCCTTTAGGATCTTGCTTCTTAGTGTCACCCCCTTGGTTCTGGGTTTTCTGCCTCACCCTGGTTCTGACCCATTTGTCTGCCTTCTTTCCCAATTCTTGGGGAGAGGTCAGATCAGAGTCCACCAGGTACTGATGCAACAACTGGTTCTGGCAATTATTTAGGATCTGTTCTCTCATCATCAGATTATACAATCCCTTGAAATCAGTAACCCTACTGCCAACCAGCCAACCCTCTAGAGCCTTGGTTGCACAATCAACAAAGTCAGTCCAGTCCTGAGTCTGTGCCTTCTGGGTATCTCTGAACTTCAACCTGTACTGCTCAGTGGTTAAGCCAAACCCATCTATCAGTGCACTCTTCAGGACCTCATAATCATCAGCATCCTCCTCTCTAACAGTGAGGAGCTTGTCTCTTCCTTTATCTGAAAAGGAGAGCCACAAGATTGCTGCCCACTGCTTTTGGGGGACCTGCTGTACTCTACAGGCCTTCTCCATAGCAGTTATCCACTTGTGGATATCATCCCCACTCTGGTAGGGAGGAACAACCTTGCTCAGGTTCCTATGGTCAGGAATATATTCTCTGCCTCTAGGGACACTGTTGCTGCCACCAGGGGGTTCTAACCCCTCTTTTCTAGAAGCTCTCTGGATCTCCAGGGCTTCCCTATCCAGTGCCAACTGCTTGGTTCTGAGGGCCACTCTGGCTTCCTCATACTGGAGCAGTTTGCACCTTCTCTCAGAGGAGGTCTCTCTTAAGGAAAAGTATGAGCTCCTCTGCTGGACAAATTCTCTGCCAGAGTGATAAGAGTGGTCAGATTCCCTGGAAGGGGATCTGTTCCTCTCCTCCTCTCTGTCAGTTCTCTTAGGGAGAATTCCTCTGTCCTTTTCAGGCTCCTTGGAGCCTGGCCCTTCAATCACAGAGTCTTGGTCATTCTGATTTTCATCATCTGACCCAGATACTATGACTGACCCACCCACTGATTCAAACCCTTTAGCTCCTAGAGCCAATCTAAGGTCATCTGCTGTTAGCAGATCTATCAGGTGCAGGGTTGAGGGACTCTGTCCTAGCCTCAGGTGTCTGTCAACACACATGGCTCTCAAGTCAGAGAAAGCCATGTCCTTATACTGAGGCTGAGTGGATCCACTGGGTCCACCCTTTAAGGACATTCTAGTGTTGTTCAGTGTTGTACTACCTACACTAGTTTGTGGCCTACTGATCCTAGCTTGAGCTGTGGAAAGGGTGTGCTATCCCTTGGCATACAGCTCTAAGTTCAGTAGAACTTATTGATACTAAGCTTGACTTTATATGTACCTTGAGTACCTATAATGGTTTTCAGTTAGTAATTCAAATAGAGATTTTCTGGTAAAACAATGGCAAGCTGGAATCCCACACGCTGCCCACCAATGTGAGAAGTTGGCCTGGTATATGCCGTTCACTAATTAAAGTGGACACCTTGCACCAGGGCAAATCGACTCTTATGGTAGATAGGTTTAAGACAACCTTTAAAGAAAGCTATCCTAGTGGTAGCTGTGGAGAGCAGCCTTCAGGCTAAGTCTCGGAGGAATGTAAAGCAGCTTGTTTTACCATATAATCTCTTGAATCACCAAATGAAAAGACACCACACAGGTATATATATCAAATATATATGTATTTATTTCTAAATAACTCTCTACTAATCTCTTTATGAGATTAGAAGACAAACATATGCACAAATCAACGTTTCACAATAAGTTAAGCACAAAATATGGCTGGGGCCCTAGGGGCGTACCAGACCATATACTAAGTAAGAGACTTAGAAACAACGACTTGCAGGGAGACAAGGCCTAGGGCCTTCAGAAGTGCTGGGGCCTCACGAAACCACCCAAGGCAGGTAAGTAAAGGACCCACGGGGGACGCGTGCAGTGTAGATACACAGGCGCGGATCGCCGTTGACTTCAATGGGGCAAGTCGCGGTTGGAAATAAAGAGTTTTAGGATACTTCTATAGAACCTACAAGCAAGTCACTTACAGGGTAAGTCGTTCTAGGGCCCACACCCACAGGAGCACCGTAGTGCTGGAGTTACCTCACCCAGGGAAGCCGGGTGCACAGGTGTCCTTTGGTGTCGGGTCGCGGCGTCGTTTTCAATGGCGAACAAAGAAGACTTGCTGCTTGCGGGAGCTGAAGAAGTGTCCGGTGGAATCCAAGCCTGGATTCTGAAGAAGGATGACCTGAAAGCAGAGGGGACAGTGTTCAAAGTCACTTGGCAGTGACCCGGGGCAAGGAAGATGGATGCCCACCGTCGTCGGTCGCTTCAGGTCGGTTGCGGGTGCCTTGACTCTTCAGCCACGTGGTCCAGGAGGTGTCGACGACGACCAGGAGCTGGATTCGGTGTGTCCCTCGACGTCTGCAGCTGACTGCGGTGTCGGCAACTCGATCGGAGCCAACAAGCCTTGGCAGCCGCAAGTCTCGGGGAGATGAAGAAAAGTCGATGGCGCAGACCAGCAAGGTCTGTGGAACTCACCCAGCGAGGGTAAGTCAGGGCAGGCCTGGAGCAACCGGGGGAGCCCTTTGGTTTCTTTAAGAAGTCTTCTGGGGACCCACAAGCCGGCGGGCAAGGGATCGCGAAGACACCTCGGGCGGAATCACTCAACAGGGGCCCACGGTCACTCGGGATGGTGTAGGCCTCTGATCTTCGGAGGGATTCCTGCTGGAGGTCGGGACCACACGTGGTCCAAAGCACAAGTTCGTAGAACGTTGTGAAGGGGTTGCACTCGACAATAGTGCATGGTACCCAGGGGTCGCGGATCCTCGTTACTCGTGGGGTCCACTTGCCTCAGCTTCGCTGGGGACTCACGATGGCCTGGGAGAGGTCAGGAAATCCACTTCTTGGGCTGCAGGGACTTCGGACTCCGGCGGGAGCGGCGTAGTTTGCGACCGTCGTTGTCGTTTTTGGTGCCTGCCAAGCAGGGGAGTCACTCCTTGACTCCAAGGGAGATTCTTCTGTCTTCCAAAGGTAGTGGAACGTCGAAGGGCCAGGATTCTTCTGTAGAGCGTCGTCCAGGGGTTATCTGCTTTGCAATGGCAAGGTTCCCCCTCTTATACTAAAAGAGGGGATGGACTAGCTCTATGACCCCACCTATGGGAGGGTCAAGGGAGGGGTGGCTACACCCACTTCCCTTTGTCCAGTTTCGCGCCAGAGCAGGGGCAGGTAGCCCCTGAGCTGGTTTGAACTGGCATATGCACAGAGGAGCCTTCTGCTCCCCCAGTGCAGGACTTCAAAGCACTCTAAGAGTGCACCCACCCAGCCCCAATACACTAAACCCTGTCTGGAAGGTGGTTACACCTCCCTGTGACAGGATGCCTATTGTTGGGCTTCCTCCACTGCGAGTTTCGGTCATCAGCAGGAGGGCAGCCCAGTGTCTGTGACTGGTGGCATCCATTTTGTGATGCCAGGGCTCTTTAGGATTCTACCGCGTTTCCACAGCAGGTACATGTCTTCTCCTCTAGAAGGGTGGAATGCTACCCCCGCCGCCAAGATTGGCGGGGGGGTAGTATTCCAAGATGTTTGACACCAAACACGACATGTTTTGATGCAGCCATTCCAAAGTTAGCATTTACCGCGAGGATATAATGCACTTACGAGTATATGGTTTAACCGCATCCACAAACAGCACCAGAGAATAGACCCTGAGAGCTGCAGAGGGGCCCTGCTCAGGCAGAGGCACCCCCTCACATAGAAGCCAAGCACCCTGCCCTCAGGATTGATAGGGCCTGCCTTAGGGGTGACTGATAGGTTTATATGTGTGTGCAAGAGAGATATAGGAAACCTATATCTCAGTGAGGGGTGCTAGCACCACCTCACCCAGGCTGCAGTAGCAGGCCTGTGGTGTCAGATTTAGACTGCTTCCCAGGGGTGGCATAACACATGCTGCAGCCCCTGGTAGGCCTGTGAAGTACCTATGCCCTTGGCACCTAAGGTACCATATACTAGGGACTCATAAGGCACCACAGTATCCAATCACTAGTGCACCTAGAGTGCACTCCGTGTCGTTTAGAGAGAACAGAGAGGCTGGGGCCCTGATTGGCAGGGACCCAGCCAGACTATAGCCAGAAACCAGTGCTAACATCAGAAAAAAGTGGGGGCAACATAAGAGGCAGATCCTACTCTCCTATAGGTTTGGATACAGGAAACAAAGGATTGTTCATTGAAGAGGTGCATGTTTCAATCACCCCTTGGTATTCAAGTTGATCTAAGATCTCCCTGACCTGTTTTTAGCTTCTTGCTTTATTGGGTACTGCCTTTGTGCAGTAGGTTCATTTTTTAACTGTATTTTATGGTGAGGTGAATCCTCATCCCATCCTACATGATTTTTGTATAATGCTGGGGCCTGGGCAACTGCCCATTTCCTGGCATAAGTATATTTTAGGTGAATTGGAATATGGTTGGAGAAGGCTGGCATAATGATGTCCTCGCCATGTGGGCACTCCCTGACAAATTGTGGTGGCCAGTCTTTTTCTGCTAGAAGTATATCATAACCCATTGAAAGTTTCTCCCAAAAGAGTGTTTTCACTTTTCTTGGTATGTCTCCCTCCATTCGGAGTGTTATTTCATATAACTTTTGTGGAGTACTAACCCTGGTGTCTACAGTTTCTACTGTGATGTACTCATTCAAGTCCACTATCTCCAGAAGTTCCTTCAGGTTCTGGCGAGCTATTGTGACTTCTGCTGCACTGTCCAGCATTGTCTGAGCCCATTCTCCGTTCTTGAGCTGTGTTCTCAGTATTCTCGGCATGTCTGATCTTCAGACCTGCTACCTTCTTTTTTGAGAATTGAGGTTTTGATTTATTTTTCTTAACGTGTTTGTCGTCTTTGGATTTCACGTGTTCATCTCTATGTTCTGACCGTCCTCTTCTTTCCGATGTCTGTGACGATATCTGAAAGGTATGAGAGGAACGTGTATCAGTATCTTGATACCTGTCAGGTTTTCTAAAATTATCCCTATTCCTGAGGTTATACCTCCTTACAGAGGGCTCCTTTTGAGGAGACCTACCTCGGGATTGAGAACGTGTCTCGTTTGAATTTTGTTTATAAGTTTCCCACTTCTTTTTAGAAGATGTAGGATTTTGTTTAATAGAGTCCTTCTCAGGACTTTCAGATAGTTTTGGCTTCAATGGTTTTCCACCCAAACTATCTCTGCCTAATTCTGCATAAGATTGTTCTATTATTCTGGGTAGCTCAGTTTGATGTTCTGTTACATCAAATTTCCTTAAGCGTTGGCGGATCGCCACTGATGCTGCCTCCCCTTTAATATTAGATAATATTATTGTTGAGACCTGGTCGAAGGTTTTCAGTAATTTCATACCTAAATTCAGAGCAGGCTCTGCCCCGTATTCGTTTTGAATTTGTTTCAGGACATCTGGTATTACTGCAATTGATGGAACACCATGGGGCATATTAACAACCAGGCGATAGTCAATTATCGCCGCTTTAGCGTCCGTTTTCGGACGGAAAGCGGCGATAATTCTATCGCCTAATCAGCAAGGTCACGCTATCGCGTTAATCCCTGCACTATCGCCCTTTCCCCCAACGCCCATCCTTGCATCTCTAATGAGATGCAAAGTGGGCGTTACTGGGCGTACCCCAGATGGGCTACGCTGTAAATATCGCCGATGTGCACATCGCGATATTTACAAGGCAGCTCACAGGATTATAGCAGACGTTAGATTTTGGCGAAAACGGCCGTTTTCGCCAAAATCTAACGTCTGCTATAATCCCGATTTAGCCATCCCTAACATAGGGGTGGTTTCTGCTGATACGACCACAGGGTCGTATCAGCAAGGTTATCGCTGCTTTGCAGGGAACATCGCTGGAAAACCAGCGATGTTCCCTGCAAAACGGCGATAACCTCGCTATCTCTGGGATTTTATCGCCCTGGAGAAGCGTGTTGTTAATAACGCGCTACCAGGGCGATAATTCCCAGAGATAGCCAGCGATAAGAAATCTATCGCTAAGCACGGCCAGCGATAATTATCGCTGGCCGTTGATAATATGCCCCCATGAGTTTTAGTATAGATGGCAGCAAAGACTGCGCCCCAAGTGGTGCAATCTTCCAGTTGTGGTGTGATCCCCATTGGTAAACAGATTGTTAGGATTCTGTGTTTCTCATAAGGGCTAGTATTAGGAAATACTGCTTCGATTTGAGTAATTTTTTGAGCTATCCAGAATGGAATTTGCTCACGTTTTATGGGCATTTTATCCATGACTGCGTATAAAGTCTGTGGAGTAATTTGTAGTGTATTCCCCTGTTGAGGGGTTTGATTTGGAATGGTCAATGGTGGTTGGACTGTGAAAGTCCGCATGACATATTGGACTAATTGTCTGTAAATTTTTATTAACTCTTGTAATTGAGTGAGTAATTCCTCGTCTGACATTACATCGATGTCAGGATGAGGAGTGTAGCCGGCTAGAATCGGCCATGTTGCTCCTGGTCTACCTAGTGGACCGAGCCTGGTAATGTTTCTGTGATGTTTTAGGGCGCCTTTAAACCAGAGATTATGCTCCTGGTATGTGAGTGGAATTTCAATATCCTCGAAAGGAATATATTCCTCTGGTGGTTCATCTTCTTTAAAGAAGTGAAACACTCTTGTGACTGGATTTGATTCTGGGAATACTATCCATGAATAGAATACCTCTGTCTGAAAGGATTTGTGTGCCTCTATCACGAAATTGCTCTACCGCCTCTTGGTGGTAGGCCGTGTTTTATAAGTTTTAGAGTGATGGCTCTCCTTAAATTTGGATGGATGTTTATAACACCCTCCTCGGTTTCATTTAAACCTGTAAAGTTATAAGCTGTTACGACTGGGTCAGCCGCAGCTACACCGTTCTCGGTGTCATTGTCCCCGTGTATGGACATTTGTTTTGTGAAAAATGTAGAACAAGTTTCAAGGAAACAAAAGATAAGGTGCACAATATTTTGGAACACTGTATCCTTCAACGTTAAACAAACCAAACAGCTAATATATAGGGTTTTTTGTCCTATTTAGCTTCGGCGGATACTTAACCCTACCCACTCCAGACGTCTTATGGAGTATGTGAGTAGGGGTCTCTGAGAGAAAAGCACGACTGAGTTACTCAGTATCTAGCGTTAAATTAGTGCCTTACCAAACCGTTGGGCGCCATGTAGTGTAGTTCCTATTTCCCTAATAGGCTCTGCGCATTGGAATAATATACCCTATAGGTTTGACATAGGACTGAGGTCAGTATGTCCCTATCGAGTATATTAAACGTAATTACTTTGTGCCAGCTAGCTCAGAGGCCACTAGAAACTCCTTGTAAACAAGAAGGGAGTAGTTTCTGGCAACCGCATAAACATGACAACTTTGTTTCCCTTTAGAATCGAAACACTCTCAGAATCGTGGAAACAATAGATAACAGTTTCACTCAGCTAATCGTGCATGCTTAGTTTCTTCAGAGTTACACAGAAAGAATAGACGGGCGTTTCAATAAAAAGGATTTATTGAACAGTCTTGTTTCTCGTGTAAGAGATATGAGCTGTTATGATCTCAAGACAGTATGCAAGATATATAATGTACAGCTTAAGCAGTAGAAAGAAATAATACTGCGCTAGCATTATCTTTTAGCTATCACACATATATTCATATACATAAATAACATAAGCTAAAAATGCGAGTACTCATACGATGCGTCTCTAAGCTAGTTCTACCCCAGTGTACCTAACCTAACCTAGGTGTAGGACAAGGTAAGAAGTAGGTGAAGTATTCTATAGTATGGTATACTAAGAGTCTGGCATGCCAAGAGTCCCTCTAGGTTCTAGTCAGCTCCATACCTTGAGAATGAGAAAGGTGGGAATCTCTTTCCGGGTCTCGAATTCTAACACCCCGCGAAGGGAGTCAGAACACTGCAAGCTGGATTCTCTGCGAGCAGGGATGACAGCGTCTCTTCTCAGTGCGTCAGGCCGGGACACGGGCTCCTCTAAAGTTGAGGTCTCCTCCTAACTTGCTTGGGCAAGGGAAGGTATATTTATACCTGGTAGGTGCCTTGGAATGTTAGCATTGATGTGAAGTCGGACAGAGGAAGACGTCAGGAATGAACCCTTAAGGAATAGCGGTTCATGCATAATAGATGAGTTCTTGGAGAAATCAATAATCCTGTGCTAGGGGAACTCCCAAGAGCTTAAGGGTCTGGTCTCTAAGAACTCGTTGTGACGTTAGGGTGGACGGATGTCGGTGACCATGCCTGTATTTGGAGTGCATGGCTAATGCCTAAAAAAGGACTGGCATTTTATGCCTATATAAGGGCAATGCGAAGTTTGCCTATATAAGCACATATTTCAGAAAAGCCTATATATGGACACCTAAAGCGGAATACAACACAAGTATTAGTGCCTTTGTGCCAGCGTCCCTGCATCAGTGCCATAGTGTTAGGCCCTTGTGCCAGTGTTCCATTGTGAGTGTCCCTGCATCAGTTCTTCAGTGTTGCTACTCTTATGTCAGTGTCCCTGCATCAGTGCCCCAGTACTGTTGCTCTTGTGCCGTTTTCCCAATGTCAGTGTCCCTGCGTGAGTGCTCCAGTGTTAGTTCCTTCATGCCAGGGTCTCAGTGTGAGTGTCCCTGCATCGGCAATCCAGTGTTGGTGCTCATGTGCCAGTACCAGGGTGAGTGTCCCTGCGTCAGTGTCCCAGTGTTGGTGCCCTTGTGCCAGTGTCCCAGTGTGAGGGTTTCTGCATCAGAGCCCCAGTGTTGGTGCCCTTGTGCCAGTGTACCTGCATCAGTGCCATAGTGATAGGCCCTTGTACCAGTGCCCCAATGTGAGTGGCACTTCATCAGTGCCCCAGTGTTGGTGCCCTTGTGTCAGTATCCCAGTGTCATTGTCCCTACATCAGTGCCCCAGTGTTGGTGCCGTTGTGTCAGTGTCCCAGTGGCAGTGTCCCTGCATCATTGCTCCAGTGTTTCTGCCCTTGAGCCAGTGTCCTAGAGTGAGTGTCCGTGCGTCAGTGCCCCAGTGTTAGTGCCCTTGTGTCAGTGTCCCAGTGTCATTGTCCCTGCGTCAGTGCCCCAATGTTGGTGCCGTTGTGTCAGTGCCCCAGTGTCCGTGTCCTTGCATCAGTGCCCCAGTGTTGGTGCCCTTGTGTCAGTGACCCTGCGTCAGTGCTCCAATGTTGGTGTCCTTGTGCCAGTGTCCCAGTGTTAGTGTCCCTCCGTCAGTGCCCCAGTGTTGGTGCCCTTGTGTCAGTGTCCCAGTGTCAGTGTCCCTACGTCAGTGAACCAGTGTTGGTGCCCTTGTCTCAAGGTCTCAGTGTTAGTGTCCCTGCATCAGTGCCGCAGTGTTTGTGCCCTTGTGCCAGTGTCCTAGAGTGAGTGTCATTGCGTCAGTGCCCCGGTATTGGTGCTCTTGTGCCAGTGTCCCAATGTGAGTGTCCCTGCGTCAGTGCTCCAGTGTTGGTGCCCTTGTGCCAGTGTCCTAGAGTGAGTGTCCGTGTTTCAATGCTCCAATGTTAGTGCCCTTGTGCCAGTGTCCCAGTGTGAGTGTCCCTACGTCAGTGCCCCAGTGCTGGTGCCCTTGTCTCAGGGTCTTAGTGCGAGTGTCCCTGCGTTAGTGCTCCAGTGTTGGTGCTCTTGTGCCAGTGTCCTAGAGTGAGTGTCCGTGCGTCAGTGTCCCAGTGTGAGCTTCCCTGCATTTGTGCCCCAGTGTTGGTGCCCTTGTGCCAGTGTCCCAGTGTGAGTGTCCCTGCATCAGTGCCCCAGTGTCAGTGCCCTTGTGCCAGTGTCCCACTGGGAGTGTTACTTCGTCAGTGCCCCAGTGTTGGTGCCCTTCTGTCAGTGTCCCAGTGGGAGTGTCACTGCATCAGTGCCCCAGTATTAGTGCCCTTGTGCCAGTGTCCCTGCATCAGTGCCATAGTGTTAGGTCCTTGTGCCATTGTTCCATTGTGAGTGTGCCTGCATTAGGGCTTCAGTGTTGCTACTCTTATGTCAGTGTCCCTGCATCAGTGCCCCAGTACTGTTGCTCTTGTGCCGTTTTCCCAATGTCAGTGTCGATGCGTCAGTGCTCCAGTGTTAGTGCCTTCGTGCCAGGGTCTCAGTGTGAGTGTCCCTGCATCGGCGATCCAGTGTTGGTGCTCATGTGCCAGTACCAGGGTGAGTGTCCCTGCGTCAGTGTCCCAGTGTTCCAGTGTGAGGGTTTCTGCATCAGAGCCCCAGTGTTGGTGCCCTTGTGCCAGTGTACCTGCATCAGTGCCATAGTGATAGTCCCTTGTACCAGTGCCCCAATGTGAGTGGCACTTCATCAGTGCCCCAGTGTTGGTGCCCTTGTGTCAGTATCCCAGTGTCATTGTCCCTACATCAGTGCCCCAGTGTTGGTGCCGTTGTGTCAGTGTCCCAGTGGCAGTGTCCCTGCATCATTGCTCCAGTGTTTCTGCCCTTGAGCCAGTGTCCTAGAGTGAGTGTCCGTGCGTCAGTGCCCCAGTGCCCCAGTGTTAGTGCCCTTGTGTCAGTGTCCCAGTGTCATTGTCCCTGCGTCAGTGCCCCAATGTTGGTGCCGTTGTGTCAGTGCCCCAGTGTCCGTGTCCCTGCATCAGTGCCCCAGTGTTGGTGCCCTTGTGTCAGTGACCCTGCGTCAGTGCTCCATTGTTGGTGCCCTTGTGCCAGTGTCCCAGTGTCCCTCCGTCAGTGCCGCAGTGTTGGTGCCCTTGTGTCAGTGCCCCAGTGTCCGTGTCCCTGCGTCAGTGCCCCAGTGTTGGTGCCCTTGTGTCATTGTCTCAGTGTCAGTGACCCTGCGTTAGTGCTCCAGTGTTGGTGCCCTTGTGCCAGTGTCCCAGTGTCAGTGTCCCTGCGTCAGTGCCCCAGTGTTGGTGCCCTTGTGTCAGTCTCCAGGTGTCAGTGTACCTACGTCAGTGACCCAGTGTTGGTGCCCTTGTGTCAAGGTCTCAGTGTTAGTGTCCCTGCATCAGTGCCGCAGAGTTTGTGCCCTTGTGCCAGTGTCCTAGAGTGAGTGTCATTGCGTCACTGCCCCAGTGTTGGTGCTCTTGTGCCAGTGTCCCAATGTGAGTGTCCCTACATCAGTGCTCCAGTGTTGGTGCCCTTGTGCCAGTGTCCTTGAGTGAGTGTCCGTGCATCAGTGCTCCAGTGTTAGTGCCCTTTTGCCAGTGTACCAGTGTGAGTGTCCCTACGTCAGTGCCCCAGAGTTGGTGCCCTTGTCTCAGGGTCTTAGTGTGAGTGTCCCTGTGTTAGTGCTCCAGTGTTGGTGCTCTTGTGCCAGTGTCCTAAAGTGAGTGTCCGTGCATCAGTGCTTCAGTGTTAGTGCCCTTGTGCCAGTGTCCCAGTGTGAGCGTCCTTGCATCTGTGCCCCAGAGTTGGTGCCCTTGTGCCAGTGTCCCAGTGTGAGTGTCCCTGCATCAGTGCCGCAGTGTTTGTGCCCTTGTGCCAGTGTCCCAGTGTGAGTGTCCCTGCATCAGTGCCCCAGTGTTGGTGCCCTTCTGTCAGTGTCCCAGTGGGAGTGTCACTGCATCAGTGCCCCAGTGCTGGTGCCCTTGTGCCAGTGTCCCAGTGTGTCAGTGTCACAGTGTGAGTGTCCCTGCATCAGTGCTCCATTGTTAGTGCCCTTGTGTCATTCTCCCAGTGTCAGTGTCCCTGCATCAGTGCCCCAGTGCTGGTGCACTTGTGTCAGGGTCCCAATGTGAGTGGCCCTTCATCAGTGCCCCAGTGTTGGTGCCCTTGTGTCAGTGTCCCAGTGTCATTGTCCCTGCATCAGTGCCCCAGTGTTGGTGCTGTTCTGTCAGTGTCCCAGTGGCAGTGTCCCTGAATCATTGTTCCAGTGTTTCTGCCCTTGAGCCAGTGTCCTAGAGTGAGTGTCCGTGCGTCAGTGCCCCAGTGTTAGTGCCTTTGTGTCAGTGTCCCAGTGTCATTGTCCCTGCGTCAGTGCCCCAATGTTGGTGCCCTTGTGTCATTGTCCCAGTGTCCGTGTCCCTGCGTCAGTGCCCCAGTGTTGGTGCCCTTGTGTCATTGCCTCAGTGTCAGTGACCCTGCGTTAGTGCTCCAGTGTTGGTGCCCTTGTGCCAGTGTCCCAGTGTCAGTGTCCCTGCGTCAGTGCCCCAGTGCTGGTGCCCTTGTGTCAGTCTCCAGGTGTCAGTGTACCTACGTCAGTGACCCAGTGTTGGTGCCCTTGTGTCAAGGTCTCAGTGTTAGTGTCCCTGCATCAGTGCCGCAGAGTTTGTGCCCTTGTGCCAGTGTCCTAGAGTGAGTGTCATTGCGTCACTGCCCCAGTGTTGGTGCTCTTGTGCCGGTGTCCCAATGTGAGTGTCCCTACGTCAGTGCTCCAGTGTTGGTGCCCTTGTGCCAGTGTCCTTGAGTGAGTGTCCGTGCATCAGTGCTCCAGTGTTAGTGCCCTTTTGCCAGTGTACCAGTGTGAGTGTCCCTACGTCAGTGCCCCAGAGTTGGTGCCCTTGTCTCAGGGTCTTAGTGTGAGTGTCCCTGTGTTAGTGCTCCAGTGTTGGTGCTCTTGTGCCAGTGTCCTAAAGTGAGTGTCCGTGCATCAGTGCTTCAGTGTTAGTGCCCTTGTGCCAGTGTCCCAGTGTGAGCGTCCTTGCATCTGTGCCCCAGAGTTGGTGCCCTTGTGCCAGTGTCCCAGTGTGAGTGTCCCTGCATCAGTGCCGCAGTGTTTGTGCCCTTGTGCCAGTGTCCCAGTGTGAGTGTCCCTGCATCAGTGCCCCAGTGTTGGTGCCCTTCTGTCAGTGTCCCAGTGGGAGTGTCACTGCATCAGTGCCCCAGTGCTGGTGCCCTTGTGCCAGTGTCCCAGTGTGTCAGTGTCACAGTGTGAGTGTCCCTGCATCAGTGCTCCATTGTTAGTGCCCTTGTGTCATTCTCCCAGTGTCAGTGTCCCTGCATCAGTGCCCCAGTGCTGGTGCACTTGTGTCAGGGTCCCAATGTGAGTGGCCCTTCATCAGTGCCCCAGTGTTGGTGCCCTTGTGTCAGTGTCCCAGTGTCATTGTCCCTGCATCAGTGCCCCAGTGTTGGTGCTGTTCTGTCAGTGTCCCAGTGGCAGTGTCCCTGAATCATTGTTCCAGTGTTTCTGCCCTTGAGCCAGTGTCCTAGAGTGAGTGTCCGTGCGTCAGTGCCCCAGTGTTAGTGCCTTTGTGTCAGTGTCCCAGTGTCATTGTCCCTGCGTCAGTGCCCCAATGTTGGTGCCCTTGTGTCATTGTCCCAGTGTCCGTGTCCCTGCGTCAGTGCCCCAGTGTTGGTGCCCTTGTGTCATTGCCTCAGTGTCAGTGACCCTGCGTTAGTGCTCCAGTGTTGGTGCCCTTGTGCCAGTGTCCCAGTGTCAGTGTCCCTGCGTCAGTGCCCCAGTGCTGGTGCCCTTGTGTCAGTCTCCAGGTGTCAGTGTACCTACGTCAGTGACCCAGTGTTGGTGCCCTTGTGTCAAGGTCTCAGTGTTAGTGTCCCTGCATCAGTGCCGCAGAGTTTGTGCCCTTGTGCCAGTGTCCTAGAGTGAGTGTCATTGTGTCACTGCCCCAGTGTTGGTGCTCTTGTGCCAGTGTCCCAATGTGAGTGTCCCTACGTCAGTGCTCCAGTGTTGGTGCCCTTGTGCCAGTGTCCTTGAGTGAGTGTCCGTGCGTCAATGCTCCAGTGTTAGTGCCCTTGTGCCAGTGTCCCAGTGTGAGGGTCACTGCGTCAGTGCCCCAGTGCTGGTGCCCTTGTCTCAGGGTCTTAGTGTGAGTGTCCCTGTGTTAGTGCTCCAGTGTTGGTGCTCTTGTGCCAGTGTCCCAGTGTGAGTGTCAGTGCGTCAGTGTCCCAGTGTTGTTGCCCTTGTGCCAGTGTCCCAGTGGGAGTGTCACTGCATCAGTGCCCCAGTGTTGGTGCCCTTGTGCCAGTGTCCCAGTGTGAGCGTCCCAGCATCAGTGCCCCAGTGTTGGTGCCCTTGTGTCGGTGTCACAGTGTGAGCTTCACTTCATCAGTGCCCCAGTGTTGGTGCCCTTGTGTCAGTCCCAGTGTGAGCGTCTCTGCGTCAGTGCCCCAGTGTTGGTGCCCTTGTGCCAGTGTCCCAGTGGGTGTGTCACTGCGTCAGTGCCCCAGTGTTGGTGCCCTTCTGTCAGTGTCCCAGTGGGAGTGTGTAGGAATCTGGCTCTGTATATACTATACCAAAGTGAGGTATAGTGTCCACCGAGTCCAGTGGAACCCCAAAGGTAGCAGAGGTAAAAGTAGATAGCACCTTACTCTCTATTTGTGGTAGTGTGGTCGAGCTGTAAGGCAGTATCAGAGGACAGTGTTAAGAATGTGTTGTACGCACTCAATCAGCAAATGATTGTCACACACTCAAAGACTGAGCTCAGAGCAATTGGTTTTGTTTAAAAATATTCTTTTAGTTATTTTATTTTTCTAGAACCAAGCAAGCCTGGCACAGGTAAGTGATAAGTACTTTGCCCTAATAATACAGTTTGTATTGCATTTGTGTATATACTTTTGATTTGATTACAGTAGAACTACTAGTAATGCAATACTTTAAAAGATTGCACATGTACTTTGTATTGGCTTTTTAGTAGAATGTCAAGTAGATTACTTTACAGTTTACTTTTCTTACGCAGTGCAGTATGCCTGGATACTGCACTGGGACATTTCCTGTAAACAGGTAAGTAAAACCGTTTTTGTTATTTGGTTACAGTTTTAAAGACTTTTATAGATTTTCCAACTCCACACTTAGAAACTTTTCACAGAAAAACAGTCAATGTTGTCCTATGGAGAAAAATAGGGTTAGCGGTTCAAAGGTAAGTATTAGGGGTGGACGGTAAATTCCGTTCCGGTCGCGGAATTTGCGGAATTTTGGTAATTCCGCGTTCCGTGGAGAACGCGGAACTACCGAAAATTCCGCGATCCGTGGCGTAGCGGAATTTTTTCCTTGTTTGCGCTTTAAAAATGCGTGTTTGCGCGCGCGGTAGCGATTTACCGGGATCCCTGCGTTCGCCGATGAGTTTTCCTATCCGTTCGCGTGCGCCTCGAGAGTGTGCGATCGCGAACACGTCATTCGGACGCGCCACCGGACATCCGCGTTCGCGAACAGGAAACACGCATCGCGAGCGGGCAGGACAAGTGAAACAAGATGGCCACGCCATTTGGTGACCGGATGGGTAAGTTCGCAAGATATTTCCCCCCGAGCATGCAAACAGCGTCCCCAAACATGAAAAACCCATCGCGAACGGGCGGACCAAGCAATTCCGCATGCTTGCGGAACTTTGCAAAGCTCGCGGAGATTTTTTACCGTTTTGCGGAACTTTGCGGAACGCGACTCTGCAAATTCCGCCCACCCCTAGTAAGTATACGATTGTGGGAGTTGTCATTCTGGGGGTAGACTCAGAGGTCCCCCAGGGTCAAGGAAGCTCTCTTGTTACACCCTCTGCTGAGGCCCAATGTTATCCAATGGAGGATAGGGGGCCTCCGGTTGGTGGCTGCTGACGAGCAGGCCACAAGGTTGTGGGAGCAAAGCTCCTGGACTTAAGCTTAGGGTAAATGGCGGTTCAAGCCAGCATAAAAGGTGCACCCTCAGCGGCACTGGGGTGGCCAGGTGAAGAGTGTTGTTTTGGCGTCGGGGGCCCTGTAGCTTTCAATGGGGAGTCTCCGGTTTGCAAACACACTGCAGGCTCGAGGACGAAGGTCTTCTGGGTGCGACCACCACTTGGAGAGGTAAGTTGGGATGCTGGGGGGGTTAGGCGCCATCGGTTGGGCCACCCAAGGCCGTGGGGCGTCGGGTGCATGGGTGCCTTTTAGGGTCTGAACTTCTTACCAGCTCCTGGTCGCGGTTGGGGGGACCTTCCGGTTTGAGGCTGCAGGCGTCGGCTGGAGGCTAGAGACAGGTCAGGGGTCACCGGATCTCAGGTCAGGATCGCTGGGGAGACCTCCTCGTGGTGTTGGGCCACTCAAACTCGAGCCGTGGGTGTCGGGTGCAGAGTGGTGCAGACTCGCTGACTTTGCCGGACCTGGAGTCTGTGGGTGAACAAATCCGGTGTTCACGGTAGACAGAGTCTTTTCTTTTGAAGGCAGGGCAGGTCCTCTGGGTTCCTGAGGCTGCAGGACACACCGGAGTTTCGCTTCTGCAGGTTTGAGGTGGGGACAGGCCGGTAGGGCTGGGGCCAAGTCAGTGGGTGTCCTCCTCTTCTTAGCTTAGGCACAGCTGTTTGGTCCTTCTTCTTCTTTTCTTCTTCTGGTTTCTTGTCTGACTTCTTGGTTCAGGGCTACCCCCTAAATACTGTATTTAGGGGGCGTTTTAGGGGTCTCGAGGTCTGTAGCCAATGGGCTACTGACCTTAGGGTGACTACACCCTTGGTGTGCTCACCCCACGTGGGGGGAGTGAGCACAATCCCTAATCCTGATTGGGGAGTGCCTGCCATCTGCAAGATGGCGGGCACTGAGGAGTGGGCTTCACCTTGCCTCCCAGACCTGAGGGGTGGAGTTGGCAGAGGTGGGCACACCTTCTGGGCTGGCTAATTTTTTCCGCCTGTCTACCTGCCGAAAAGGAGGGGAGACAGGAAGGGGCCGGCTCCTGATAGCAAGAAAGGCTGGGGGTCGCATTACAAAGGCTGCAAGGCCTTTGAAGTTCCCCTGCCACAGATGGCTCTTCCTGGCCTGAAGGCCAGAAAGGCTTTGTTTCTGGGCTCAGGGAGCAAAGGCTTCCACCCTAGGGGTCCAGAAACATGTCTTGTGGTGGCAGGCTGGTGTTTTTCCTTGTCAGGGAACCCACCAGAGGCTGGCCGTTTTTCAGAGGGCATCTCTAAGATGCCCTCTGAGTGCATTTTTCATTAAATCCCACACTGGCATCAGGGTGGGTTTAATGTGCTGAGAAGTGTGATACCAAACTTCCCAGTTTTCAGTAAAGCCATTATGGTGCTGTGGAGTTCGTAATGACAAACTCCCAGCACCATATACTCTTAAGGCATTACTGCACTTACAATGTCTAGTAATTGGTCTAGACACTGTAGGGGTACAGGGCTCATGCACCTGTACCCTCCCGTGCTGGTGCCTCTGTGTCATTGTTGGTGCCCATGTGTCGGTAGCCTGGTGTAAGGTTGGGTACCTCTGGGCCAGTGTGCCAGCATCAGTGCCCCACATCATGTTATTGTTTGTGCTCCTCTGACAGTGTGACGGTGACAGTGCTGGTGTCTCTGATGTCATTGTTGGTGCCGTGTGTCCGCGCCAGAGTGTCAAGTTGGGCACCTCTGAGCCAGTGTGCCAGCCTCAGTGCCCCAAATCATGCCATTGTGTGCTTATGAACCTCTTATACCACTCCAAATCTGCTCTGAAGCACTGAGAGGCAAGAAGAGGTCTGGGGCTGAGGATAAAGAGAGCTTGGACATGAGTGTTTTAGGAAGGAGAACTTGAAAAAAAGTTGTAACATAATCTGTTTAGTTCAATTCAATTATCTTTATTCGGATAAAAAACAACAGGCACATGCATCAACCATTTTTGCAAGCGCAAACGGTGTGATTCGCAAAAATCGGCCTTTTGCGCCCGCAAAAATGGCATTTGCGATGCATCAAGGTTCAAGGCACTCGCAATTTGAGAATTCGCAATTAATTGCGAGTTCTCAAATGCGATAGCATTTAAGGAATCGCATTTTGCTATTCCTTAAATGCAATGCAAGAACCACTTTGAAGTAGCGATTTCGCTATTAGGGCGCAAATTACCATGAAGTTGAACTTGATGGTAATTTGTAAAAACTTTGAAAAATGCACTAAAGTGTATTTTTCAAAGTTGTAGGTTACACACACACATGTCCTTGGGACATGTGTGTGCGAACATTTGTGCACAGATCAATTTCAGGGGTGCAACAGGGTGTCCTTTTGACACCCTTGCACCTTGAAATTGCATGCGCAATTTGCGAGTACCAATTGGTACTCGCAAATTGCGCATGTACTTCCCATTCATTCCTATGGGCCTGTAGGCCCATAGGAATGAATGGGAAGCCATTCCTTATTTGCGACTCGCAATTTGCGTAGTCGCAACAGTGAATGTGTAGGAATCGCTATTTTTATAGCGATTCCTACATGCATAGGCTTTTGCGAGTTCCTAATTGCGATTCCTTAATAATCGCAATTAAGGACTCGCAAAATCCTACCTTGATGCATGTGCCTGCAAATCCATAAAAGAGGCAAGCACATGGAATAAATAAATACATACATAATCATAAAATTGTTAAAAGCAAGCACATGATTCTTCAATACGTTACAAACTATAAAGTGTAGTTAGACAAAGTTCATTGAGATGCGGGCTCGAACTGCAATTTTCAGAAATGTGCCCACACGGGTTATTAGCTCGTCCTCGGCCAGTACGAGGAGAGTTTTGTAGGCATCTCTAAAATCAACATAAGATCTTTTTTTAAAAAAGGGAGCAGGAATGATTTAGTATATTGTTCCTAGAACCTACAAAAAAATAAAAAATGTAATAAGTTTTGGCCCGAATGCCAGTTACATGGACAAGGGATAAAGTCAAGATCTGCTTGAAAGCCCAGAGGGAAGCATAGTAGATACTTTTTTTTTTAAATTTATTTTTATTGACATTTTGGTACAGTGCAACAAGCATTGCAAATAAAAAGGAAAAAAACAACTAGCCAGTACAGACTCATGACATAAATGATCATATTTCACGTAACATGTCAATAACAAGTGTGATGTTCGCGTGCTCAGTCCACAGTGCTATATGGAAGAAAAGTGAGATTAGTCAGAGTACAGGTGCTCACAACCATTAACAAAAGACCAGACGATATCTCTGCATGGGAGTCTTTACCCACTCATTCCAGATGACGCATCCCTTATGGATTCTGATGTATGGAAGTGACCACAGCTCCTCCCCTCCAGTCTGCCCTTCCCGTGCCAGCATCTATACTCACGAACAGTAGCTCCGCCCAAGTCGCCCACTCCAAATCACGATGGTGCAGTTCCACCCTCCACACTACGCTCACGAGCCCACATTACAAATGGTTCCCATATGTCCCTAGGTCTGGACGTCGAGGGCATGAGCTCCCAGAAAGTGGACAGCTGTGAATGACCATATGAGACATCTCTAATCCCTTCATTTAGAGAAGGGATCCCTCTCCGCTCCCAGGGTATGGCAATTTGGCGTTTAGCAAATAAAAGGAGCGTAGCATGCAACTTTCGGACCTTCACCGGGGTGTCCTTCACATATCCCAGCAAACCCAGCAAGGGGTCAGGATCAGCAGGAGCGGCAATGATCTGCTGGATAGCAGTGAAGACACTGGACCAGTATGATGTCAGTCGGGGACAACTCCATGCTATGTGCAAAAAGGTTGCTGCGGGCTCGCCACATTTCCAGCAGCTGTCATCGTCTTTCAATCCCATACGGTGCAACCCAACCGGTGTCCTATAAAATCTATGTAAAAATTTAAAGTGTATTACCCGAAGTTTATAGTTAGGGGACAGTGCCGTAAGTTGACCACAACAATAGGCCCACCGGTCATCTGTGAGCGGACAAGGGAGTTCCTCATTCCATGCCAGGAATGCCCGAGGCTGTGTCACAGGTGCTGAGGTCTGCATATGTGTATAGATCCGTGTAATTAGTCTGCGAGAAGAGGCTGTTTTAAGCACGTTTTCTAGTGCAGGCAAAGCGTCCGGGGGGCTTGGGAACGTGTCATGTAAGGACCGGCAGGCAGCACGGAGTTTATAATATATAAAAAGGTCGGAGAATGGCACCGTCTCACCCTCCTCTGGAACCGGGGGTGGCCAGAACGTCTCTCCAGGGTATAAATCCGTGAAAGTGTGCAAACGCAGTCTTTGCGCTACTGTCTTGCTGATGCTGTCGCCTACATTGGGTAGCATAGGATTATGAGCCAGGGGCATGGAAGGAGCATACAATATAGGGGCACCAGCTCTTTTCCGCATCTCATTCCACGCCCAGCGCAAGGTCTCCACTGTGTCTACGCCATCTCGGGGGCGCCTATAGGGCTGATACAACGCTACTTGCAGAGGGACGGGTGCGGCAGCGTCCGTTTCTACAGCCACATGAGGCTGAAACGCAGTTGGGTGAACCCAGTAGTAAAGAAATTGAGCCTGAGCACTCCATGCATACAGCTGCATGTCTGGGGCTCCCAGTCCCGCCTGCCGCAGTGGGAGCATCAGCAGGTCCCACGAAACGCGCGCCTGTCCGCCCGCCGCGCCCAGACCAGGGACACTAGAAGGGATCTGACCAATTTGAAAAAGGTTTGCGTGAGGGGAATGGGGATGTTGGCAAATAAATAAAGAAATTTCGGGAGAACCACCATTTTGACCAGTGCAATTCTCCCGGCCAGGGAGAGCGGGAGCTTAGCCCACTCTGTTACTTTCTCCTCCAGCCAAGCCACAGCGCGGCCGTAGTTCATGTCCCATATTTCCTGCATATTTCTGTTGAGCCAAACGCCCAGATATTTAACCGGATCATCTGCCCATTTGAGGGGGAACTCAGAAGGGGCCAGAATAGTGGCGTCCATTAAAGGGAAGATGGTTGATTTAGCCCAGTTAATGGAGATGCCGGAAAGCCCATCAAATTTAATGAATTCGCAAAGGAGTGTATCGAGGTGTAACGTCGGGTCCGTGACATACAGAGTGACGTCGTCTGCGTATAAGGAAATTAAGAGGCTCCTAGAGTGAAACCCAATCCCCCTGGCGGTGTGATGCTGTCGGATAGGAGCAGCCATTGGCTCCATCGCTATTGCGAACAGCAATGGGGACAAGGGACATCCCTGTCTTGTGCCACGCGAAATTGCAAAGGGTGCAGACATGAGTCCATTCACCCGGAGTCGAGCCATGGGCCGCGTGTAAAGTAGCCGAATCAAATTAATGAACAGCGGGCTAAAGCCCATGCGACCCAATATGGCAAATAAATATGGCCATTCGAGCGTATCGAACGCTTTTGTAGCATCAAGAAAAACCGCAGCAGCTTGCAAATCTGGGTGGAGATAGTGTAGCACAGAAAACACGGTCCTGAGATTATGGGAGGTTGATCTCCCAGGGATAAAGCCCGATTGGTCCGGGCGGGCAACCAAGGGGAGCAGCAGCTGTAGTCGGTTAGCAATAAACTTTGCCAGAATTTTCACGTCTACATTAATGTAGAAAAGATAGCCGACACTGAGTAAGTAGCACGTCTTGTTTATTGACCATCCACTCTCCTAAACAATTCACTTCACTTCAACATTCCATGGTAAGCTCTTACAGAAGATTCCATTAGGGTATATGGAAGAGGGGTGATGGAATGTACCATGTAAAGTGCAGATTACAACACACCTCCCTTCGATAATTAACATTTCACAACTTTGTCGCAACTCCACAGTTGTCCATTTTCTAACAATACAACATTTTTGAAAACTTTAGATATTCTACAAGGTGGGTAAAACTTGCTCTGGTTACTGTGGTCCTTGACACTGCGTTTAACCTGTACAAAGTCTCCCACTTCCCAATCACTTTGTTTAACTCCATACTTGGTGTCATACCAGTTCTTATAATCTTTCTGATGGTGTAAGATTTTCCTTCCCACCCCCTCCGTGTCAACATTCACAGGTCTTCCCCCTCTTAGCCAATTGGGGTTGAGTTTAGTCCCAGGTTCTCTACCCCTAAGGGAGACAAAAAGGGAGATTCCAGTAACGGAGTTGGGTGTGGTGTGGTATGCCCACAGGCATTCACACAAGGAGGATTCTACTTCATGACCGCTTGCTACAGCCAACTGGAGATGTTCCTTTATGAGTCGGTTTGCCCTTTCAACCAACCCATTGGCTTTTGGGCAGTACAAATCACAGCAAATCGTCGCCAGTGTAGAAAAGATAGCCAACACTGAGTAAGTAGCACGTCTTGTTTATTGACCATCCACTCTCCTAAACAATTCACTTCACTTCAACATTCCATGGTAAGCTCTTACAGAAGATTCCATTAGGGTATATGGAAGAGGGGTGATGGAATGTACCATGTAAAGTGCAGATTACAACAATTAATTAACGACAACTTCCGATATGAGTCTAATTCGTTTTTGGGCTTTCCGGGTTTCAGTAGGGTTATAATAATTGCTTCCCGCATGGACGGTGGCAATACACCTGAGGATTGGGCCTCCTCAAATAGCGCCAATAGATGCGGCGCCAGCTCCTCCACATGCGTCTTGTAGAAGGTGGTGGTCAAGCCATCCGACCCGGGGGCCTTGTCTAGTGGCAAACTCTTAATTACCTGAGTAATGTCCTCCACTGAGAAGGGGAAGTCTAGATAATCCCTATATCTCTGGCTCAGCCATAACAGTTCCAGAGAGTCGAGAAAAGGCAGCAGGCCCTCCGGTTCCGACTCTTGGGTGGCTGTGTAGAGCTCCGAGTAGAATCGGTGGAATTCATTTAAAATCCCTGTCTGGCCTCTGATGGCATCTCCCTGGGCGCCTCGCAGTTCGGAAACGTAGGCCGTAGAGCAGGGGGGGGTCGAATCATTGCCGCTAGAGTTCTCCCCGGCCTGTCCCCCTCCCCATATCTCCTAGCTTGAGCGTGTTTCCCCAGAAATTTTACTTGCCGCTGCGCCTCTTCCTCAAATTCAAGCAGCTTCTCCTTCAAGGGGGCTAGGGACTGTGAGTCGTTAGAAGCAAAGAATTTGGTTTCTAGCTCCTTGATCTGTGTTTCGAGAGATGCGAGCGTGCCACGGATGGCCTTCAGCACCCCCGCTTGTCTGGCTATGCATTTACCCCTAATGACGACCTTAAATGCCTCCCAGAGAGAGGACTCTGTGTCGACTGAGCCAGTGTTGAGGGTAAAATAGTCAGTAACATCTACTCTGATCTCTTCCTTGAATGCCTCATCTAATAGCGCGTTTGGGGGTAACCTCCAGGTGAACAGTCGTGGAGTCGAGAAGCACTATCCGCAAAAGGCATGGTGCATGGTCTGATAGGGACCTGGGGAGGTGTGTGACCTCGCACGTCCAGTTGGCCACATCCTTAGAAACCAACCAAAAATCCAATCGTGACCAAGCCCTGTG
Source organism: Calotriton arnoldi (assembly GCA_963921515.1). Lineage (NCBI taxonomy): Eukaryota > Metazoa > Chordata > Amphibia > Caudata > Salamandridae > Calotriton > Calotriton arnoldi. The sequence continues at coordinate 921,920 of CAWUFW010007322.1, forward strand.
ATACTCAGATATGCATGTACCCTCTGTAGTCAGTGGGTGAGAGTTCCTCCAAATGTCCACCAAATTCCCATCTGTGATAATGGCACGTAGTGCGGCACTGGCGGAGGGGTGGAGCGTACGTGATGTCCCTTTCCTATCTAGCTCATCATGTAAGATGGCATTAAAGTCTCCCGCCCAGATAATGGTATCACAGTTCAGCGCTTTGACTCTGGCCCAGATATCCTGGAAGAAGCTAGGAGAATCGACATTAGGGCCATAGATCGCTACTATTACCATAGGAAACCCACCCAAAGTGCCCGTGAGTATAATAAATCTACCTTCCGGGTCAGTCTGCACCACCCCCTTCCTCCAATCTAGTCCTCTTCTAATTAGTACAGCAACTCCCCGGGAGTAATTCGAGTAGATGGATGAGTATACCGTACCCCACCTATTGTGCTTCAGCCTGGGGGAGGGAACAACATTAAGGTGCGTTTCCTGCAATACACAGATGTCTACTTGATGCCTTAACAGGTATGCATGAACGAGTCTGGACTTCCTCCCATCGTTTAGTCCACGAATGTTCCAGGTTAGAAAATTGAGACTAGACATCTGGCGACCAGTTCACTAAAATGTGCAAAGAAAGTAGGAACAAAGCAACGCATCTCAGACAATGCCATCCAGTTACGGACAACAAATCCACATAGTTGTAGCCTGGCTTTAAACAAATAAACAAACCCCCCCACCAACCCACCTCCCACACCAACCCCCCAATCAGGTTGTAGAGATCCCACTCCCAGCAACAGAAAGACAATGAGAACATTAGGGAAACCTCCCATAGGGGCGTAGTACCACCAGCGTACTCCCCTGCAAACACTGGGTGGCCAAGAGAACTGCAAAGAGCTATGCCTAGAAGTTAACAAACGCAGCACATCGACCATCCTGATGAAACCATCAATATGTGTGACATAGCATCATATACAAAGCAAAACAGAGAAAAATGGCTTGCCCCAATTAAACCCCGCAGACAAAGCGTGCAGTGGCATCAAACCAGTCAGCGCCCAAAGTCGACATACCCATCAGAGCAGAGGAGACCCAAAAGCACCCACTTGGAAAAACCACCCCAGTACCACAGTATAAGCGGCACAAGAGTCCCCTTCACAATTTAAAGCACAGTAGTACAAGGCGAAAAAAGGATCAGGGCTGCAATAAGTTAGTCATTGTCGCACAGCCTGTCGTCCGCTCGGTCTGCAGAAGTGGAACCTTGTTTGGACTTCTTCCCACCAACATGCTTGGCAAATTTCAGGGCGTACTTAGCATCCGTAAAAAAGTGTGCAGTTCCATCATAGGTGACTTTGAGTTTCGCAGGGTATAAAAGTGAGTAAGGGATTTGGGCCTGCAGTAGGAGACGTTTAGCAGGCAGAAACTCACGCCTCGCCAACTGCACTGCAGGCGTAAAGTCAGGGTAGGAGGAGATCTGATTACCTTTGTGCGTGATGGTCCCCTTCTCTCGTGCCAAGCGGAGGATAAGATCTCGGTCCTGATAGTTCAAGATCTTAGCTAGGATGGGTCTGGGTCGCTCCAACTGGTGGTTTTAGACCCAGGGTGCGATGTGCTCTCTCCACGGCAAATACCGCAGAGAGGTGGTCCTCGAAGAGCTTGCGAAGGAGGTCAGCCACGAAGGTCTCCATCTTGGCTATGGCTGTCGTTTCCGGTATGCCCGTGATTCGCAGGTTGTTGCGGCGCGACCTGGCCTCCAAATCTTCATTCTTAGCGCCGATTATGCCCAACACCTTATCCATATGTAAAAGTTGTTCTTTGGTTTCCAATTGGAATTCATGGAAGTCTGAGGCCCTATTTTCGAGAACATCCAGCCGGGTCTCATGCGATCCCACCTGTGACTTTACGGCATCCAGTTGGGCAGTCAGTGTGTCTAGCTTGGTGTCAATATTTCGCAGACTGGATCTCATTCTCAGCATCAGAGTACGTAGATCTTCACCACGGTCTTCCGCCTGGGACTCCGATGATCTCTCTGCGTTCGCCTCTGGATCGGACTCCGTGAGCCTCGTGGACCGCCTCTGATCAAAGGTTAGTTTAGGTTGTTTCGCAACTTGTTTCCCCATGGTGTATGCAGGTGTCGCCTGTCGTGCGCGCACAATTCACTGGCTTAGCGTGAAGCACCCAATGTGCGCAATGTAGGGCCTCTGCTGCACTTGGAGTCTGAGGAATGGCGCAACCACGGCCCAGCCGGTCTCAGTGCTCTCCTGCCACAGACAACCCCGCAGATGCGAACTCTCCGTCTCAGCGCCCACCCCTCTGATGTGCATGGAGGAGGCCACGTGCAAACAGCAGACAGCGAACCCTGCTAATCAGCGTGAGCTGCACATAAGGTCCAACAAAAGACAGAGAGGGGTCGCGGATGCACCCGATCACGTGCCTCCCAATCCTCGACCAGACCTGCGGGGTACTCCAGCGACAGGTCTCTCAATGTCAGTGTCCAACCGACCGCACCCCTGCCTGGGCCCTCACACACTTCGCAAGGGGGGAGAAGATGGCGCACGAGGGAAGCCTCTAACCGCCACACGATCAACACTCCTCACAGCCACCAGCCTCTGCAACGTTTTCCCAGATGCGGGCCGCGCCAGTGTTTTCCTCTGTCCCGCGGGTGTTCACTACGGGGCCTGGCGCCAAGGGCTCGCGCCTCCAATCCTTGAGCCGGCGCGGCCTTTCCCTTCACTACGGCGCTGCCGCGCCGAGCCTTCACAAGTATATCGGGGCCAAATCAGCGCCGCTCGTTAAACCAATGCTGGCGCGCACCTCACCTCCTCAGTCCCGGGTACCCGGCGGTCAGCTCCTCCGCACACAGGATCCTCAGCAGACACTCTCTCCGGGCGCAGCCCGCGACATGTGGCGTGCCGCGGACTCGAGTTCCTGAGCAGTCCATCCCCCCCACCAGGAGGGTGAGCGCGCAGGGCCGGGTCCTCCTCTCTTCGGGCTCGGATCTTGCCACAAGCGCCGCGTGCAGGAAAACTGATCGGCTCACGCGATGCACCACTCGTCCGGGATTGCTCGGATCTGTAATTAGCACGGCAACAACGCTCTAGCTGCCAGGATAAATGTAGGATTAGGTCTCGGCCGGCGGAGCTCGCTCACAGAGCGGTCATTCCGCAGCTCAGCAGGCCACACCCCCAAGTATAGTAGATACTTGATAGTGCCAGGTTTTAGGCGGAACAGGAGACCACGCTCCCATCGACCCATTGGTTTAGTCAAATAGCTGGCTAAGTGTTGATTGTTCTCAATATTCAAGTACACAGCTATGCTAGATTTGCTGGACTGTGTGGCCAGTCTTTCCTTGTTATAGTACCCATACAGGGCCACCCGCAACTCCTTTTCGTTTACAGTATCTAGATCATTCGGATTATCAAAAGCATTTCCATCACTAATCCTGCATAAACTGGATCTTACCTAGGCTAACCATAGGATTTCCATGCCTTTCTCGCATTTAAGACAGTCAACTATAATATCTCTGGTGAGGGACTCTGCCTTGTTTTTCTATATGCTTAACCAAAATAGGGCAGGGAGCGCTCTAATAAAATCTTCGATATAGTGCAGCTTAAGTTCACTATGGCACGCAAATTGAGAAGATGAGATTAGGGTGCCCAGAAGCCAGTGACAAAACTTATTCTCCTCAAGCTGAATATTATGACATTTGGCATTGCCCCAAACCTCAGCACCATATGTAGCTGTCGGTGTACACTGACTTTTAAAGATTTTTAAAATAGGTAGGATAAATCCCTCCCCCCTCCTGGGTTGGGACAGGCTAAGTATTGTGTTAACTGACCTAGAAAACTTGGTCCTGCAATAAGCAATATGGTCTGTCCATAGACCATTAGCAGCAAAAACCAAACCCAGGTAGGAAAAAGTGCAGGTGCTTGATAAACTCTGGTCGCCGACATGGAGATCGTTCAGCACATACTTCCTAGGTCCGCAGGCCATTATAAAAGATTTTTTAAAATTTGTACACAAATCTAAAGAGGCCATAAAATCAACAAAGCCTTGCACTAGAAGACGCAGGGCTGGAGGGGTGCGGCCCAATAGGACCGCATCATCAGCGTATAATAGGTATGGAAGTATAGACTCATTGATTCTTGGGACATCATTAGTGAGCGTGACTAAAAACTTGTGAACATTTTTAATATATAAGATAAAAAGTAATGGCGAAATTTCGATGTAGATAGGCTAAGAAATGCACTATTGTCCCATCCATTCCAGTTTACAACAGGAGAGACCATAACCGCGAGCGGTTAACAAAAGCAAATGCGGAGGTCAGGTCCATGAACGCCAGGTATATTGGTGAGCGCTTCACGATTAAATATTTTGCAATTAGCAAATTTAAATTGAGGCACTGCTCTATTGTGCCCACCTTATTTCTAAAACCCAATTGGCAGGGATGTAAATTAGTGTTCTCCTCTGCCCAATCTTTGATCATATATAGGACCCTACCAGTATTTTCAAGGTTGTGTCTATGAGAGAAATGGGCCTCTAGCAACTCGGTAGCGAGCGATTGCCCTTTTTAAAAATTGGTACAATGATAGAAGTTGACCATGTGCTTGGCAACGGGGAGTTGGGTAAATTATTAAAAACATTAAGCAAGAGGGGGGCCCAGACATCAGGATTATGTTTAATGAGGTCTATCGGCACCCCATCTGGTCCTGGGGCCTTGCTGCCTATGCTCTGAGCTACAGCTTCCTCTACTTCTGATAAAGAAATTACGACTCCCTTGGGATTTGGCAGCTCTGGTATTTCCTTATCATTTTGTGGAGCTGCATATATTGCTGAGTAAATGTGTCTCCCAGGCTTCACTGGTAATATTACAGCTTATCTGTGAAAGAGCTAGGCCCACCGCCCGCATTTCTTTTATGGCGGTCCAAAAGAGTTTTCCATTCTTTTGGCACGCAGTGTTGGCAAGTGAGTCCCATCAGGAGATCAGTAACTCTTCCCTCCTTGATGAAATCACCAAATTATATTTTTTCCTCAACATTTGTACTGTCTGTGGACACCTTTGGTTTGCCACCAGAGCCCTACCCAGCTGTTGGTTTGCTACTGAGCAATGATGATTAAACCATCTAGGATTGTAAGGTAAGGAGCGAATAGGTTTTATAAGCTCAGTCCTGATGGTCAAACAAAGATTAGAGAATGCGATGACCACTTCAGGATTAGGATCAGCCGGTGTCAGACAAACCTCTATCAGTGCAAGGTTCTCACTTACCACTTTATTAAATAACTACTCAGGGTCAACCCCTCGCTACACCAATCGGAGATTATCTGCTGAGGATACCAAATTCCTTGCGCCACACTCTATTTTGTATGCAGACTTAGGCGCCATTTTAAAAGCCACTTCTATTGGGTTATGGTCACTATGCAGTGTCGCCGCGACTTTATCATACAATAGAAAATCCTCTAGATGAGGGGAGATAAAAATATAATCAATTGTTGTGGCGCAGCCCCTCCCTCTATAAGTCGGGAGCGATATGTCATTGCTTACCGAGCCAGTGATATCCATGACATTGCTCAAATTTTGGGTTAGCAGGTGTTCCATTAACTCTACGACCCTGTTACAAGTTGGGGCTCTGCTGGGGTTGCTAAAACCAGAATCCTTTCCTGTCAATTTAGCATTAAAATCGTCAGCCAGACAAATGCCTGCTGTATTATCAAAGTTTTTCGAGTTTCTTAGGGCAGTAATATAATCAAAAAGATTGATAAAATTAGTATTAGGTTTATTATTCATTATTATAGAAATTTAACAAATAAAGTGTCATGCCTCTTTTATATCTTAAAACTTGAAAGCTATCATTATGGGTGGGTATAATCTTGGTACAACCCCCTGCATTAATGTTCACCCATATTGCTAAACCACCAGTAGGTCGGTCCGTTTTGGGAAGTGAGGCAAGGTTGTTATAACACTCAAACCCTTCAAGATGGATATGTTTGGTGGCCCAAGTTTCTTGAAACATTAAGATGTCATATTGCCTAATTAACTGAAGTCAATCATCTGAGAATATCTTTGATTGTAGGCAAGCCACGTTCCAGCTTAATATTTTTACAACCTGGCTATCGTGTACTGGGACCCCTGCTATGGCATTTGAGGGGTGCACCAAGGTCGAATGTGATGAACATACAGGTGGCAGATCTTCCTCCTCATCAACAGTTGGATCCAGTCAGTCCTGGGCTTCAAGGTCATTCAATGCTGCGAACCAGTTCTGGTTGGATAGGGGAGGTGTTCCAGACAGAATACGTCTAGCTGATGGTTTGTAGAAATATCCCAGTGAGAGCGACCACATTTGGGTATTCCTTCCAACAGGGTGTTTCTGGCAGTTCAATAGCGCCCTAACCATAGCAGGTCTACGAAAATTGATTACAACACAATCAATTTGATGTTTTTAAGCGAATCGCCCACCCATCCAACTCTCTGCACCATAAATATTTCATTCATATTTAGAGCACAACAACGACAGAAACACCACCGCCCTGCTGGACAACCTCGCCAACCTCGGACTCAAGCAACTGGTGAACACGCCCACCCACTACGCCGGCCACACGCTTGACCCCGTCTTCTCGTCCAGCAAGCACATCTCCTTCAGCCACGCCACCGGACTCCACTGGACCGACCACAGCTGCGTCCACTTCAGCTTCAGAAAGACTGCGACCCACCACCACCCGCAACAGGCTCCCCGCCGGAGCTGGAGCAAGATCACCGCCGAGCAGCTCACCGCCTCCCTCAGCCAGAACACACCCACCAACACAACGGACCCAAACGAAGCAGCCAGCAACCTCGCCAAGTGGCTGACCGCCTGCGCCGACGACCTCGCACCACTAAAAACCCTCCCAGCAGACCCGGAAGCAAGAAAACCCCTTGGTTCACCAACGAACTCAAGGAATCCAAGAAGAACTGCCGCACTCTCGAGAAAACCTGGCGACTCGACCAGACCACAGACAACAGGACCGCCCTCAAGCACGCCACCCGCAAACACCACCAGCTGATCCGTGCCACCAAGAAGTCGGCACTCAAAGAACGACTGGACAACAACGCCCATGACAGCAAGGAACTTTTCAGCATCGTCAAAGAGTTCTCCAACCCCAGCGCCGGAAACAACGACATCACCCCCTCGCAAGACCTCTGCAACTCACTCTCCGCGTTCTTCCACCGCAAGATCACCGACATACACAACAGCTTCGACGCACAAACAACGCACCCTACCGCCGAACCAACGCCCGCCACCACCACCCTCTGCAACTGGACCCCGATCAGCACCGAAGACACCACCCGCACGATGAACTCCATCCACTCCGGATCACCAACCGACCCCTGCCCACACCACGTCTTCAACAAAGCCGACGCCACCATCGCACCCCATCTCCGGGACATCATCAACTCCTCCTTCCACACCGCCACCTTCCCGGAGAGCTGGAAGCACGCCGAGCTTACCGCCCTCCTGAAGAAACCAACGGCGGACCCCACCGACCTCAAGAACTACCGTCCCATCTCGCTCCTTCCGTTTCCGGCCAAAGTCATCGAGAAGACCATCAACAGACAGCTTGCCGCCTTCCTCGAGACGAATGGATCCCTCGACCCCTCGCAGTCCGGGTTTCGGGCCAACCACAGCACCGAGACCGCCCTTATCGCAGCCACCGACGACATCAGAACCCTAACCGACAACGGGGAAACAGCTGCCCTCATCCTCTTGGACCTCTCTGCGGCGTTCGACACCGTCTGCCACCGCACCCTAGTGAAGCGCCTCAGCAACATCGGAATCCGAGAGAAAGCACTGGAATGGATCATCTCGTTCCTCGCCGGAAGAACCCAGAGAGTCCGCCTCCCCCCGTTCAGATCCGAAGCCACCGAAGTCATCTGCGGCGTTCCACAAGGATCCTCACTCAGCCCAACCCTCTTCAACGTCTACATGAGCCCCCTCGCAGCCATCGCACGCCGACACAACCTCAACATCATCTCCTACGCCGACGACACCCAGCTGATCCTCTCCCTCACCAACGACCCCACCACCGCCAGAGCCAACCTACACGACGGGATGAGAGACGTCGCCGACTGGATGAGGAACAGCCGCCTTAAACTGAACTCAGACAAGACGGAAGTCCTCATCCTGGGCTCATCACCCTCCGCCTGGGACGACTCCTGGTGGCCCCCGGCCCTGGGCACCGCGCCCAAGCCAACGGACCACGCACGCAACCTGGGCTTCATCCTGGACTCCTCCCTGTCGATGACCAGACAAGTCAACGCCGTCTCATCTTCATGCTTCAACACCCTGCGCATGCTCCGCAAGATCTTCAGATGGATCCCCACTGAAACCAGGAAGACCGTCACCCAGGCACTCGTCACCAGCCGACTGGACTATGGGAACACCCTCTACGCCGGAACCACAGCCAAACTTCAAAAGAGACTCCAGCGCATCCAGAACGCCTCCGCACGACTCATCCTGGACATCCCCCGACACAGCCACATCACCGTGCACCTGAAAGACCTGCACTGGCTCCCCGTCAGCAAGAGAATCACGTTCAGACTCCTCACCCACGCACACAAGGCCCTCCACGACCTGGGCCCAAAGTACCTCAACGACCGCATGACCTTCTACACGCCCACACGCCAGCTACGATCAACCAGCCACGCCCTCGCCACCGTACCACGCATCCGCAGAACCACCGCCGGAGGAAGATCCTTCTCCTACCTGGCAGCCAAGACCTGGAACTCCCTCCCCACTCACCTTCGGCGAACCCAGGACCATCTCTCCTTCAGGAAGCAGCTCAAGACCTGGCTGTTCGAGCAGTAACTTACCCCCTCCCCCAGCGCCTTGAGACCCTCCCGGGTGAGTAGCGCGCTCTATAAATGCCGTGATTGATTGATTGATTGATTGAGAGTGTTAAACTGTTTATACTTAGATAACCAATCGGCGCATTTATTGCGTAATTCGGCCCAAGATTCCTTCTGCTGTATCTTAAGTGGAGGAACTCCTGCCAGTACCAACACATGAGGGCAAGCTGCTGGGGGTAGACCCAACACATCCGAATTAGTGTTAGGACTAGACCCGCTTGAGGGATTGTTAGAGTGTAGTTGACTAGGAATGGCGCCATTGTTATTACTTAATATTTCTGGGTGGTGGGCGGGTGGGTGTGGATACAGGTTTAAAACCAATAGCAGACCTAGGAGGACCTTGTGAGCTCCGCTCAGATGGACCACCTCCACCTACATCTAAGGGGTGCGGGTGGGTACTACAAAAGTAGGTGTGCGAAGCCATAGCATTTGGGGGCAGTTGAACATCTCGCTGTATACATCTCTTCAATGGAGGTGCAGTAAGCGGAACTTCGAGGGGACAATGATTTAAAGTAGCAACAATCTTTGGGTGCAACTCTAGTCGAATGCCCCTCCCCCACCAAGGCATCATAAGTGGGTATGTTAACAGCCGCCACATGATCACAAAATCTATTCATGATAGTTTCCAAATTAATCGGGCGATCCAACAGGGGACTACGTTTTTTATCTAGTAGGTCACCAACATAAGAACATAGTTTGCTATTAAGAGATTGCTCTGTGTCAGATAGTACAGGAATTACTTTGGTTTGGGTCCCAAAGGATTGGGTAATAATGTTGCTCAATGATTTGGGCGCTTGGTCAGAGTTCGATGCTGGATGTATCCAAGAAGCCAGGTCACTTCGTGATGTACCCGTGCGTGGAGGTTGCTTCCTCTTGGTGCTGGTGTACTTTCCTATTGTCCTTCTACATTTAGCCACACCAGCCGCAGATTCAGAAGTGGCTACCATAACATGTTGGGTTGAAGGTGAGCCACATTCAGGGACAGGCCCATCAATTTGTGGAACAAAACAAGGAGCGATGGCCCTGTGCAAGGGGGCGTTCCCATCATGTTGAGAGGTTGGTGTGGTACCACAACCCGGCTCAATAGGTAATGCATCACGCCCCAGAGACAATCTATGCTCTGTAAGTTCAATTTCACCATATACTACATTAACCATCCTCGCCAGCATACTGTCAATGGTAACAGAAGGCTGCGCTGTGCTAGAAGAGGCAGGGGTAGAAGCTAACGGGCCAGTTCTTTTCCCCATATTTACTTCACGCGGCAAACAAAACTCTCACCTTGTCTTGCTGCTGTGGACTTGGCTGGAATCAAAGAGGGGGGGCCAGCCCGGCCTCTACCAGCCGCTGATGGGCGCAGACGGGCCCGCTCTTGGCCCTGTCTTCGTCTGGGCATGCGACGGCAGGCGTCCCGCGCTGCGGGAGCCCAACCACCAATTTGTAAAGCGCCTCCGGGCGTGGCGGCGTTGGTGCGTGGCTGCTGCCGCGATTCCTTCCGGGGCGTGTGGTCTGCCCCCACCAGTCTCCAAAAGCGTACTCAAAGCAGCGTTAACTTGTTCACTTGTCAAAATAGTTTGATTGATTTGTCTGATATTGGAGGATCTTTTAATCGATGCCAGTCATTCTATTGTTGAAGAGACTGCAAAGGGATCAGAAAAGAACGCTGGATCAACACCAGCCGTGGGGTTATCCTGATGTGAAGGTCTGCGAGCAAGTAGGGTGACCAACTGGCATGGGTGCAAATTCAGGATGATGAGTGTAAAAATTCAGGATAAAGGGTCAAAATTCAAGACAAAACTTTGGGACAAAAGGTAAGTTTTACAGACACATCAGAGGAGGTCGCGCAATAGTATATAATTAAACCCAAACATATTCAACCACTTGCAAACCTATCCATCATTTCACTCATCCATCCCTCCATCCACCCTTTCACTCATCCATCCAATCACCCTTTCACCCTATCCATCGGTACACTCATCCATCCACTCTTCCACCCATCCATCCATTCACTCATCCATCCAGCCTTTTAGCCTTTCACCCATCCAGCCATCCTTTCACTTACTCATCCATCCACCCAGTCACTCAACCATCCACCCAGTCACTCATCCTTCCACCCATTCACCCTTTCAGTCATCCATCCATCCATCCTCCCTTTCTCTCTCCATCGACCCTTTTACTTAGCCATCCTTCCTTCCACCCATCCATCTACTCATCCACTCATGAATCCATTCATTGACCCTATCACTCATCCATCCTTTCTCTCATCCATCCACCCTTTCACTCCTTCACTCATCTATCCATCCTTTTGTCCATCTACCCTCCCTTTCACTCACTCATTCATCCTTACATCCACCCTTTCACTCATCCATCCATCCATTCACCTTTTCACTTATCAATTCATCAATCCATCCATCATTTCACTCATCCATCCACCCATTCACTCGCCCATCATCCACCCTTTCACTCATCCATCCTTTCACTCATCCATCTATCCTTTCACTCATCCATCCACCCTTTTACCCGTCCATCTACCCTTCCACCCATACATCTATCTATTTACCTTTTCTCTCATCCATCCTTCCACTCACTCATCCATCCATCCTTTCTCTCATTATCCATCCATTCACCCTTTCATTCATCCATTCACACTTTCACTAATCTATCCAGCCATCCACCCATCCCTTCACTTACTCACTCACCCACCTTTTCATATTAATTATGAGCTGAGCCTGTGTCTGCGGAGTTGCAGACAGAAGAAGCCCATCAAGAATTTCACCCTTGCTGTAGTTCCTAAAGCAAGGGGTGGGGTGGGGGTAGGGTTCACTATGCCCTTGCACATAGGCAATGTGAAAATTTGGAAGTCATGCATGATGCACAGTGCCAGGCCATAAGGTGACTGTGACATGGTGTTGTTTCCAGGGCTTTAAGTGGGATGAAAAAACTGGGGGGTCTCTCCAAAGGGGGTGTTCGATGTAATTAAGGGCGTGGCTTAAAACACTTAAGCTAAAAATCTGTGCTTAGTATAGTGTACCGCCCGACTGGTATTTTGCCTCTTCTGTCATTGTATCCAGATATTTAACACAACAAGTAACGTTACACCTGCAACAAGCCAGAACTATTGGCTTTGTCAATGGTTGTTAGTTGCACAAAATAAAAAAGCAGCAACCATGGCTTTGTTGAATATAATATTGAAAATGCATCAGTTCTAAAATGACGAGACTGTGAAAGAACTCTAGCCCCTTCTTTTTAACTTGTTTCACCGTCTTCCATCTGACAGAATGCCCTGCCCTAGACCAAGGCTGGGGGAGGCCCACCACATGCTTTAACAGCCCAGACTGGGCCATTGTCATTCTGTATGTGACAATCATCAGCCGCAGACAGAATGACAATGGGCGGGAGGGGCTGCTCTTGTGCTCCAGGAGGAGTGCAGGGCGGCCCCATCAGGGAGTTGAGGCTTCATGCAGGGGAACAGTGCTGTATTGTATTGTATTGTATTCAGAATTTATAGAGCGCACTGCGACCCTACGGGTATCCTGGCGCTTGAGCACGTGCTGTTCCCTGCAATGCCCAAAATTACGGACAAAAGGCAGGGGCGTAACACAGGCCCCACGCAGCCCCCGCGCTGCGGGGGGGCCCCCAGGTACCCTTGCTCTGGAGGGGGCCCCCCATCCACTTCCGAATCCTTCTCGCAAAGGCTGCAGGAAAAAACACGACAGGTGCTGCCTGGCTGAAGCCTGCTGTAGGATGGGATATCCCAGCACAGTGAAACACTCATAACAAACTTGCAAAATGAATTAATGTTGGCAGAGGAGGCCCCCGGAAAAACGCTCCTCCATGTCTCTTTGTGTCAGTGAGGAAGGAAACCTCTGCAGAGCCCAGGGTGAGAGAGTGTAAAGACAACACAGGGAAGGGGAAGGAGAAAGACAAACGAGAAATAGTGGACACTTAAAAGGCACAGGTGAGAGGGAGAAAGAGAGAGAGAGAAGTGCGAGAATTAGTGTGAGGTAACAAAAAACAGGTTACATACAGAGAGAGGTGGAGACGTGGGAAAGGTGAGAAAAAGGCAGATGGGAGACGAGACAGGTGTGAGATAGAAATAGGCGAGAGACAGCTGCCAGAGAATTAGAGTAGAAAGGTGATAAATAAGCAGGCTGGAGAGAAATGAACAGGGTGGAGAGACAGAGAAGAGACAGGTGTGTGAGCGATAGACAGGTGAAACACCATGGGGATCGATAGAGGGGAGGCGAGTTAAAAAGGTACAAAAGAGACTGCAGGAAGAAAAGAAATAGTTGAGAGAAAGAAAGAGAGACAGAAAGTGAGTGAGATGGCCGTTGGTAAAGAGACAGCAATGTTATAAAGGACAACTGAGGATAACAGTGTGGAGGAGACAAATGTGAGAGAGATAGCAGACAAGTGAGAGACAGATATAGATAGAATGGGAGAGAAGTGATAGAGCCAGAACAGTAGGAAAGAAAGACAGTTGAGAAAGAGACAGGCCGTTGTTGGGAGGGAGATAAGTTAAACACAGATGAGAGATATGAAAGGAGAGATTTGTGTGAGAGAGGTGATAAAGACATAGAGGAATATGAGAAAGAGACAGCTTAAAGGACACACAGAGGGGGGAATGGGAGAGGGAGAAGGGCTGGGAGGAGAAGAAAGGTGAGCGAGATAGAGTGGGTGATTAAGAGAGAAGTGAAAAAAGGGCTGCAGAGTAGAAGAGACAGAGATAGGGAGGAGACAGGCGTTTGAGAGAGATGAAGAGAGGTGAAAGACAACTGAGAGAGGTAAAAAGGGTGGCAGATGAGAGGTTATAAAGAGACAGCCAAGAAAGCAATAGCCTCGAAAGAGCATAAGAAGTCACAAAAGAGAGGGTTGAGAAAGAGACATACAGCTTAGAGAGAGAGGTAAGAAAGGGACAAGCTAAAAGAGGTTATTAAGCTACAGACAGGTGAGAATGGGGCAGCAGAGAGAGAGAAAGAGGGGAGAAGTGATGGTGGACATGATCAAGAGAAGGGTGACAGACAGTGGGGAGAAAGAGTAGGGTAAATCAAGAGACAGATACAGATGAGAAAGAACTGAGAGAGGCAGAGAGTGTGGAGATAAGAGAGAGCATGGTGATACAGAGACAGGTTAGAAAGAGAGCAGAGGGGGTGGGGAGAGATAGTGAGTTGATAAAGGGACAGGCATGATATGAAGAGACAGGTATGGAGAAGAGGTAGAAAAGAGGTAATTAAATGATAATTATGTGAGTGAGAGATAGCTGAGCAAGAGTGGGGAGAAGGCTGAAAGAGGTAATAAAGAGACATATATGTAATCAAGAAACAACTGATAGGGAAAAGTAGTGGTGATGTTAAAGAGACATGAGAAGGGGGGGGGTGAGAGAGGAAAACAGGTGGCACAGAGACAAGCAATATGGAATGGGTAAAAGGGAGACAACCCAGTGGAGGGGAGATGACAAAAAAAAACGTGGAAGAGAGGGCAGAGGAGAGAAGCGAGATAAAAGACCGAGCAAGGGAGGGGAGAACCATAGGTCAGGGAAGATGTGAAGGAGAGAGTAAAAAGAGAAGGCCACATGAGGTAGAATATTAGTAGGAGAAGACACAGATGGGTAGAATAGCTACGGGAAGGGGAAACTTGCAGAGGAGTACAACACAAAGGAGAAAAGTAAGCATGTCCTATTACAAATATAGATTAACATTCTAGTGTTATATCATGGAGAATATGTATGTATTTAAAGTGTTGGCCACTGTACAAAGAACAGCATCACCCAGTAGAGCAGTAACTCATCCGTAGCTATACATTATCTCAAATGTCTTCTGGGGCAGTATCTTCTAATGACTTTTTAAGGCACAAATCGCCTTTGTTATAAATAGCTCTATGGGCCAGACATCGTACCTTTAATTCTATGGAGCACAACATAATGTGGTTTCTTCACTCTGTAAATCAATCACATACAAAATAAAATGATAATCCTCATAAATGCAGCCCTTTTCATTGAGCCCAAGAATGGAAGAAGATTTCTGGCCAGTCTGGACTAAACCTTTCACTTCTGTCCTAATTATGGGTACTAAAGAGAGTTGATGGTCAGTATAGACACTCAGGTTCTTAACGGTAGAGCTGGTTCAGGATGCTGCTGTAAGGAACTCTGGCCAAGAAAACAGAGATTACGATGGATTAGTGTAGCATTCAGAAATACAAAGATTCCAAGGTATTGAAATTAGGATTTATTGCGGAGTAGTAAAGAGCACGTCTGGAGAAGTTAGCTGGCTGAACAGAATGCCCAAGCTACATTCCAGACCAAGTACAGTATAGAACTTAGAACATACACACATTCTAATACTTACAATCTATTAAAGAGAAATACCACTTACCCAACACCATAACACCATATACTACACATCCTCCCCTTTGTAGAAAACAAAACAAAACCAAAAAAAAATAAAAATTAATTAATAACAAATAAATTCATTATATCTTTCAGGTTTTTTACACATCTGCCAAAAGAGGACTTCACACTAACAGAAGGTCTAGTAGTTTTTAACATTTCACCACCATTATCATTGTTAACATTGGTGCTGGTTGCATTAAAAGGAATAACACCAGAGGACAAAGTAGGATGACCTTCTTCTGCATCTTCATAACACCAAAAATAACTACGAGGATATGAGTTTGAAACAGGATATACATCATGAGTAGAAATCGGAACATCATTAGAATGAGCTAAAGCTAAACGACTCATGTGCCATTTTTCACCATTTTCTAAGGTCACTGAATTATAATGAATTTTCGCAATCTTCTTTGGAAGACTAAACTTGCTATGACCTTTAGGTACTTTCTTAGCACTTTTAATACAAACCCACTGACCCACACGTAAATTAACAGGTTTAGAACCATGTTTAGTATCAAAATAAACTTTGTTCTTGATTTGTGAATTAGCAAAATTAGTTCTAACATCATTTAAATCACAAAAAGACATTTCATTGCGTTTCATCCAACCAGGATTTGTCTTGGAAAACGGTATTCTACACCTCATAAGAGAAAAAGGACTTTTACCTAAAGAAGAATGAGGTGTTACTCTATAAGCCCACAGCATTTTTTTAATTCATTTTCCCAAGAAAGTTTTGATTTACTACACAATTGCAAAGTATTTTTGATAACTCTGTTAAGTCTCTCAACAGTTCCATTGCTGGAAGGATGATAAAGTGGAGTTAATTTTTGTTTAATGCCATTAGATATGAGAAAATCTAACATTTCTTTAGATTTAAACTGCACTCCATTATCAGTTAAAATAGAAGCAGGAAAACCTTCTTGTAAAAAGATGGAATTTAAAAAATCAATTACAATTCTAGTGTCTACCTTATCAACAACTTTTAGTTCAAACCACTTAGAGAATAAATCAACTAAAACGATGACATACTTTAATGTACCATCAAACCAATTGATCGGACCCATAAAATCTAAAGCTAATTCTTCCCAGGGAAGATTAGGAGAACACACTACACCTAAGGGTGGATTAAAAGTTTTCTTGTATTTGTCAGCAGTTTCGCAATTTATACAAGACCTTACAAACTTTTCAATATTACTATCAATCCCAGGCCACCAATATTGGTCTCTGACCCTGGACTTAGTGCGAGAGATACCAGGATGACCTTCATGAGACAAATGTATAATTTGTTTTCTCAAAGATGTAGGAGGAATAATTTTGTCACCTCTGAAAAGTAAATGATCAGAAATGGAAAGTTCATCTCTGACCTCCCAAAAACCCCTTAAGTCATCATGAAGATCTTTTTACTGAACAAATTCCAACCATTTATGACTTTAGCCTTGACATCAGTTAAAATACTATCTTCAGAATCAGCTTTTAACCATTGATCTTGAGAAATGCTATTTGTCAAATCATCATTTGAAAGAACATTAGCAACAGAGAAATCATTCCATGAATTACAATCTGTTTCAACTAAAGGTAATGAAAGTCTACTAAGACAATCTGCAATAACGTTCTTGACCCCAGGAACATAGTGAATTTCGAATTGGAAATCCTGCAAACGCATGGACAGTCTTGCAATCCTGGCGGTAGCCCTGTTCAGTCCTTCTGTAGTGAGTAATTTTGTTAGGGGTTTGTGATCACTTCTAACACAAAATCTTTTACCCCACACAAATTTTCTAAAATGCTCTAAACCCCACACTACAGCTAAAGTTTCTCTTTCTATTACAGAATACTTCTCTTCTGTAGGAGTCAAAGATCTGGATGCAAAAGCAATGACAACTTCTTGATTGCTATCCGAATTTTGAGTTAAAACTGCTCCAAGGCCTTTAGAGCTTGCATCAGTAGTAACAAACGTTTGAGCGCAAGGATTAAAACCTTGAAGATTAGGTGCATTACAAATAGCTTTTTTTATGAGAAGAAAAGCTTGTTGACACTCTTCAGACCATGAAAAACTGACTTTGTTTTTTAATAAGTTTCTCATCGGATAGGTTTTTTCAGAAAAATTACTAACGAATTTAGAATAAAATTCGGCCAATCCCAAAAATGACCTTAAGTCATCCTTGGATTTTGGTGCAGGGGCATCTATAATGGCTCTTATCAATTTTGTCTTGGGTCTAATACCATGTTCACTAATTTCAGTGCCCTAAATAAACCACATTATTTTCAGAAAATTTACATTTGGCAATCTCAGCAGTGAGTCCTTTGCTGTCAAGAACACTCAAAACTTTTCTCAACCTGGAATTGTGTTGATGAGAATTGCAACCCATAATGAGAATATCGTCTTGAAAAAGGTAATCCCCTGCATATCACCAAATAGTTGTGACATTAATCGCTGAAAAACTGCAGCCGCAGAAGCTAACCCAAATGGCATGCGGCGAAATCGAAAACACCCAAAGGGCGTACAAAACGATGTTAAATCACGACTGGAATGGTGTAAAGAAACTTGGTGATAAGCAGAGGATAAGTCTAATGTAGAGAAGTATTTAGCACCACGGGTAAGTGATAACATTTCATCAATCCTTGGCAAAGGATATTGATCGACAATTATATTATCATTAAGACTTCTTAAATCCACACATAAACGGATTTTTCCGTTGGCCCGTCTAGCTATAACCAACGGAGAAATCCATTCTGAAGTCTCCACTGGTTCAATAATGCCACTTTCTTGTAATTTTAGTAATTCTTTTTTTTACTTCATCCCTTACAATCATGGGGACATTTCGCACTTTATGTATTTTTGAAACAGCATTACTCTTTACTCTAATGCGATGAGAAAAACCCTTCAACTTACCAATTTTCCCTGAAAATACATTGGGAAATTCTTTAAGAACCCAATTTTTAGTGCTTTCTCCCTCGCAAGCAACTAGAACCTGTTCTGGACTGTTGTGATCAAGTATGATATGTAATGCTCTTTGATCCTTCCAACCCAAAACTGATGGGCCGTCCGAAGCAATATAAAGTTTACAAACAGCAGTGCGATTTTTAAAATCAAAGACCAATGAACGATAACCCAACATATCTATTTTATCACCTGTAAAACTTTCAGGGAGAACATCAGTAGGTTCCAAATGTGGACCTAATGCACTAACTAATTCTGTGTCCCAAACACTTTTCGCAATAATAGTGAAAGGAGACCCCGAATCTGCAGCAACCTGCAAAGGAATACCCCCAAATTTCACAATACACAAAGGTTTACTCCTGTCATTATCGTTAATGTTTAGTACAATATTGCATTGTTTGATTTCCTTAGTGTTTTGTACAGAATTGCAAGAGTCGGAGTCATAATCAGATGAATCAGTTTCTGTGAGACAAGTAACTTTTGGTTTCTGTGTAGGTTTTCTATTGCATACTTTAGCAAAATGTCCTAAAATTCCACATTGTGAACATTTTGTAGATCTTGCTGGACATTTATCAAAACCAGCGTTGTGATTTTTGTCCCCACAACGATAGCAAGCAAAAGTTGAAGCAAAATATTGATTTACTCTTGGTTTAGAAGAAATCTTGGAATTGAAACTTTTGTTTTGAAAGTTCTTATTTTTCTTATTAAATTCTTTCCCTTTCTTGGCAGCAGAAATTTTATTAACAGTAGATGCCGGTTCAGTTTGTTCTGATAATGCCTTGGAGCTTCTGTCAGACAGTTCTGCTTTTTTTACTAAAGCGATGACATCTTTTAAACTGGACTCACCTTCGATCCAAAGCCTGTCTTGAATGCCTTTATTTTTTGTGCAAACAACTACTTGGTCCCGAATAAGTTCATCATGCAAAAGGCCAAACTTGCAAGATGAAGCTAAGGTTTTTAATTGAGAAACATATTCGTCCACAGATTCATGTGGAAGCTGTTTTCTTTTAAAGAATGCACGTCTTGTTACACCAATACAGACAGTGGGAGAATAATGTTCTGAAAGATCTAGAATAGCACTTTTAAAAATATCAAAGTCACCCGATCTTTCGGGTTTTTGCATTAGATTGTAAACTCTTAACCCTTCAGGACCAAGGCTGTGTAAAAGTATTCTTTTCTTTCTTTCAGGAGATAAAATACCTACATTATCCTCCAATGTAGCTATATAGTTAAGAAAATACTCTTTCCATTCTGTCCACTTAATAATGGGATCACCAGGTGCAGTAAGAAATTCTTTGGGAGTACTTAGATTTATATTAATGCACGAAGAACCTGAGGTACTGGTTGAAGCAGTAGTATCCATGGTGATGTTAAATAAAACCCAACCAGTCAATATTTTATTTTTTTTTAATAAAAAAAACCAAAAACTTACTTGAAGTCAAACGTGTAACTAAGATAGTTGATACATCAACCTCCGATTAAATTATTGAGGTAGAAGCAAAACGATAAGCTTGTAAAAGCTTGTGATGTACCAGACGTGCTCGAAGAAGAAACAGAGAAGAAAAATTGTTGAAAACAAAGATGGCGGCACGTACGCCGCGTCGGGGTTAACGTAGCGTGACCTTTGATGTCACGATGCACCACAATGCTTTGCGCGATGACAGCGCGTTGAGGGTATTGTTGAGGGTATTGTTGCCAAGGAGCTGCGTGGTTCAAAGGAACAGTGCGCGGCTGGCCGACTGCAACGGAAAGCTGCTACCAGGCAACGCGTGGCTCGATGACATTCGAAACCGTCGTTGAAATTAGTGATGGTTTAAAATAAACAGCTGTTGGTGAGTAACTTACATGAATAACGATTATCAAAGTACTCACATGTAGTTTGAAGAATTGTCGACCGTCGGAAAGTGCAAACCACGCTTGAATTCCTCGGCGGAGAACTCGCAGAGACCAAACTTGAAGAAAATAGAGATTTTGATAAAATCTTGTCTCTTTTTTTCAAAAGTCAAAAAAAAATCCAGTAGAAACTAGTCGCATCCCAAATCGTCGCCAATTGTAGCATTCAGAAATACAAAGATTCCAAGGTATTGAAATTAGGATTTATTGCGGAGTAGTAAAGAGCACGTCTGGAGAAGTTAGCTGGCTGAACAGAATGCCCAAGCTACATTCCAGACCAAGTACAGTATAGAACTTAGAACATACACACATTCTAATACTTACAATCTATTAAAGAGAAATACCACTTACCCAACACCATAACACCATATACTACAATTAGCCACTCCATTTTGTGATATTTCATTTTTTCCACTACTGAAAGTTGATTCACTTGCTCTTATCCCCACAAGAAGCTGTTATTTGCTCTCTATTGTCAGACGTGAGGGGATAGATTACAACAACCCTCTCTCTAAAATGGCGCATGCCTCCTGATTTAAAAGAAGAGGCAGCACCAAGCCTCAGGATGATGGCAGTCTAATTTCTGCCTTTCAAGATTGCGTCTTCGAACTTGCCACTTCGAAAGGTAATCAGCAGTAGAGTTGACCAGCTGTAGACTAGCCATAGATGGCAAAGAAACCAGAAGCCTGGAGTGACACACTGCTAGTTGAATTTCTGATCTGAAAATGCCTGGTAATAAAGGTATCTGTCTGACCCGGGCTAAATATAGTCGGCAAGTAGAAAAGTTGCACAGTGGCACTGAAAAGGCAAAGAGGATCATTTGGAACTGAAGGACTGTAGGAAATCTGGAAGAGTGAGAGAGCACATGCTAAAGGGTAGGCGAGGAGAAGAATGTGAAGCAGTGGTGAGCAGGAGGACAATTGAAGATGCTTGGATGAGCTGGAGAGGTTCTGTACTGCAACGAAACGCTGTGGGACACTGACAGTTGGAGCTAAACTCCTTTTTAAGTGTACTGATACTTGAGCATGTTCAAGTGATCAGAGTTTTCTTAAAGGCATTTGCTGTATTCCGTTTACTGAGAAGAAGGCATGTGCAAAACAACAGCTAATTCTGTGCTTGGTGTGGTTGCTGATGAAGGCTCTTGGATGAAGGCAATGATTCTGTGATTAAATGTTGCCACTGAGAGGCCACAATCTCTGTGAGCCAGTAAGAATGTGGAAACTGAGCCTGGCAACTACCTTCCTCCAGATGAACCCTTATTTGGGTGTCATCTATTTAGTGCTGAAAGTCCAGTCCAGTTGAAAGTACAGCCATATATCCTTTAAAAACCATGGATAAACTGGAGAAACATGTGGCAGCTCAAGAACAAAGCTCCCTCACCATGGAATAATTATCTTAATCACAAAACCCGGTCTAAAGCTGATTACAGCCAAGCTATGTACCTCAAATCTGTAGGGGACAGTTTTCCCTTTCCAGAAGAACAGATGGATCTATTGAGGCATAGGACACGGACAGGCTCAATCAAAAAAATTACTGTCTCTGTACCATGCCCCAGTTGAAACCCTAATTAACATTTACTGAGTAAGTAAAACTTACAAACATGCTGTTGGACCATTTCATGTACCACTCCCACCGACACTTGGTCAATACCGGCAAATACGAACTTGGTCTAAAATTGGCAGTCATCCTTGGGAAGACCTCCTTTTTTAAGGTGGGGAGTCACAGCAGCTGTTTTAATCTATTGTGAGACCACACCCTCTTGCCATAACAGGGACAGATACCACAACATGCTGCTGTGCAGGGACCCAACAGTGCCTCACCCAGTGAGATATGGAGAAGAAATTAGAATTCCTGACTAGAGAATATTCATATTTTGAGCTGGATTATAATGATCTTGTATTGAAAGGCAAGAGTCCCAGTTGGTCATCAAACTCTGTGAAGGCAATGCCATCAGGAAGAGGCCTGAAGGATGAGTAAGCTAACTGAACCCCCCCTAGAAGCTTGATGTTATGGCTTCCATTATTGTAGTTATATAATACATATGTTTGCCTTTTCCAGTTCCTAATGGAGCTGCAGATGCTTCCTACAGCAAGCCTTGTCTTCCTCAAATTCTCTCTTCCTCCACCTTCTTTCTGCTGTTCTACACATCTGCCTTTGGTGATAAATGGACAAACTAGACCAGGGTTTAAACTTATGCCAATTAGATAGACTAGCTGCCTCAGACAGAGGCACCAACATCTTCAAATGTGTGTTTATTGCTTAATAAAGAGCCTCAAGGTTTCCGCCTACCATGTCCCCAAATCCTGAAACAAAGTATTGAGCTTCTCAGTGCTCAGTGCTTAGTGCTTTTGGCGTTTGCACTACATAAGGCTCCCGATTGATTGATTTTCATTCTTGTCTAAAGTTCTTGGCATTCCGGCTCTGCCATTTCCTCACTTAAATAAAATATCTTTTTAGATCTTCTGATTTCCTCTCTGCCAGTACAAGCATTGCATACACTAAGAACAATAGTAATTTGTCGAAGATGCCTCTCTTTCTTGTATCAGTAACATACCTACACCCCGGGTTAGCACCCAGTCTGGTTGATGCCATTTAGTGTGTGCAGCCTATCAGCCTTTTTTTCACTTGAGGTACATCACAGTCTCAATCCACAGCCTGAAGATTTGTGTAATCTGGGAATACTTCTGCTGATAGTGCCTATATGTTGATGCCGTTCTGAAAGGCCTTGCACAGGTAATAGGTGAGGGACATAGATTGCATGTAGGTGAGCAGGGCCCCTTCATCGCACCTTGCAGGGGGGCCCCCTAAGGTTTTGTTACGCCACTGACAAAAGGAGTCCGTAAAAGTGACCATTACAGACAACAGACGTGAGGTCCAAATTACGGACGATCCGTGAAATTTACGGACGGTTGGACACCCTACGAGCAAGGGATGGTGGTGGTGCAATCCAGCAGGGAGGGCGCTGCGCAGGCGCGTTGACAGCAAGAGATCTGTTTGTTTAGCGA